>OZ005743.1:124138371-124465224 GCA_963930735.1 Dioctria linearis | reverse complement strand
GTGAAATATACTTTTGTATGTCCATGAAATGAAATCAGGGAGGCAAACTTTATCCAGTCATTTAGCAAAAGTCTACGCTTTCTCGGGGTGTAAACTTGTCTATACGGAAGAATTTGACATGGCTGTATCTGACAAATTTCAAAGTATGTCAAAAGATATGAATATCATTCCTTGTATATGAGACCGACAAAAATGTCACGTTCTTATGGAAAATAACATATCGGCTGAATTTCGTGTTGGCACTTAGGCGAATACAATATAAAGAAGAAAAAATGAACACTTAACTTTAAACAAAATTTAAATTAGTAAAGAAGCTAGAATTGGTCTAAGATCAATTTTTAAGATACCCTGGGCAGGTTTCCAAACTGTACGCCGAAATAAATTCTGAGTTTCCCCTAGGGCGCCATGTGGAGTAAGTAGGGGCACCACGTGACGCTTCTGCTTATTCCCCAAACAAAGTACAAAAATTCAAATGACGCGCGCAAAAATTCAATTGACGTGCCCAAAATGCTTCCATTGCTCTCTGTGGTCGTGGATAGGAACTCACCCCTTTCCCCCCCACGCAGCGCCAATATTTTCGGTTCTTCCGCAATCGACCCTTATTCAGTCATTACGAAACATACGCACGTGAGAGGAGGTCGTTTGCTTTGTTTTAAATTTATCGCTTTGTTTTAAATTTATCGCTTTGTTTTTTATTTGTGATTACGCAAAAATTCGGTCCCTAAATGGATAAATATTTCTTAAAGCAGCAAGTCGACAGTTCAAGTGACAGTGACAGTGGTGTCGGGCGAGCAAAAAAAAAGAAAAAATCGTAGATACGATAATAGTAGTTATTTAAATTTTGGGTTTACTTCAGTTGAAGTAAATAATGAATAAAACCTCCAGTTTGTGCTCTGTTTGAATATTCTTGTGTCTGAGAGTATTCTCCCAAGTAAGTTAAAGCGACATCTGGAGACCATTATTTGCCCTACCTTAGTTGAAAAATCTCGCGAGTTTTTTTATCAGGAAGTTGCAAAATATATAAATGCAGAAAAAAGGTTTCAGTCAACAAGCCTCAGTACCTAGTGCGCACTGCTTGCATCTTTTAAGGTGACATACAAAGTAGCGAAGTGTGAAAACCTCACACCATCTACCGGCTGCACTTGACATGATTTATATTATGGTGGGAGATTCAGCAGGAAAACTAATTTGAAAGATACCTTTCTCTTACAACACTATTAGTCGAAGAATCCATAATATAGCTGAAGATCGCAGTGAGTAATTAATAGAGACTAAGAGACTGCAGCTCGATTAGGCCACTGACAGTATCAAAGACGCTGACCTTATTTGTTATGAACTCTTTCAGAATGATAATTTATCGTTGAGGACCTTTTGTTTATAACAGAAAATTATTTATATTCTTACGAGCGTGGCCTTAGTTCGTTATTTAAAAACACAATATTTCAAATATATTTTAAAAGTTCTTTCTTTATTTAACTTTACTGTTTACTCTCACAAATTTACATACAATTATCAAACCAACTCTCTATAGTTATCGCTAGTACTGTAAGTCTAATTATCACAATCCAAATAGTTTACTTCGTACACTTCACTGTCTGAAATAAGTCTCGCCTCCTGGATGTGAGAAGCGTCCAATTTTTACACTAGGAATTATCCTAGAACCTTCCTGAATATTCCGTTCTCCAAACCCAAAGATTACTAAGGTGTCACTAACCTAAGGTTGTTGCCATTTCCAACAGATGTCGCTTGTGTCACTTTGTAGTTCGTAACAATATTATAAAAAGTGCATCGGCATATGTACTGATCATGCATAAACAATGTCTGGCCGCTATGGTGGAATACAGCCGATTATTCACTATTCACATCAAGGCACCCCATGCTATGTGGACCCATTGCATAATCCATAGGGAAGAATTTGTATCAAAGTCGATGAGTATTCAATTGAACTTGGTATTAGAACGATCCATAGATGTTGTAAACTACATAAAAACTAGGCCACTGAAAGACAGATTGTTCAAAAAAACTATGCATAGACATGGGAGTTGAACACCCGGATGGCTTTCACGTGGAAACGTTTTATCCCATGCATTCGACTTATAACGACAAATTCGGATGGCAGGTCATAAATGCATAATACCAGTCATTGCTTGCTCGAGAATTCTTATTCCATGAAGCAGGATAACTAATTCCAATTTTTTTCCGCGAATTGATTTACCAAAATCTTCAGCTCGGCAATACTTAGTCCATAATGAATGTTACTCGCTTTGAGAACGTATTGCATCAATGCCTTTTATTGCTCTGCGTTGAAGACCGGATTTGCAGCCGGTGTAGTGTTGGTTTTATAGATATCAATAAATGAATCGTTGGTGGCAAATTGAAACATCAATGTTCGCCGCATTGATGACGCGTCAAAGTGGTACGTGGAATATTCATAGATTTAGCGGCAGATCGAATAGAGTTTCCATGGATTTTTATCTGCTTGATCGCTTCCAAGATCGCGGAAAAGTCAATCCAAAAAATAAAAACACAAAAACGGAAAAAAAATAAAAAAAAATCACACAACTAATATTCTGTTGAAATTTTCCATATAAAATTATAAACACGCATTAAAAATGCGATATTGGCTTGAAAAATGCCGAAATTGTGCTGGCTCATAATTCCCCCAAAAAGTGATTCACAATTCCACAAACGTTGACAAGAGGGCCGTGTCTGATTCGCTCATTGCATGTTTATGCGAAATTCCTTTTAAAAGTTATGTCGATGCCATACGATAATTGTCAGATAGTTGTCAGATCAATGCAAACACAAAAGCTTAGTATAAATGTTTTGAAAAAATTGTCAAGTGGTTGTCGCACGGAACGAACGAGTACGTACACACGCATCGAATGCTAATGGAAATAGAGTTTGGTCAAATACAAGACAATGACGGCCATCTATATCAGTCAGGTTTTAAAATTTTGGTGAAAGATTGACGTGACTCACAATTCCCCATGACTCACAATTTCCCAGTGTCCCCTACTTATTAAGTAGCTACCAAATAAGAAGTTATCAAATGATAAAATTTGCTGATATTGAATGGTATTTTCTATGAAACGTCATACTTCTTAGTAGTGGTATTTTGCTAAAAACCAAATAAGTACCTACCTGAAAGGTATGACATTTCTATGATGAGAAAAGGTATTAATGGGATAGCTACCAAACTAAAGACAAAGTGCATCTGTTGTTTTCCGTTTGATTGGCTTTATCTAATTTTTTTTTCTTTAATTTTTAAAATGCTATCCAATATCGCCTTATATATTCACATTGACTTCATTTAATTTTTGCAATTAGCATTTCGCGCCTTCTTTCAAATATACATTTGACCAAGTTTTAATAAAATTTCACTAGAGAAAACGAAATTAGCAACTTGTAAATTTGATCAATAAGTTAGTCTCCTCGAAATTACTTCTATTGCCAACAAACATACACTAGTGTGCCAAAAAATGCAGGTCTCGAATTTTTAAGCATATACTGGTATCAAGGTTCATCGCGAGTGTTCTTAATTTGGTTACTTATTATAGATATTAAATTTTGCGACAACTTCACGGAAATTATTTTTACTTATATTATTAATATTGCAAAAAAGAAGTATAATATGTAATTAAGCTATATTACAAAATATTCAAAGAAAAAATTTCTTGAGTTAATTCTCCTAAGTAACTTCGAAACTAATTATTAAGATAAATATATTTATAAGATCCAACTTAAATTTATTAATTAATAACTTATTGGTCCACCACGGGACTTGATCACCTCTGTAGCGGTCTTACCTTTCCAAACTTCTGAAATTGTACTCTTAAATTCTATTCGTATTTTTGGAAGTTCTATTCTAGCACGTAGTTTTATAATTGACCACAACACAACTTCTCGATTGTATTGACATCAGAACTATTTGGGGGCCATCAAGACGTCTCAATAAAGTTTTTCAATTGATAGTTGGATTCGTCTGAGTAAATTACTCTATATCACATATCCTCTGTCCATGATTGATACTTGCGCAACCACTGGAGACGTAATTGTTTCATTCGAGCTATTAAAGGTGTCTTTACCGATCAGTGACCGTATATTCTTTTTTGGATGAGTCTTCGCCGACTGAAGAAGAAATATCGACGGTATGTGCACTCATTATAGCTCTTGTGTTAAAACCGGAGATGTTTTGAAATGATCCGCCAAATATCTCCGAAATAAAAACCGATCTTGACGAATAGTAGTCTTTGTGATCCTTCGCGACGTCCTGCGGTCCCAATCTCTTCGAATTTTTGTAATTAGCCAGACAATAATGGAATTGGAACATCCTAACCTATAACCTCTTTCACGTATAGAAAGATTTTCCTGCCACAACACTATTACCACAGCTTTTTGTTCACTACTTAGTTGAAGCATATTTCACAAAATTTTCTTTTAATACACAAATGACTTCGAAAATGAAATCAAACTCGCATATTTTGAGCCTTATATAGGCTATTGTATCATATTTTTTCAGGGCCTTCGCGAAACTACCTACTAATTAGGAAAAATCATGATTTTTCAAGGATACCTGCCGTTTCTGCGTTTTTTTTTTATACTACCGTGTCCTTTGGTTCCGTGCAGTGAACTGCAGAGCAGAGGCGATTGGGAATTGATTTGACTTCTGGGGTGCATAGAAGTAGAAAAGGTTTTGAAAATATAGAGAAAATGATCAAATTGCCATGACTTGAATCCTTACAAAATGTCACAATAGAACTTGATAACCTTCGGGGCAAAATTTTGGCAGATTTAACCACTGACATATATAACATGGACTGCCTGATTTGCTATTTCATATGGGTCAACTTTTTTTTGGCAGGGTGTGACAATTATCTTAATTTCAAGTTTTACTTTTGCTTTAATATTCATATTAAAAGATCAACAAATTATACATAGAAGCACTCGAAATTATTTCTCTTCTTGGAAGCTTATCTCCTACAACATCAAATATTTTTTAAACTTGATTTTTAAAGCAATAAAATTAAGCAATTTTTCTCTACCTGTCCCTAAAAGTAGCTATGGGGGACAGAGAGAGGATTACAAATATTGCATTGCCATCTATTTCTATCCTATATCTTCATTTGGAAAACCACTGAACTGAAACTGGACTATGGTGTATTTTGTATACAACTTATTATTTGTAGTTCAGCGGAATAAAGTACTTAAACCAAAAAGGGACAACTATAGAAAAGTGATCCCATAATAATGTCAAATAACGTAAGGAATTTCAGTAGTATCAGCAGCCCATTTTATATATGTTAGTGGGTTTAACGTTTTGTAAGAATTAAAGTCTCAACCTTTTTTTATTGACGGCACTCTAAAATATTTGGAATTCTTTGCAGCGTACCTGAAAAAACAAATTATTTTTTTACGAAAATGATTCAATGAAACGCCTGAGCCATTGTTTTTTTAAACAAATTAAATCAAAACGATGTTCCAAAGTCGCCAGACAAGTTCACATTTCATCGTCAACTTTTAAAAGTCATTCGAGTTTTTTGGACTTGAATTCTGTCAATGCTGAAAATCCAAAATCAAGAACCCATGAAGACGCAAACGGCAGAAGAATTTTAATGGTCTTCATGCTGATTTTAAGGTACAAATTTTGGATTGAAAGCGAAAACTCATCCAAATTTTTCTCGTAGAATGTTAAACGGTAATACTTATCGTTTCTCAAATCAATTAGCTGGCCTTTTTCTGTTATATTCAAATAATCATCGTTATTATGGTTGTCACCTCACTTCTGTGTTAAAGTCATAGAATACATAACAAACGAAAAAAAATTCGACAACAGCGTCAGCGAAAACACAGAGAAATGAGCGGTGAGCTCTCGACTTTTAGGCTGAAGTGTATAACTTTACGAAATTAACCGAGACTGAGGTTTACTTACAAAAAATTGATACTTTTAGCTTAAATATATATCTCATTCCGTAAAAGTCATTATCTTGATATTTAATGTTTTCAATTTTGAAAAGTGGTAAAAGTGAAAAAATTATCAAATGGAGGTTGATGTAATTGAAGATTTGTGCTTTCTATTAATTCACAGTACCATTTTTATTCCATTTTAAGTTTTACATTGCACTTTTAATCATTTAATAATAATTTAACTGTTTGACACATCGCGTTCTTACGGAAAGTGCGATTCTTACCGCACTATACTTACTGAAAATTGGATATTTAAACTTAACGAAAGTTCCCTCACACGAGTTAAAGTTAATTTGTGTACGCTTGTTAAATTGAAGGGCGCGTTCGCTTTACGTTAAATGTACTTACGTATATTTATATTGTGGTTCCGCCTTTTGTCACTTGCCTTTTCTTATCGACAATTCTCGCATAATTCTTAAAATTATTTCAGATAAAATTTGTCATTTATTCTGTGTTTCCTTTCGTTCCACTGAATTTACTACAGTGAACGTAACGATTTCCGAGATAACGGGACTTTAAGATATTTGGATATGTTTTTATAGATCACCCTCTAACATCTGAACTTTACACCCTATGACGATGATTTAAACTTTGGTAGATAGATAATCATTGGACCTTTCCAATGGTCTATAATTTTTTTTTAATGACCTATCACCGTATGTACTCAAAATGTAATCCTTTCTGTATCTTTTGCACTTTTTCTTAAGCATCTCCAGCGAAAATGGCTGAAAAAGGTCATTCCGAAAAGATAATTGCCTTATTTCTGGCACTTATTGAACTTTTTCAGCCATTTTCGCTGGAGATAGAAAAAGTGCAAAAAAACGCAGAAAGGGTTACATATTCGGTACAGAGTGTGGAGTCATTAAAAAAAAATTATAGACCATTGGAAAGGTCCAACGATTATCTATCTACCAAGGTTTAAATCATCAGCATAGGGTGTAAAGTTCAGATGTTACAGGGTGATCTATAAAAACATACCCAAATATCTTAGTCCCGTTATCTCGAAAATCGTTACGATTTCATCCGTAGCCTTCGGGAGCCGGACCACATACGGGAAACCCTGTATATCCACCAGCAACTTATTGGCGTCTGAGTTCACTGTCTCATTTTATTTAACCTCTTTTTTTCATTTACTTCGTGGGCGCTTTTCTGCAAATTGGGCTATCTTTTTACAAAATCTGCGTTTCGATTTTCAGGAAAAGCGCCCAACGCTCAATTGGGCGTGACACTGTTTTTTCTGCGCTTTTTGGGCTCTATTTAAAGATACAAAATAGAATGGACTATGGGTTTTATTCACATTAAATGATTCTTGGATATCTCATTCTAACTAAAAAGAAAACAAAAAGTTTGGAATTTAATTAAGGTAATACTTCATATTTGTTCAGAAAATGGTCAGTTCACAGCAAAAACAAAAGCATATATATACATTAGGTAAGGGTGGTTCGAAATTGTATGGATTTGCAAAAGTGTAAAAATGTTCATTTAGAATTTGATTGATAATATAATTTCAAACTTCTATGTAAAATTTCAGTGAGATTCAGTAATGTTTACAGCCGGTCAAATCTTTTTGGCTGTTGGTGCGGTGTTCGGTGGACTATCACTAAAACCGTTTCAATATTTCTTTCATTACTTTTCACAATGACAATATTTTTTCTTTTTCATTTTAAGGGGCATAGTTATCAACTTATTGCAGTGAAAGCAGTTTTAAAAAATTGAATATTTCTGTTTTTTATAAATTTTTTAAAACGAAAATTCGGATTTTGTGATTTGGCGGCACTTTTTTTTTTGTAAATAAAAGTATCGCGCGGGTATACTTTTTCTAGTATAATGCAATCTAAAATCGATTAAATCATTAAAATCTAATCAAATGGCAACCCCTTTATCAGAAATTCACCCTTATTAAAAAAATACATTTCGGCGCCTTTTTGGCGATCTTTTTTCTTCATTTGGGCGGTTGGTCCATGGCATAATCTGGCATCACTGGCGAGAGGTATAATATATTATGTGATTGCATAAAGGCTAAAACACAATGTGATAATATGATAAAAACGCCGTAAAAAACGCCGTACAAAACGTCCGTGAAAATACAATTAAATTTATTCTGTTATTTGTGTTGTAAAGTAAAAATAGAAAAAATTTCAACAAATAAATTATAAAAGATTATTAAAATTGCATGTGTGGCCGTTTTGCTAATGAAGAAAAAAAACAGAACCCACATAGAAGAAGAGGTGTGTCCAAGAGTTATCTAAAACTCAGCCGGAATTGAGTTTTTATGCGGATGCGTTTTATTTTTGTATAATATGGTGATATTTTACCATCTCAATAAACTTTTCTTCCATTTTTTATTCAACCAACTTTGATATTTACCACGGCATTGTTATTTACTGATATTTTTAATTTGTCAAGTCATAAGTATGATTGCAATGAACGTATAACAATAAATATGAACGCAACCCAAAATCATAATTTTGCTAAACGCACCCACCCTAAACGTGCGACAAATTTCAATTTTCATTTAAGTTCGACGACAACGTCGAACGATGTCGTCAGCATTGTATTTTATACCATACACTGCCATGTTATTAGAACCCAAATGACAGGGTTTTTTACGGCGTTTTTGTCGTGTCGCTCACATTGTGTTTCAGCCTTAAGGGTACGAGCACAACGAGGCGTGGCGAGGCTAGACAGTTGAGCGAGGCGAAGTGGAGATACATCTCAAGATGTAATGTTCACAACAAGGCGTTAAGTTTCTTGGTAAATCGCGAAGTGAGAGCATAATTTTTTTTCGTCAGATTCTGAAGAAGAAATGTTGTGTTTGTCGAGCCCTTTCTACAGTTTTGCTTATGTATGAAGTCACAATAGCAAGCGATTAAAATTTGGGGAAATCCCTCTTCTTCCTAGATTCTTCCAGTATAGATAAAAATAAGCTATCAAAAGTGGGGCGCTGCATCTGGCGCGTTGCTACAGCGTTCTTATGAACACTCTCATAGTACAGCGTACAATCATTTTATTTCTTCGACTCTTGAAATAGCTTCGCCACGCCTAGCCTTGCCTCGCCTTGCCTCGCCTCACCTCGTTTTGCACGTACCCTAACAAATTTAATTTAGTCAAATTCTAGAATATTTATATTTCATTTATCATATTCAGAGAGAAATTGGCGTAAATTAAAGCAACATTTTTACTATGCAGCACCAAAACATTATTTTTCATTAATAATTGGTGTTTTTCCTACAAACCAAAATCTGTATTACAAACGGAGTAATATAAACTGCTTTATTATGCTTATAAGTTGAGTTTGTACCGATTTCTGTCATTTTAATGTTAAAAAACAGTCCCCCGTTATTTTCTACCTTCACAGACCAACGTGTAACCGCGAAAGCTGGATCGGGAGCGAAATTTTTTAGGGACTCGAAGCCATGGCGGGATACGGAATCACGCGCACTGACGCGTCATTTCTAGATAAAGCGAACGCGAGATTGCAACATTTCATTTTCGGTTCGCAGGATGCACCGATTTCCCCTTTTTTCGCGTAGTTCCCGCGTAAGAAGGAAAAATGAATATCATCAAAAAATGTGTATAAGAACGACGACGCACGGGACGAATTCGTGCCCGCTTCGCTGGGTGTGATTTCTTCATAATTTCTCACTCCCGCTGAGTCCCGTCAAAATTTACTCCAGCCTCCGCTCCCGCGGTTTCGCGTTGGTCTGTCAAGGCCTTAACTTTTTTATTTAAAATTGCACCGCTTACATCAACGATATCAAAGTGTCATTTCCGTTTTTTTTTTTTTTTGTAAACTTGTCTACATATTGACTATGAGGGACATCCTACTCAGTTCTAATTAATCAACTTATGTAGCTGTCACAATGATATTTCACGATGTTGCTTCTCAGTACAGAACGTGATGTGTGGGTGTAGTATGTATTTATCTTGTTAGCTACCTATGTACATATCTGCCCTTCTGAGGGCAGGGCAGAGGGCATTTACCAAAATGTAAATTTGTAAATTCATTTCTAAAACTTCTTAAATGGCACAAATTAACTAATTGGAAACGATATCAATGCTCAAATTTTTCCCAAATGTAATCACATTAGAATCATACCAATTACAGTGAAACGTTGAGTTCTTAGGGTTTATCACTGTGTTCGAAACAACCATTTCCTAAAAGCTTTTTGATCACAAAGCGAAAATATTTAGCTCTTGACACTGATTCGTGAAACTGTTTCGAAGCGTATGGGAGTAAGCCTGTTAGAAAACTCCATCAGTAGAACGGAAATGAAGTTGTAAATGATTTCATATAGAGTAAGAGTAGCTATAGTTCGTATACCTACATACATACATATAATCCCGTCAAAGTAATACAAACGCTTAGTCAGCTACCTCTGTATCTTTTACAATTTAAATGTTTGTATGTACTATACCTACATCGTGCATAAGTTTGCATGCATGAATATGCATTTTTGCATAGCACTGCACGAGGTATGATATGAACGAAACTAACATTGGCAGTAATACCCACCTTGTTTTGCATGAAACGTTGCTTTGGGGGTAACAAAGTGATACATGAGCGTACTAGAGCAGACGTAATGTGATGATTATCTTTAAGTGTAAAAAAAAAAATCTTTCTTGCTTTAAGATGCTTTTTATATATGCATATGTAGATGTAGCTTTATCAGCCTTTGTATGCTAAGCATGGATTTTTTTCCATTTTTTTTATTTTAGTTTTTTTCTTTGGTTAACATGAACAATACTGAAACACTTTTTCTCCGAAGGTATGAGCGCTTTCTTTTCAAGACGAAGTGATTGTTTCAGGACTTTGTATTAAAACCCCCTTTAAGTTTCTTTTAAATTGTTATTGCAGGTGTTGTAGAGTCTTCTTATAACAAGGAACTTGTATCAAAATTAACCAAAATTATCACGTCTAAATAATAAGTATATGTACAAAATTTTTGTCACGATAAAATATACATAAGTGTTTCTGTTGTTGAATGGAATACACTCTCTCCGGTGTAAGTCCTTTTCCATTGCGGTGGAAATATTTTTTTTATCTATGAAACGTATTTAAACTCTTGCAAAATATTCGAAATTATTCATCCAGATAACATTTTATCCATAAAGCAGTGAATTAATATTCTCTACCGACATAGCATTTTCAACCCGTAGAACTCCTAATTTCCAATAGGTAGGAAAACAGTAATGCTTCATTTGCAGGAGTCGAAATGGTTTTATAGTGGACTTGTAAGGTAGGAAAACATCTGCTCCTGATAGCTCAAAAGGAATACATGAGCAAGTACACTTGTTCGCGTTAACTAATATTTAAGCAATTCAGCTTGCACCGAAATCACATACTGAAAAATCAAAGTAATTTCACATAGAACGGTCTTCAAGATGGTGGAAAAGATAATATTTAAGAACGAATCTAGAGTAAATCTATGCGGGAGATATTAAAACAAACAAGATTTTTTTTTCATTTTTCGGTTCTTTCTATTTCATTCGAAGCAAAAGTTGTCTACAGCCAGATAAGTATTCCAATTCAACTTCATTGCTTGCTTCAATGTAGAAATAACATCACGTAACTACCTAGCATTACCATGCAAGGTCTACTATACTACATTAGGTAGGTACTTACAAAAATGTTGTATGTAGTTCTAGAGCTGAAAATTGGATCTGGATTTGCTAATATTCGGATATCCGAATACCCGGATCTGCAAACTATCTGATTCCTAAAATAGGGATTCCAGCTATCAGGATCCGGATCCAGACTAAGTAAAAGAGGTACAAAATTTCATCCAGATTGCATTGCTTCATTGGGAAAATATAAATTTCATGTTATTTCCATTTTCGCAATGAAACAATGCATCTGGGGGAAATTTTGAATCTCCTTTGATTAGTCTGGATCCGGATAGTTCGGATAAAGATTCGGATTGTTCCGACCTGCATTGTCTATATACCCGGGTTTGAGGAATCGGATCCTAATTATTCCGAATACTCTGGATAGCAAATTATTCAGATACTTTCAGCTCTACTACATACCATGATAATAGCTGCATTTCTATTAAACTTGCATCGCATGGTAATTCAGGTGATGATAGATTGAAAAGAAATTGATATTTTAATAACAGTCTATACAAAATGGTGAAAAAGTGATAAGCATAGAGCGAACTTCGTATGATTAATTTGCACTGCGAAAGTAAGTGTCGTTTTAAAAATGGCGTCTAAATCGTATGGTGAATCTGTCTCCGTGTTTAGGGATAGGGAGTCTTCCTCTTCAGGGCACGCAGCAGGTTGGATTACACACCGAAGCTGTGGCAGGAAGTCCGTGTCATGTTTATCCCCAAGGCTGGTCGGGTAGATTACTCATCAGCCAAGGCATATAGACCAATAAGTCTGACTTCCTACCTAGAACGCATTTGCGATTGGGAACTGCGGCGCTCCATTCGTAGAAGTTGGTTGTCACAAAATCAGCACGCGTATTTAAAGGTGAGGTCCGTTTAGATGGCCCTTCATGAGGTCATACGCTCAATTGCAATTGGCATCCACATTAAACAATCTACGCTAGCTGTTTTCATCGATGTATAAGGAGCTTTTAATAATGTTCTTCCACATAAGTTTACTGAAACGCTAACAAAACATGGCGTGAACCAGTCCCTAAAATACTGGGTTTCACACATGTTGAACATTAGAACCGTCTTCGCCAGTCTAGGTGGGGAAAGTAGGGTAAAAAAAGTTCACACGGGCACCCCACAAGGTGTGATCCTATCAGCAGTATTGTGGGTGCTTATCATAGACGATCTTTGCTAACTCTTACCCGGATGGATAACCTGGTGATTTTAGTCACCTGAAGTTATGAATCGGAGCTCTGTAGATTGGTGCATAAGGCGATCCGACTAGTCGCAGACTGACTATACTAGATAAAAAGCTGAGCTGGAAGCCACACCTTTAGGACAGAGCGAACAAAGCTCATAGACCTTTCGCAATGTGCCGCAGAACCATAGGGAAAAACTGGGGACTTAAACCGCGGATGATCCTGTGGATATACACTAGCGTCATCCGACCCATGTTATGGCTATGGCTCTGTGGTATGGTGGTGAGCAATGGAGTATGCCAATCATCGTAACATATTGGAAAAGATTCAAAGATTCCTGTAAGCAGCGCCTTCAAGTATACCAGCACGCGGGCTCTTCAGGTTATCCTCAATATACACCCCGTGCATATACACATTAAGAAGGGGGTCTCTAATGCAGCGCTGAGGCTGGATTCATTCGGGAACCAGGGCTCTACACGAGTCCATCCTTGATTTTGTGCATTCCATCGCACCAGATATCGAGAGGGAGAGCGACCATCTCTTCGAGGCCATGCTGATAAGCAAGTTTAAAACGAGAATTACATTTAGGGATGAATGATCATCACACTCTGTGCTTCACCCATTAATAGACATCATAATTTATACAGACGGGTCCAAATCTGAAGACAACACCGGAGCAGGCGTATTCTGTGAGGAGCCTCATTTGGAACTTGCTATAAACTTGGAAAGCCATGTTACGGTCTGCCAGGCGGAGGTCAAGGCCATTCTTGAAGCGGGAAGGAATCTCCTGGGATCAAATACCGAAAATATAGAGATTGCCTTCTGCTCGGTTAGCCAAGCAGCTTTCAAGGCCCTGCCAAAGCCCTTCACAATCTCCAATTTAGTACTTGAGTGTAAAACTAGCATGAATTTCCCCTCTCATTGTAACTAGGTACTCGTTCTTTGTGTGCCTGGTCACAGTGATGTCGCCAGAAACGAAAAAGCGGACGAGCTTGCACGACTTGGTGCAGTTTCGAAGGCGCCATATTCCATAATTGGGGTCGCACCGGGACACCTTGTCTCTACAATTGCGTTGTCTTTGGTTATACGACTCTGCGGGTAGAACTCAAAGAAACTATGGGGCATACCTAATCCAGGTTTCACAAGAAAGCTGCTAGGACTGAGCAAGCCTACCCTGAAAATTCTGGTGTCTGTTCTTACTGTACACTGTTCTCTCAGGGGTCACCTATATAGATTAAGTGTGGATAATCCGATATATAGAGGATGCGGAGAGGAATCCGAAACGGTGACTCACTTTCTTTGTCATTGTCCGGCTCTCACCGGAATGCGTTATAGATTCATTGGCTTACGCCTTCTGGATGTGTTTCATGAGGCCATTGGGACCCAATTTTGTGAATCA
This sequence comes from Dioctria linearis, assembly GCA_963930735.1. Lineage (NCBI taxonomy): Eukaryota > Metazoa > Arthropoda > Insecta > Diptera > Asilidae > Dioctria > Dioctria linearis. Next base: position 124,451,056 of record OZ005743.1, on the reverse strand, counting down.
TAAGAGCGTCTGGTTGGGACCTATGATCATTGCTCATGGGTCTATAGGGTGAACAATGGGCCTTGTCGTGGCATACATTCTAGGGTTCCGCGTTCCGCCCCCTCACTGGGGACTCAACATCTCTTCAATCCATCCATCCATCCATCCAAATCGTACTTTCGCTATGATTGTAAAGAACGTTCCTAATAATATGATAAGAAAATTTTTACTTTACCAATATCAGAAAATAATTCAACCAAACTCTGCTTCAACTTCCTCTAATTGTTTAATTGCTAAAAAAAAGCGTTGCTTTTGCGTAGAGCTTACGCTTCATTTTATCATTTATAATTTAACATGAATTTGCACTGTAATAAAAAGGATAACTGAAACAATTTAATGCATTCAAATATTAAAAACCATAAAAAAGGACTTCACCAATTAATTTGTGATATGGAGATATCGTATAGTACGTTTCGAAAAAATTTACAAGAAGCGGAAAAACTCCCATATTTAAGTCCAACGATTGCAGATGTTATATTTTTACGTACTTATTTACGTGTGGCCTGAAAACGATAATAGCCAAGGGTGAAACCAGCTTTCCAAATAACTTCCCACACTGACATGTAAAACATTTTTCGTTACCACAAAATTGCACAAATTTAACAGCGTTCCCTTTCCTCTGTTTATAATTTATTATTTTAAGTCAGAGTCAAAGCAATTTCATGAGAAATAATGATATAGGGTGAAACTGAGTGATATGTGGAAAGTGTTTTACCTACGCACCGACATAAAAAAAAATTCTGCTGCCAAATAAGTAGTAAATCGCTCATCTCTAGTTTTATTTCAGTGGTCTGAGTTTAAAATAATTGTCTAGCATTACACCATGAAAATTATGCTTAACACGACTCGACCGATAATAATTTAGATTAGAAGCTAAACTATTATCGGTAAATGTGACACTCAGATCATTCAATCCGAAATGGAGACCCGTTTAGGATTGAATGTCTATTGAGTCCTGCAGGCTTTTTTAGCACGGATCGGCATAGATTATATAATTGCTTCACATTTGCAGAGTACGAACTCTGATTAATCATCTTCTTCGATACATAGCCTACATATATCTGGGGTTGAAGTTATTTTCCTACCCGATGTAGATGTTTGTTGAATTTATATTATTCAATTAGAACTCCTGTCAAAAGCGCCTGTCTGAAATTCACCTTTAAAACCCAAAACTGCTCGATTTTATTATGTATTCAATATAAAAAAATATGTAATTGATATTTTGTTGAGGTTGACAGATAGCTGATATGCAAAATATGTTGAAAAAAACGGCAGAGCTTCATGGAACCCTCTAGAAAACGATCGCATCGCTTGAATTTACTTTTGAAATTCAAACGACCATCAGTTTAATATTGACAGTCAGTTTCTTGGTTATTTAATTGAAATAATCAGTTTTTAACGACCATGAATCACACAAGTGGTGATAACACCCCATCTTAGGGACATTCTCTGGTGGTTAGAGATCGCCAATATCCCACCATGCAGGTTTGTTTTTAATATTCTCTAGGAGAGCATCGCTACGATCTAACTCTCCAGTCACATCATGATGTACCATATACCATCTGGCGATTTCCAATACATTATTCAGAGGAAAGATTTCCACTATAATGACAACTAGGCTTGAGCCCTGATGATCGAATATTCATATCTTTGCAAGCACCTTCATTTACCAGGGCCTATTGTGTTTGTCATTTTTCATTCACTCTCATTGATTAGGTAGTCATTCACACTCAAGTCAAACACGCAAGTACCTGCATTAGACTACAAAAACCAATCCTCAAGCCTAGTAGCCATTTTAAAATGTGTCTATACATATTCACCAGGAGGGACTTTCCTGGAATCATTAACAGAAAGCCGCTCAAGCACATTACCTTTATTCTTTCATTGAAACGTAAAATATCTAGTCACCGTGGTTTATTACTCTTTGCTTACCAGATATTCTTTTTCGGATTGATCCTCTCTTTTATTGCTCATGTCGCCACAGTTCATTATTTCTGCCAGACATGAGCACTATGTATTTAGGGTAGACCGAGTATGGTTGGCTACACTTTTCGAATCTCTGTCATAGCGAGTAGGAGAAAACTGTTATTAACTTCATATTTACAGCAGACTTAGCTTGACTATTATGGTTAACTGTATCAGAGTATTTCTGTCCCTGGTTGCAATTTTAATAGCGGAGTGCAAATGTGCCAACCAACCCCTTAATGGGGGATGGTTGGCACATAATTTTTGACATGTATAAAATTTATTCCCACCCGTGCCAGATTCATGAGCCCACTTATGCTACGCTGTCTGAAAAAGGCTCACCATACATATGACAAATAACACTCCACATCTTTTTCTTCTTCTTCACAACTGGACTCAACTTTCTTCTTCTTTCGATCTTTTCGACCAAAGGGATTTTTTGTTTTGAGGTTTAGTCCTACATTTCTCCTTACTTTGAGCTGATTCTTTGTTTCTTCCAATTTTTTTCTCACAGTTTAATCGGTTAGTATGGCAATCTTCCTTTTTCTTCACCTGCTTTCATTCGTTATTCTTTCCGTTGCCCTAGGAAGTGGTCTGATTGCTTTCAACAGTGAACATGTCGACTTTGAAGGAATTGCTTCTATTAAAGCTCCTAGTTGCTTTGTGAAACGTGACGAAAATACTTCATTTCTATTGATTTTTACGATTCTGCAGAGAGTATGACCTGTCTGTTGCATATTCCAGCATGAAATCAGATGATTGAAAGATATCTCTATAAAATGGAAAATTCCGCGTAGCTTTAAGTCCTGCTTCAATATTAGAAGGTGTCGCTGCCGAAGGTAGAGACGATTTTATGATTTGTGGGATATCATAAATTTTCATTGTGCTACCTGGATGTTTGGTCAGCAAACTGCCATAAGCGTTGTTAACATATTTCTATAGAGGTCCGTACGTACTTATATACTTGCAGCCTATGACTGCAGTGTAGTCGAAAATATAGCACACAAATCCCGTTTTCTTTTGCGTAATTTACACCTTCAGTAAATAAATGAGATAAATGAAGAAAGAATCTTTCTTTCAAATATTTAAGATTCGCCAGAAAGTGCTTAAAAAATTGGCAGAGATACTCTCCTTTCATCCATCCTGAAGCGTTAGCGCAGCCGGAACTTCCTGGTAGAGCATCTCTTAAGAAATAATCTCTGAAGTGTACCCGAGGAAAAATAAAGAATGGCAGAGTTGAGTTACTTAAACTGCCAATATTAGAGGTGATTCGACTGACCTGCTTAAAGCCTCTACCACTCTATTTGGTTTTTGAACACGGATAATGCCCGTTTCGTCTGCATTCCTAATATCTCCAGCATTAAGCTTAAATCGAACCATTACAAATTTAATTTTTTTTTTAAAAAAGCATTAAAACTTGAAGCTCTAGCCCAACTTGTAGCCTCTGGGGTTCGAATAACATAAACATTCTGTTAAATGTTCGTGGCATTTTCCATAATAAAACAATTATAAGTAGCCATTAAGTCAATATAAAACAATAAAAACCGATTATTAAGTGTGCCAGCCAACCCAAAAAAGATAAGCCAACCAACCCCAAGCTAGTTTTGGAAGGTTTTAACGTGACTTATGATGAGATTATGGAAACACTTCAAAAAATAATGCACAGACAATTAAAGCAAGAAATTCTTCATATGAATAAAAATTACTTACCACACGTACAGAATTAGTTGTAATCAAGAGCGATAATAACTAAAACACATAATTTTTTTAATTTTGCGCACAGAAAATTAAATATGCACCTTTCGTCTAAACACGGCTTGCCGAGCACTGAAAACAATTGTGGTGGCGTACGGTAGGATTCTACATTATCCTCTTAAGCAGTAGCTCGATCTGTCGTGTATACTGAGAACTATTAAGATTGTGCCAACCAACCCCTGTAGCCAACCATACCCGGTTTCCCCTACCTTGAGTTTGCTACAATATGTTGTAGGTACTCTGATAAGATTTGCAGGGACCTTCCATAGAACTGTGAAACCATTTACCTAAAAAATTACTTTTATTAGCTTCGGTCAATATTTCGCGTTGTAAGTCATATAAACTAACTATAAATGTTGTCTATCTTTGTTAATCTGTCGAAGATGACTTCTGCATAATGTTCACTATTTAATAAGTTTGTTATTAAGGATAATTTATTAAGAGGTAAATAACTAGAATACCTGAGTTTCTTCAATCTTGAATTAGTAGAGGTTTATTATCTACCGTTATTAAGAAAATAAATCATTCCGACGATTTACGAAATAAACATTGGAAAATTTTTCTTACATTTAATTACGGTCACGCCTTGAAAAGAAAGCATAAAATATCTACATAAAACGTACACATATACAAATATACACAAAATTGTTTTACATTACAAAATTTAATAAAATAGTTATGTTTATTTTTTATCAAAATATCCTAATTATTATTGTTTTTAATTCAATAGGAGCAAATTGCCCGTGAGAAACAAGTATCGGGTAGAGTTCAGCTGCAAGTGTGGTATCATGGGGAACGAAACGAGCTAGTGGTTTCTTTAATGGCTGCGGATGATTTAGTACCTCGCGATGATTCCTTTGGATACGGATCTCTTCCTGAAGCCTACGCTAAAGTTAGAATTTTACCAAAAACGTAAGTTTTTAAAAAAATTTAGTAAATTTAGAAATTGTTGTTAGTTAAGTATAAAGTAAATTTACGTTACATGATATTTATAGACATTATAAACATTTAAAAAAAACAATTGTCCTTTTCTGCGTAAGACGATTGTGTGTCGAGGTGTACATACGTAGGGAAAACACACAATATCAATCAATTATTCTGGTAATATTTTTCAAAGTCAATGAATTGCAATCGATTTTTAGTGCCTCTGATGTACATATGCTGTTAAGGTTACATTATTGCATTTCTCATAATGTAGAATCTCACTAATCCGCCACTATTAAAAACCAGAGGGTGCCGGATTATTGGAATGTTCGGATTACTAGATTGTAAAGAAAAATTCATAAAAAAATAAAATAAGCATTTCATAAAGGGAATACAATGTATTTTAGTTCATGTTCTACAAGTTTTTTTCTACCTGTAACATATCTTACAATTAACTAATTACATAGTTTTAAAATAATCCTTAATTGAGGTCCTTTTTTTGTGCAATTTGTAGTCCTTGTTTAAAAACCTTTTCTCGCATGTTTCGAAGAATTATAATATCTTTATCAGATACGCCGTTTTCTTCAGCCAATGTTATGCAATTAAATGCTGTATCAGGTTTTACTTTTACAGTTGTAGTAGTTGGTGTCATTATTTGCTCTGTTTCTTTGGTCCTTTCAAACAAGATTTTACATCTTCTTCACTTGCTCCGAATCCTCTTTCTGATAAATTTTGCAACCAATCGGCCATAAGTAGATTATTTTCAGGATCCCATTCTTCAGTTTCTTGTGATACAGGATTCATTGTAGCTTTTTCCATGATGATTGGACTAAGTTAGGTGAAACAGAGCTCCATGCTTGAGCGAGGGAGAATACAACATCTTTCAAATTCAATTCTTTGAGCTCTGCGTTATGTTATCACCCCGGGAAATAATATGGATGAGCAATTTATTTTTATACAAGGACTTTACTTTCTGGATAACATTTTGATCCATCGGCTGCAATTAAGGTGTGCAATTTGGTGGTAGGAAGATGATTTGGATATTCCCATCACTTGATCTAAGTTCTTGTTCATTTGGGTAGCGCGGAGCATTGTCAAGTACGAGTAAAGCTTTTATCGGCAAGTTGGATCTTTTCATAAACTTCTTCACTTCGGGCACAAAGTCTTTATAGAACCATTCACTAAATACCTCTTTCGTCACCCAACTTTTAAATTGGTTCTTATAGCAGACTGGCAGACAAATGTTCTTGAAAACTCTGGGAGTTTAGCTTTACCAATCACTAACAAATCCAATTTGTGTGTTCCAGTAACATTTTGATACGAATGTTTTATTGGGCAACAGTCTCCAGAACAGACCATTGTCGGATGCATTATAGATTTGGTCAGGAAGAAGACCCAGTTCCTCTATTTTGTCTTTAAAATACTGGATAAATGGCTGCACTGCAGATTCGGCACTTGACAATTTTTCACCCGATTTTGTTAACAGACGGATACCAAATCGCTTTTTAAATTTATCCAGCCACCCATCACTGGCACGAATGTCATCTTTTTTGATACTTTTTTTTTTATAAAAATCGATACTTTTGCTTTCTGAGTTTCTCCAGATACAGGAATGTGTTTAGAACGCACTTTGAACCATATGTAGATAGCGTTTTTCATTTTTGGACAATCACCAACTTTTAATGTTTTACGCTTTGCTGGTCCAGATTCCATCGTCTTCACGTATTCCACTATCTCTTGTTTTTTTTAGGATCGTATATAGTAGCACGCCCAACTCCATATTCTTTTGCCAATTTGTACATGTTTTCTCCACTAGCTAACTTCTTTAAAATGTCCATTTGATCTTTCAAAGCTAGAGTCTTTTGTTTCCGTTTACTTGACATTTTTAACTACACTATTCTCACTTGAAAACAGCCGGTAAATACGTACGCACGTGCACGTGATAAGTTCTGAGGTTAAACTGCTTGACGACGATGGCAAAGATGAACTAATGAGAAGATAGGACACAGAAGAGATTACATGCAACAAAACAGAATGGTAAATGATTCATTTTCGTAAATAAATGAGAAGAGGAGGAGTTTTCAGATTTTACGCTCCTAAAATGCTCCCGCGTTTTTGTGAAAACACGTTTTTCTGCGATATGTTTTGAGAGAGTTGTACCCAATGTTTGTTGCTGCAATCGTATGATATTTGAACAGCACTTGCTTTTGTTTACTATCGTTTTGTTCCGAAGAGATTAAGGGGGTGTGACTCATCTCCGTTCAGAACCTTGACCGAGGCGAAATCTTTTTTTTTTTTTTTAATTGAAGTAGTGTGACCTGATATACATTATTATGAATAGTTTGAACTGATTTTGGTGATATTGAAGAAGATTTTATCATTCGGATAATCCGGAGGGACGAAGGAGGCCCAGGTGGATGGTGCCGGATTATTGGACGTGTCGGTTTATTGAAGTGCCGGATTAGTGAGATTCTACTGTATTTCGGGCAGCGCTCTCCCGTACTAAGGTAAAACACGTTACAAAAGAAATCACCACGTCGAGATAAACGACTTTGAAGTTTACGATTATCATTTAGATATTAAAAGAGCACCAACGTTTGAAACACTTAATTTAGTGAAGTCTGAAACATTTTTCTAGAGTTTTTTAATAAAAATATAAATAGCAAAATGGTTACATGATTAGAAAATAGAAGAATTTTTAAGAACTTTTATTTATAACGATTCTATGTAAATTAAGTCATAAATACAAGAAGAAAAAACATAGCGGAAGGCCCTGTTTCAAATCCCGGATGAGGCGGTTGTTTTTTCTTCTTGTATTTATGATTTAATTTAGAATCGTTAAATATAAAACTTCTTAAAACTTCTTCTATTCTCTATCTTGACCGATTCTAACAAGTGTGGGTTCAATTCCCGCTAGGGTAAAATAACAAAAAAAAGGTTACATAATTATTTTAAGTGGATTATTTTGTCATTTCATCTTTCTATCATATGTGTGTATTTGATGTGTTTCCTAACAGGAAAAAAACGTAATGTTGGTAAAAGGTCTAATTCCTCAAAACGCTTTAGAATGTATGAAAGGCTTGTAACAGGTAAAAAGGTTGATGGTATTACAACTCTGTAAAATGAGTGAAAATGCTAGCTCGATTTATACGGAAATACAAATTAGTAAGTTTTTGGAATAGAATATAATAGAAAAATATATTTATTGACATGCCCATTTTTTCGTTTTAAAAGAGTAAAAATAAATGATAACAAAATAAAATTTTGAAAATAATAAACTTCAGGTACGGGTAAGATAAAACAAAATTAATCCAATCCTCTCAGATAAAAAAATAATTGCGAGGACTATGTATTTACCCAAAATCTCAGCCCATTTATAAGCCCGTTCTTGGAACATAGCCCTCTCCATTTACCGTCAGGTTTTTCCGGACCTTGCACTCTTAGAGTTTATAAGATTAATCGTTTCTTTATAGGACTCTTCATCAAATCGTCCTTCCATTGCGCTTTTTCTAGTTTTAGCTCAACAATGTCAAGATATAGTTTCAGTTTTTGATTTTGAGCGATTCCTTATTCATCGCTTATGGGTCGCTTTGAACTTTATTTCACATGCCTTAATAGTATACTCAGTTAAGTCATAGATATTCTTCATCTTGCGCCTAGTCTGCTCTATGTATCCGCTGTCATGATGGTGTCCCTAACTTCGCGATACTTTACTTTTTCAAAAGGGGCAATTGTCCATCCAGAGGATTATATGCCCACTGTCCACTATTATGGACAAAAAACGTTAAAAATGCTCTGGCCATATCTTCCTTTTTTCTCCCAGTGATCGCTTCGTGCCATACTACAAAAGTGCTTACTCTTAGCATTCTTTTTCATTGAGGCAAATATTTTATTGAAAACAAAAAGTCTGGATGTGAGGAAAGATTCTTTAAATTCAGTCATCCTTGGTAATAGCACTACTTTTTGCATATCTGCTGAGCATAGAATAACTCTGTCGAAAACATTTCAATGTCCTTTTAATATTCCTTCCGAGCAGGTTCACTCTGAAAGAATTTATGAAAAGGCGAGTCTTATTTCAGACAGTGAAGTGAACGAAGTAAACTATTTGGATTGTGATAACCAACGAGTTGATTTGATAATTGTTAGTGAATTGTGAGAGTAAGCAGTAAAGTTAAATAAAGAAAGAACTTATGAATTATATCTGAAATATTGTGTTTTAAATAACGAACTAAAGCCACGCTCGTAACAATATGTAGTTTAAACTAGACTGACGAGAAGAGGTTACCGAGTGAAAAAAGTAAGTTTTAAACATACTTTTGCAATATGATTTGAATTTTTTATTTTCTGGGGTAAGATTTGCATCCACCATAGCGCAAATTCTATATACCCCAACAATAGACTCATAGAAACCAATATTAGGTTTCTTTAATTGCTTCCTATAAGTCTCGTAGCCTACATAACTGCTATTAAAATCATTCAAAATAAACTGGACTGTCAGATGAGGAGGCGGGTACAATCTGTTTGGCGTATGGTGTGATTTGTATCGCGATTTTTGCGGACCGTATTTAAGTATGTGGTTTTTCATTACCTCATAATCGTTTTGTTGAGAGGTGTGCTTTTGGTTCGCTGGTCTGTCTTCGTACAACTAGTTTGGAACTATACTTATCCTGTTTAGATTTCAAGAAAAAATTGATAACAGAATTGCGCTTATATTCCAGAGTAGTCAAAAAGAAAGACAGGCACACTTGATGATTTTCTCCGTCAGACTTAGGTAGCTCATATACCTTATTACATTGTTTTTTTATTTGACTAATGAACAATTAAACAAACATATTTGAGCGTAACTGAAATCTATAAGAAAAGTAATGCTGTAAATTTTTTAAGCAAAAAAACATATGCAAAGCTCTGACGAATTTCAGAGAAACAAATTTAAATGCATGCGCGAACTAGCTATTCCTTAAAAATCCGACATAAAATATTTCGAGTCATGTGTAAGGCAGACAGTCTAGGAGTCTCCTTGGCGCATATTAATTAGCTGAAAACTTATATCTTTAAATACTGTTACGTGCAATAGAAAGAGACAACTGGTGACATCTACTGGCAATAAACAACTTCAGGTTCGGAGAGTAAATGACTTCAGGTTCGGAGAATCGATTATGAAAGTTCAGGAATAGAACAAATAAAATAGTCAAGAAGCTTTTGGAATAGAACACTCCAGATTAATCTGGACTGTTTCTAGGGTATAAATATAACAGTTGTCATCGCCAGAAAAGAGTCTTGTTTTAGACGTTGCAGTGATAAGAAGCGAAAGTAATAAAGAAGCGATAGTGTGTAATTAGATTGCGATTATTGAAAGTACAGTGTTAGCGATAATTAGAGCATAGTTGATTAAATGAATGTTTGTGAACTTTATATGATTTAAGTGTAATAAAGAACTTATATATTAATTATTTAATATTGTGTTTTAAATAACGAACCAAAGGCCACGCTCGCAACAACTGGTGTCAGAAGTGAAATATATTTGAGAAATAAAGTGGTGGCAATTGACTAAAAATTAAAAGTGTGATTAATTTTGTGGAATTGTGTTAAATTTTAAAAATTCTGGAAAATAATTTATATTCAACTGTGAGTGAATTACTAAAATAATGGGGCGCAAAGTGGACGAGCTTCGAACGCAGGATTTGAAAGTGGAGTTAGGGAACCGGTCATTACAAACGACAGGCATAAAGAAAGTTCTAGTCGAGCGACTTAGACAATCTTTGATAGAGGAAGGAAAGAATCCTGAAACATTTGTTTTCGAAGAGAACTTGGAAGAAATCGAAGTTGAAGAAGCGCCTGCGATGAAAATGGAACAGCTTTTGAGTACTTTAATGAGTAAAATGGAAGCCCGTTTTGATGAGCAAAAGAATTCTCTCGAGGAACAAAAGAATTCTCTCGAGGAACAAAAGAATTCTCTAGAATCACGTTTAGATGAACAGAAGAAATCTATGGACGAACAAAAGAATTCTCTCGAGGAACAAAAGAATTCTCTAGAATCACGTTTAGATGAACAGAAGAAATCTATGGACGAACAAAAGAATTCTCTCGAGGAACAAAAGAAATCTATGGAAACCCGTCTGGACGAGCAAAAGAATGCTTTTGAGGAACAAAAGAATTCTTTGCAGAATTGTCTAGAAACTTGTTTGGAGGAACAGAAGACATTTCTGAAAGTTTCATTAGACGAACAAAATATGAAAATTGAAGGAATACAGCAGGAAGTGTTGGAAGTTCGACAACAAGTGTCGGGAGTACAACAAAATGTCACGGAACAGCTTGATAACTTTAAAGCAGATCTGGAAAGAATAAAGCATCGTCAGCCTCTAAGCGGAGCAACTGAAATATCCGGTGCAGGTAGAATGAAACCTCCCATATTTGATGGACAAAATTCGTGGCATATCTTCAAGAGACAATTCGAGGCAGCTTCAGAGGTAAATGGATGGAATGATGAAGACAAAGCTATAGCTCTGGTGTTAGCACTTCGAGGTCCTGCGTCAGAACTCTTACAAACTGTACCGATTGAAAATCAACGTAATTACTCTTCATTAGTACAGGCGATAGAATTACGTTACGGAGATGAGCACATGCAGCAAGTATATCGCCTACAGTTGCGCAACAGGATTCAAAAACATGGCGAATCACTACAACAACTGCAGGCAGATGTAGAAAGATTAGCGCATCTGTCATACTCCAGCGTGAATGCGGATTTTCTCAATGAAGTGGCGACGGAGGCATTTGTGAACGCTATTACAGATCAAAATTTACAACAATCATTGAGACTAGCAGGAAAGAAATCAACAGCAGAAGCACTAGCCTATGCCTTAGCATACGAATCCGCCAGACAAGCTTCACGGAGTGCAGTACGAGTGAGAGAAATTTCAGTGGAAGAATGTACTTGTAATAGAGTGCAATCATCACAGAGCCCGCCTTCACGTGGTGTCCCTCGATGCTGGAATTGTAATAGACCAGGGCACCTTCAAAGAGACTGCAGAAAACGTCAACGAGTGGAATCACCAGAAGAAGAGGGGAAAGAAGAATGCCAAAGATGTCGAGCCAGGGAACAAGCAATTCGTGGAGAGACTAGATATCAAACAGCGACTAGTCGCATCGTCTCTCCTCTTGAGCAGTCGGAAAACTAGTAAAAACCAACTTCGTGGGGCAGAAGTTGGTTGGTGGAATCGACAGCCCCGAAGTCATCATCCAAGTAAGTCAGTTACAGAGAAATAATAGCAGTCTTGTTATATATGGAAGTGTAGGAAAAAATGACTGCGCAGTTACTATCGATACTGGAGCTTCAAGATCAATTATTAGAGCAGATCTTGTTAAGAACAAATGGCTTCACAACACCACCAAATATCTACTAAGAACAGCAACTGGAGCGGCAGCACAGGTGTTTGGAGAAATAACTTTAGATGTTCAACTAGGCGAACTACTACTTCCTCACACTTTCCTGGTTTCAGACATAATGGATGACTGCATTCTTGGAATAGATTTCATGACCACATACAAAATAAATCTGGATGTCGGAGAGCGGATTCTCAAATATGGCAACATAGAAATTCCTATGAAACTAGGAGAAGAAGCAGATCATCCTGCGAAAGTAAGGACGATGGTTTGCGAAAATATTACTCTTTCGCCATGCTCCGAGACATTAATATGGACAAAGCTTACTGATGACATCGGGACCTGCCGATTCTATCTGGTGGAGCCTAACCCCACAAAAGTTACATCGAACATCATCGTTGGCAAGACTTTAGTGAAAGCAGAAGGTGCAACATTAATTCCAGTCAGAGTGCTTAACACATCTGAAAACGAGGTACAACTAAAAGAAGGTGCTATAATTGGAAATTGTGAACCCGTTTACCAAATCGTCAATTTAGATAATGGTAGTAATGTCAAGGAGACAAAAACTATACCAGCTACTACCCAACAGGTTCAGAAACTTCTTTCGTCCAGTGCCTTAAGTGAACAACAACACAACGATGCCAAAGAGGTGATCGATGAATTTTCGGAATTATTTGCAATGAATGATGATGATTATGGTAAAACAAATCTTGTCCAGCATCGAATCGATACAGGAGATTCCAGACCCATTCGACAGACACCACGAAGATTGCCATTAGCCAAACAACCAGAAGTTGCAGACATGATGAACTCCATGAAGAAACAAGGCATCATAGAGGAATCTAACAGCCCTTGGACATCGCCGGTTGTTCTGGTTAGGAAAAAGGATGGCAGCACCCGATTCTGTGTAGACTACCGCCAACTAAATAACGTGACGAGAAAAGATAGCTATCCATTACCACGGATTGATGACACATTGGATACCCTTTCCGGAGCGCAATGGTTTTCCACGCTGGATTTGAAGAGTGGTTACTGGCAAGTGGAAATACATCCCGAGGACCGAGAGAAAACGGCTTTCTCAGTTGGCAGTGGCTTATGGCAATTCAAAGTAATGCCATTTGGGTTATGTAATGCTCCAGCCACATTCGAACGACTAATGGAATGTGTTCTACGTGGTTTAACCTGGAAAACATGTCTTGTCTATTTGGATGACATAATAGTAATCGGAAGGACATTCATGGAACATAAAAACAACTTACGGGACGTACTTCAAAGACTCAAAGATGCAAAATTAAAGCTCAGTGCGAGTAAATGTGCTCTATTTAAAAAAGAAGTTAAATATTTAGGGCACATAGTTTCATCACAAGGAGTGAGAACCGATCCAGAGAAGATAGAAGCCGTCAAAAATTGGCCAGTTCCAAAGGATAAACATCAATTACGGAGTTTTCTTGGTTTAGCTACCTACTACAGGCGATTCGTGAAAGGTTTTGCAGATATAGCAAGAAGCCTACATCAACTTACCGAAAAGGGAAAGCCGTTCATATGGTCGGATAAATGCAACGAAAGTTTCGAAAATTTGAAGCAACAGCTCTGTGAGGCTCCAGTACTTCACTATCCAAAGCTGGGAAAAACATTTACATTAGACACGGATGCCAGCAATGAAGGTATTGGTGCAGTGCTTTCTCAGGAGGAGAATGGTCAAGAAGTTCCAGTAGCTTACTATAGCAAAGCACTTTCAAAGTCAGAGAAAAATGATTGTGCTACAAGAAAGGAGCTACTTGCCATTGTAAGTTCAACAAAGCATTTTCATAAATATCTCTACGGACAGAAATTCATCCTACGCACCGACCATGCAGCGCTTAAATGGCTTCTGCAGTTTAAGAATCCTGAGGGACAAGTGGCGAGATGGATAGAGCGACTCCAGGCTTATGATTTTGAAATACAACACCGAAGAGGTCGTATCCATGGAAATGCAGACGCCCTTTCACGACGTCCATGCAAACTTGAATGCAGACATTGCGCCCGGACGGAAGAAAAAGAAACAACAGCAACTATACAGTTGGTAACCGTGGAGCCATCTACAGGTTGGGACAACGAGGACCTACGAACAGCACAACGAGAAGATCCGGACATTTCACCTATTCTTGCCTGGAAAGAAGACATGGAAAGACCAGACTGGAAGGATATTTCGGAACGGAGTGAGAAGCTGAAAAGTTACTGGGCTCAATGGAACTCTCTTCATGTTGAATGTGGTATATTAAAACGCAAGTGGGAAGCACCTAATGGCGAATCTTTCCGTATGCAGATAGTCGTGCCGGCATCAAACGTCAAAGATGTTCTAGAAGAAATGCACGGTGGAACCTCTGGAGGACATTTGGGAGTGAACAAAACCATTTCCAAAATACGAGAAAAGTTTTATTGGTTACATATGCGAGAAGATGTGGAGGAGTGGTGCCGCAGATGCACTGTGTGTGCTGCTTGCAAAGGGCCGCAACACAGAAGCAGAGGAGAAATGCATAAGTATAATGTCGGAGCCCCCTTTGAAAGGATAGCTATAGACATCGCTGGACCTTTTCCAGAAACGGATGGCGGTAACCGTTATATATTAGTTGCCATTGACTATTTCAGTAAATGGCCTGAAGCTTATGCAATCCCTAATCAAGAGGCAACCACAGTTGCGGAACAAATAATAACGAATTGGGTCAGTAGGTTTGGTGTGCCTCACGAACTTCATTCGGACCAAGGACGGAACTTCGAATAGCGAACTTTCCAGGAGATGTGTAAAATGTTGGGAATAAGAAAAACTAGAACAACTCCTCTACACCCACATGGCATGGTAGAACGCTTCAACAGAACATTGATCGAGCATCTAAAGAAAGTAGTTGACTATCATCAACGCGATTGGGATCGACATATTCCTATATTCCTAATGGCTTATAGATCAGCCGTTCATAGTACTACCGGACAAACCCCAGCTAAAGTCATATTCGGAAGAGAGATGCGATTACCTAGCGACCTCAAATTCGGTACCCCCCGAGGTGAGCAAAAGTTACCAGAAGACTACGTATCGGAGCTCAAACAACAATTAGCTGATGTACACGAGGCGACGAGGTCGAAATTAGCAACAAATACTGATCGGATGAAGACCCGCTATGACTTACGTGCTAATTCCGCAGGATTTAACGAAGGTGATCTTGTTTGGCTGTACAACCCGAAACGACGTAAGGGACGTTCTCCAAAATTGCAACAACACTGGGAAGGACCATATTCAGTAGTAACTAGAATTAATGACGTGGTATACAGGATTCAGCGTGGCACAAGAGGCAAGCACAAAATTGTTCATTTGGACCGCTTGTGTCAATACTACGAGCATCAAGACCGTGGACCACCTGTTGTTCGGGACGAACAAGTTTAAGAAGGGGGCAGTGTTACGTGCAATAGAAAGAGACAACTGGTGACATCTACTGGCAATAAACAACTTCAGGTTCGGAGAGTAAATGACTTCAGGTTCGGAGAATCGATTATGAAAGTTCAGGAATAGAACAAATAGAATAGTCAAGAAGCTTTTGGAATAGAACACTCCAGATTAATCTGGACTGTTTCTAGGGTATAAATATAACAGTTGTCATCGCCAGAAAAGAGTCTTGTTTTAGACGTTGCAGTGATAAGAAGCGAAAGTAATAAAGAAGCGATAGTGTGTAATTAGATTGCGATTATTGAAAGTACAGTGTTAGCGATAATTAGAGCATAGTTGATTAAATGAATGTTTGTGAACTTTATATGATTTAAGTGTAATAAAGAACTTATATATTAATTATTTAATATTGTGTTTTAAATAACGAACCAAAGGCCACGCTCGCAACAATACTTATTACTCTTCCTTTAATTGAAAAAGATTTATTTGGCGTCGGGAAAAAGTTATTATTTCAAAAAAGCAAAATCCCTTTCATAGAAAAGACTATTACACTAGTTAGAAATTATTTTTCTTCCTTACGGCCGTCCTTAACTGCAATTCGAAGGAGCATTGTTAGGACGGTTAGTTACTAGATTTTTTTTTTTTTTAATTTACTAATGATAACATTTTTATTAAGTTAGTGCTAATCGAACTACTCACTAAATTTTTATTAAATTTAAATTATTATTATTAATTTTCAATTATGATATTAAGTATTTCCTTGTATGATTATGCAGCTGTAATTATTTTTGAACTGGGTTCCATATGCATGCAGTCCTCGGAATCCTCCTTCGGCCTTTTAAAAATATTCCTCCATTTCTCACATTCAGTCCAGAGGGACTATATATGGCTGAGATAAGATTTGTTTTCTGCCCCCCCCCCCTCCTCTCCTTATAATATTTGTTTGACTAAGTGACTACTATCACCCTCTGTCCTATAGACCACCATATATAAAAATCACAACTACCCCACCTTTTGTACGGCAAAAACTGACTAACTGTTGTCTATATTTTTTCCGGCAGTGCTCCCTTTCCTCCCCTCCAAGCTCAGTTTTTCAAATTGTTCCCTGTATTTCATTCTTGAACTTTTGGATGTTCGACATTAAGAGCTTCCAGAAACTGTCGACATTCCGTTAGACAAAGAACATGCAATGCATAAAAATATAATCGGGAGCTATGAACTAAAAAATGGAAGCTACCGATGGGTTCATCGTTCCAAAAGGCATAAAAGAGTATAAGTCATCAGACTTACCACATTTAAAGTGCGCAAAACTCTGTAACATATCCGGATAACTTATTGAATTTGTCTGGATAAGTGCGAAAATACCGGTAAGTGTGTATGATATACAAGGTGGGGCAAAAGTAATATCATAATGTGAATTGGCTGCCATTTTGTTAAAAATAAAAAAACAATTGCCCCGTTTTCACGAAAAGTTTATTTGAAGGTGTAAAATTGATGACATTAAGTTGGAAAAGCTATATCGGTCAAATGGTCACCTCCTGAGTTGATGTATATTTATGCTCGTTTTACGGTATTTTGAATTATTGCTTGCAAAACATCTGGCCCCAAATTGGTGATTTATTCTTCAATGCTGGCTCTCAAGACTTGCAACGTGTGTGGTGTATTGTGGTAAACGCGAGATTCCAAAAAGCTATCTGGCGCCATCAGATCAAATTGCCAAAACGGTAGAGCACACGGTCCGAAAATTGGTGTTTCAAAATCATCATTGTTGCCCAAGATGTGTGAGCCGGTCTTCCGTCCTGTTGGAATCAACAATACTCCAGAACCAATTCGGCAACTTGCAGCAAAAAGAAAACTGGTTTAACATCTGTCTACAGCACTCACTATTTACGGTGGTTATGCTAGTGCCGTCGGTGTCTTCAAAAAAATAGGAGAGGGCTAAACAGTCACTTTAAGGGGATGCAATGAGTATTCGTACATTTCATGTGGATTTCTCGTGCCCCACAAATGCAAATTTTGTTTGTTGACATAACCACTTAAGTGGAAATGGGGTTCGTCGCTCATTGTGATTTTGGATATGAAATCATGCTCTTGTTGCGCCAGGCTTAACATAGCATGGTAGTAAGTTAACCTCACTTGACGATCAGCAGGCAGCAATTGGTGCACGGGTTGCACTTTGTAAGTGAACATCTTATGGTCTTTCACAAAAATACGACACAACGAACGTCTCCTGGGGCCGGATTCTGTAACTTGGAGGGTTTGGGAGATGAGAAATTTCTCGTTTTCCCCTTTCGCTGTTCTCTAAAATATGTTGGGAGTTAGGGATATTATAGCAATATAGGATATATTAGCAATATTGAAGGATGGTTAACTGTGTGTGGGATGGTCGTAGAGCATTTGGTTTTTTCCTTCAGACTTACAATCTAGAGTATAAAAATATAGATGAAAAATATTTGGGGTTGGGAGCTTTGTGGTTGGGGGGTCGTACCACCCCTCCTTGGGGGTTGTCCAAAATAAGTCATGTTTGGTATCACATTAAAGAGGGAGAAGCGGGTAATCGAGTGGTGTAGTCTTTCTTTTGATCATTTTAACTTCATATCTGACTTTTTACCACCGAAAAATGGATTTTTTTCACTTGGGTCATATACACCCCAGTTCCTATATTTTGTATATATTTCTTCCGTTGTTTGTTTCACATTCATTAGTACTCTGTTGCGAATATTTTTCTCCTGAAAAGTGAATTTCCACGACTTATCAGTTCTTCATAATTATGAGTTGAAAATATATTCATTTTTGTACGACAAAAACGGCCATTTTTTCATCTTAAGAAGGACTGATTCACTTATTTTACAGTTATCTCCAAAACTATTTACCGGACTCAAAAACTAATTACATATCTCATTGTGGGACAAAATGTAGATGCGATTTCATCCTACATACAAGCTTTGACGTGCATATTTAAAATTTTTACAGTATATTGACCAAATTGACCATTTTCGCGTGAATTACAATTTTAAGCGGGTAACTTGAGACACCAAAATCCTTATTTCTCTGTAAGTATTGCAAGGATTTCCATAATTTTTGCAAACATAGCCAGGATATGCGGTGAATCCATAATTCAATTTGAAAGACCTAGGTACATTAGTACCTTCACAAAGGACAATAAAAGCAGACAATACTGTCAGTTGAGAAATATTTTTCTTACTTCTCCACAACTAACACAGCCGAGAGTTTTGCCGAGTGGAATAGAGAGTTTGGCAAATCTCAATGCAAATTCCACGAGTTACAGAATTCCGAGTGGAGAGTTAAGTAAGTGGCAAAATAACTCTCATCTCCACAACTCCACAATTCTCCGAGTTAGTGAATCCGGCAAATTGTGTGCATCGTATGTCTCGTCGATATTTGTGGACTTTCCCGGACATCTTCGGGCACAGCAGCGATATTCTGGGGTCGAACCCAGTTTGCACGAGACGCTCAGCCAAATGCTTAATTGTTCACGCAAATGGTGCAGGACCACGAAGAAAACGACGAAGAAATTCACGCTGTGTTAAAACAACAGACCGGAAATTGATCAAATAAGCAATTCCGCGTTCTTCAGGTGGGCATCGCTCCAATGCTTGTTTTTAAGTAATTCTCTATCTATTTCCAACTTAAATGTTAAAGCACAATTTCCTTTGACGTCATTTGCGAAAATTATGGCACATTCATTACTTTTCCTCCACCTTGTATATACATATAATATTAAAGACGGCAATATAACAAATTATCAATTCAATTACTTCAGAGCGAAGCCAATACCACCTCACACGACATATATTGATCAGTTGGGTCTATTTCCGAAAAGCAGCAGAAAAATGTTTATCTAATTGGAATTATCGATGCATTAATAAAATTTCTAATACCTCAACCAATCAGAAACACTATCAATATGCAATTAACGCAATGAAATAATTATGGCTAAAAGTTAAAAACAAACTTTTTTTATTTATAATTAGTCCAGGTGATTTTGCACATCCAGTTGACCAAATGTATTTAGAAGAGTACCGTGTAAATATTTGTTTGTAAAAATTACGTAGACTAGCAACCGAACCCAACAGGAATAAGCAAGTCAATTCTAAACGACTATTCCCGTGTGAGTACAAGCAAACAGAGGTCGTTTTGTAATTAAGAGGGAGCAAGGTGCAAGACGACAATCATGGAAACATTTATCTAGACACTAAGGACTGTATGTTATTGATAAGGTATTAGGAAAGGACAGATATCTGCTCAAAGAACCTGCGGGAATTCAAATAACTACGTAGCTATCGTTTAAAGCCATGGTGGAAATTAAAGAGAAGGCCCTGGGTGAAAAAGGGTTTGCGGTTAGAGGCGAGGAGGACGAAAGTAATTAAAAAACCAATAGAAAAGAGAAAATCATTCAAGAGGCAAACCAACGAACATTATATTACCAATATTGAAAAGCAATAAAATTGGAAGATTTTTTCTGCTTTTATGCAATTCTAAGCAGATATTTTTGGCAGATGGAAAATCATAACTTATGCTCCATGCATGTTTAATTATTAACTCGCCGCTAGGCACCATTATAATGATATTGGTATGTCAGTTAGCCGTTTTGGTCACGAGTGCCTTGAGGAGTCAGACATTTATTAAAAATAGGATTCTTGATTCATTGAAAAGGATAATTTTAAGCGGATTTGAACTATAAGCTTCAGGGCAGATGGTGACAAGGGTGAAATGGTGGTTGCAAACCAACAGATGTAATGACGGTGGTATTTGTAGTGTTACATTAATACCAGAAAAGAAAAATTATAATAAGAAAAATCTTTGTTAGATTTTTGCTTAAACTTAACCAAAGCGTGTGGTAAAGCTTTCATATCTGAAGACATAACAGCTCAATGCCTATCCAAACAAATCAATTTTGAACCTCTTTCCAAGCTTACGGTTCGCTACCTAAATTCAAAATACTGTAACCAAATTTTGCCTCAATAATCAAAGTATATATTTCCTATAATCCCCCAGGCAGCATTCTGCGATGATGCTAACACAGTGGTTGAAGCATTTTAGGAGAGTCTTTCAATTTATGTTTATGTTATGTACGAGCTCCATATCTGTACCAGAACTTAGTTATCTGAAACGCTTTTTTAAACATCTCCCATAAATGTGTCTAAAATGAATCTTTGGTTTGAAACAGTTATGTAATTGTCCCATTGTTCCGGGTATTACTTAAACTTTAGAATATTAGATAAAAAAAAAGCAATGAACGAAAATTAAAATATGTGTAAGATCAAATTTTTCACGTTGAAAAGCTTTGATATCCCTTAAAACTCCCAACACGGTTGTACGGTGATCAGTGGACTCGGGCTCTTACTTTAAGTAATCCGACATTTCCGGCTACTTATGAAAAAAGCTTTTTGCACCTTCGCTTTAACTTGCTTAAGCGTTTCTCTCATATACTCATCTGTTTTTAATGTGCTTTCGTGAACATATGCTGGGGCTGCCAGTGGTTTTTTAACAGGTTTAATGATGAATGTAGAGCATGAAGTAAGTCTAAACAACTAAGTTTGGCAATACAGATCTTGGTAACACTGCTCGTAGTACCCACGAAACCTTCTTATTTTTTTATCAACTCTGGCTTGAAGTGAGCGGAGTGAAGGCACTGTTGGGTAATCGGGAGAATTCTCCCATAATATGAGAATTTCTGACCAGAACAAATTAAAAAGGGAGGAGGGAGTAATTTCGTCCCCCGGTCAAAATTATGGCAAACATCATACATCCGAAATTCAGAAAATATTTCCTTACAATTGACACAACAAATTAAATGTTCCTACGCAAGTATGTTGATTTGCGGGGGGGGGGGGGGGGGGGGGTACATCCTTAGTTACGCCACTAGTGTTGTCGTGTGCTAAGCTGTGGACAAGATTCGAATCAAGAGACAATGAATATAATGAGAAGAGTCGTAGAAAGAACAGATCCTTAGGTACTTCGGTATTTATATAGCCGGGTACATGTTAAAAAAAATGAACTTTTTACTTTTAAAACCTTTATTCACCGACAAAAATTATAAGACTGAATCGAGCTTAACTACCTTATGTCTATCGGAGCTATCACGTGGAGGAAAAGTGCAGCGTCGGCTAAGTTCCACGGTGTAGTTGTGAAATATGATATAACGAATTTTTCAAGGTCTGGTTGGTGCATCCGAGGCATGATAAAATGCTTGCTTAGCGTCTTCGATATGTTTGATGTGTTAACTTATATAAACCTACATCAAATTTTGGATTCGTAAAAAACTCTCAATCTAACATTAATAAGATAGAGTCGGTTGATTGGCCAGAATTGTCCTAGGTGACGTATGTAAAAAATACATAAATGTGTACATTCGAATTATCAAGAATACTTACGAGTTTGCATGTCCTTTCATATTAGAGCTACACTCCACAACACTCCACATCACGATGATAGCACTCCTATAAATTTGTCTGTTTCTCAAAAATATTTAAAAGGTAGAGACACCTTTTATTGTCGGTTTTAAAGGACATGTATAGAACAGGTATACTACAGGTACTTATATACTCTACAACCAGCAATAAAAGTTTTATATACATTTTAACAAATTTTGAGAAACAGACAAACTTGTGGATGTCATATCATTTTGCTGTTGAGTGTAAATAGAAGTGTTGAATCAGACCAATAGAAGGAGAAAGTTTATGAATACCCAACAACAGTAACCAACTAAATCAATTTCCAAACTACCCTTGAAACTGAATACGTACCAAATCTGATGCATAACTTTATCTAATCCTTGTGGAGATCATATGCATACGTAATCTTAATACCGAATCGACCAACATTATTATAGTTAACCTCATTATATCACAAAGCAGAAAATTTACATAAATTCTTAGTGAATTTGTCATCGCTCCGGTATAACAAAGTTACACATGGGAACATTGGCTATGTCTTTCGTTAGACCTCTCCCATAATGTTCCACAGCTCAGTTTTCATCATGGGATCAAATTCCTCAGCATAATAAATGGAAGATAATTAATAATTATAAAATTAGAATTGTTATGAAAACTCACCATAACGTGCAATAGTAAAATTCCCATAAGTGGTTCATAAACCTTATCAAAGTGGTGCTATAGCTTGTAATATAGATTGCATAATAGCAGCAGGTACGCAAGTATTTAACATTCTCCGCGACACATATTGCAATTGAAAATTGTTATTAATTTAAGAATATTCGCATTCAGGGCATACTGCGCGGTAATATACTTTAACCACTTTGTGTAATGGTTTTATGTCATCTGTCGTTAAAACTTTGAGGTTCTACCTATGGTGGAGATTAGGGCTCATTTACTTGCGTCTGCTTCACAAATAACTGTAGCAAATGTTGGAAATTGTTTTATCCGTCTATTGGCTATGCCCTATTTATGGAAAACCACAAGAATTTCAACAACTTCTTTATTCATCTTTTGTGGGAATAGAAATAAACATGTAGGATACCGCAACCATTAAGTGTTTTATTGAAGTACATATGTAGTAGCAATGTTTTTGCCAGAATTCTGATTATGCCTTCTTGTTATGGAATTGTATAAAATTTCAAATGTTATGATGAATTTCCCGGACGGGTTTGGTTAATTGTTCCTAATTGCTTACATTGGTTTCGAAGGCTAAAACAAGCATATTTTCACTATTTTATTATATATAATAAATAAATTATTTTATTCAAAATTTTAAGCATATAAAAAAGCAACATTTAATGATTATTTTATAAACTTTTCATTCAAAAATTTCGAATATTCAACCGGTGGGCCCTAGTTTTCGCAGAACCCATAAAACAAGTGTCCTTGTGGTGGTCAGGATAACTCATGACAACCTTATCAGAAATTAAAAAAAAAAACAATTTTTTTCTGTTACTAGATAAGTATAGCTCGTGACTGAACAAAGGTTTTGGAAAAAAAGAAATTTGAATTTTTGGCAGAGTTGTATGCAAAACAGTACAATTGTTGATACAATTTACGTATAGTCTTCTAAAATTAGCTTTAATCGAAAAGAGAAACAAAAACCTTCGTACAGTCACTAAACAATCCTATTTTAAAGAAGTATGCAAAATTTCAATAAGATCGGTACTTTAGTTGTTGAGAATCGTGTCCACCGAGTTCAAAAATAGTCTTCTTATAAAAACCCGATTAAAGTTTTAAGTAGGAATAAAATGAAAAAATACCAGCTCCATAAAGCAAAGATCCTGGTACAGCTACAATGTCCAGGGTATATTAAAATGAAATATTTATAATAAGTGACCGTTAGAAAGTGAGGGAAGAGCGCGAGAGACAAACAAATAACAGTTAAGCAGCTGTCTCAATATACTTGCGTCGCAAACCGGCCGGTATAGCCTAATGAGGGTAATTTTCAAAGCCTCTCTCTCCTAGACTTTCAGTCCGACGTGAGCAAATATTCCACACATATTGTAGATAAAAAACTTTTAAAAATATTTTTTTTTAACCTTCGAAACCCATGTAACCCCCTAAAGCACTGATAAAAACAATTTTTTTTTCCATATTTCCCTCAGATTCTTGTTGTCCGTACTTCCTTTTGAGAATATAATTTATTATGCGTTTAATTATAATTACTTGTTTGTAAAGTACATATACATTAAAGCCAAAAATTATAAAGAATTAAATTTAATACTAATTTAAAAACATTTATGCATTAGACCAAAACATAAGTCACAATGAAAATTGGTATCACTTTTTATGTATTGTTCTTTGATTTGTACAACTAACATACATCCCAAAAGTGTTGTATTTACTTTTAAGCTTATTCCTTCACTGTGGATTTTTTTACATCCACTGACTTGTATATATGGACTGTGTGATTTTCTCACTTCATATGATACAAATTTGATAGTGCTATTCGGCAAATGGGTGAGAATGCATGGTAATCACGTTATACACATCTTAATGTCTCTCGTAACATCAAGAATTTGTTTAGTCAGTTCAGTTCAATTCAGTTCCTACCACCAATAGTCTAAATTTTTTTAAGTTTTGAAACCGAAGGCTATAAAAAGCGCATCACTATTATTGAATTGTTCAAGATTGATATGAAGAATCCCAACATAGCTAAGACCAACGGAAATGAAAAAATGATATTCAATAGAGCGAGCAGTGGATCGTTTTAACACTTAAATGGACGCTTAAGTCTGTGAAGACCTTTTCGTTTAAAAAAAAAAAACAAAAAAACAAAAAAAAGCTAAGAACAAACACAGTGAGGTGAAACTTTATGAAATCCTCAACTGATATGTGTGTCTACAATGGAAAACAAGTCTAAAATTAATTTTGAAATTCTAAAAGTAGTAGCAGGTGGGAGTGGCTAAAATTGATGTAACTCGTCTATCAAACCTCTTCTTAAAAAAAGAAAAAAGAAAAGACTTAAGGCAGCAAACTAAAACTTTGAAGATATCCACGATGCGGGTACGAGGCCATCAAAGGTTTGCGTGTTGGAAGCTTTTTTGGGGAAGGGAGAAGTTTTTAGGGTTGAGCCCCGGCTATGTGCGGTTTTTGTTCGGAGAGCTTTAAGTGTTGCGCCTAAATGTAGGCAAAAGCTTTGTTATACTTAGTTAAGGTGCTGAAATCTTTCGGGAAGTTACGCTAAACGCTTGTTTGTATCTTGCTGTGTGCTCAAGCTGTAATATAACTCTACATGGAGCTTCAAATAAACTTAGATAACATTCATTGATTTATGGAGATATTTGTATTTATGTAATGAAATATGGCTTCTGAATTGGCTGGCTGCTCACATTACAGTATAACAAATATTATTATCAACATAAGTATTCAGTATTGTATAAATTATATTGATAAGCTGAAATTTAGGAAGTTGTGTTTGACTATGTTAGAAAGATAGAAATATACATTATGTATTGCAGAGTTAGCAACCATCAACCCCTTTCCTACACCTGCAAAGCTGACTGAAAGCGGATTGAATGACATATACTGAAAAAAAGAAAAAGGCAATAAAATTTAATTAAGAGTGTGTAATTTGGATGCTTTGTAGACACGAATAAATATAATAAATAAATAAATAATAAATAAGTTCTCTTGTAGCTATTCGGCTACAGGTCTCGCCACCCCTATGAATAATTTAAGTTGGTGATAAAATTAAAAGCTCATACGCGTACAATTTCATACACACATGTGAAAAAACCTGATTTTTCACTATAGGCTCAGCAAAACCCTCGAGAATACTTCACAAGCCATGAAACAGACCACCTCCCTACCACATGCGAGGCCCAACGTAGTCCTTAGATTCTAAAGTATTTGCCGTGCTCTTATGTAAAACTGACAAAAGTTTGATTTGAATATCTCCCCCGCTCTAAACTACTATTCATTCAGAAAAATGGTGTTCCGGTAATCTTATGATTGCTTTCTTTTCTTCCGAACCGTAATAAAATTTTCATACCTTTCCTAACAAAATTATTTAAAAAAATTTATCTTAACCAAATGACTACGATTCCTCAAACAAAAATTCTCAGCTGAGTAATCATTGCAATGCCGCTGTGCCGTCATGGGATGCCGTGGGCTGATGATATTGAATGTAGCTGCCTACAGATTCCGACTACGGCTGCACACACACATGCATTTATCACTCAGCTGAGAGCGTAAAATGGTAAGGTTACTTTGTAATCAAAACTATTTTATTATTTTGTTAAGTAAGGTATATAGGAAGTGTAGCCTTTGGGAGGGTAAGGAACCAAACTTTAAATTAATACAAGACTATTTTCCTGTATGGATAGTAGTTTAGGCTCTATGGCATATATAAAGTCAATGTTTGGCGCTTTTCCATAAGCATCAATATAGAACATTTTAGAGAACGGACTCCGAACGCACACATATAGATCTCTGTTTCATGGCTTGGGAAGTATTCTCGAGGGTTTTGGGCTCAGCTATTCCCCTAACTATGTATATTCCATTTATAACCCCCTTTCCGCTGGATGTTCACCCTTCAGGAGATACAGGCTTTAAAGTTGCTTCATTTTGTAGCATGACTCAGCATTTTTTTATTGTGAGACTTTCTAAGAGGCGATGAATTTAATTACGCCAACACACCCACACCCCCACCCACAACCACGCACGCACACACACACACACACACTACTCTTACTATGACATTTTCTACCAGCCGATTTCCATCTTATAAAATTCGCAACAACAACAACTATTTGACTTAGATAATTTTAATATTATCAGAGTATAGTGCTGAGCTCGCCACTTAAAAACCACCCATGTGCTCCCTATTTGAATAGATATTTTGCAAGCTCAACTTGATATGACAGATGATAATTTCCATATCAAAAAGTATACCAATTTCAGAAAATAGCCTCTAACTTGACTGTTTCACACGTTCCACTTCAGACTGTAAATTCAATTGGCAAAACCATGATAGTAAGCATTCCCACATTGTCCACTCACTTCATAAGAGTATTTCACCACGAGAGAACAAATGGACTTAAATAAAAGAAGCTTTTTGCTGTGTTCTTGATCGGGTGTTCATAACAGATTTTTATGTGACTTTTTTAGGAAAATCTCCGATCTTGGTAGAATTAAAATATAAAAAAGTTGTTTAGAACATTTTTTATTAATATTCTTTTTAAACAAATGCCTCTCCCAACGTTTCGGCTCTCAGTTTTTGAGTCCTCTTCTTGGGGCTGTTCGTATTTTCAAAAAGTGGACTATATATGTTTATATTGTTTTACAACTCCAAGAAGAGGACTCAAAAACTGAGAATCGTAACGTTGGGAGAGAATTTTTTTTTAAATGAATATTAATAAAAGATGTCGTAAACAACTCTTTTATATTTTAATTCTATCAAGATCGGAGATTTTCCTAAAAAATTCACATAAAAATCTGAAATGAACTTTGATTGCATTTTCCGGGTTACCGACATACCAGATGAAGTCTTAGGGTATACTAAGTTTGTCATTCCGTTTGTAACGAACGCACAGAAATAACTATGGTAGAGCAAAATGGAATGAAATTTCGTTTTCCACTATATATTTGGACTCTGCCTAAGAACTGAGATTTGGAACATGGTGTTTTCATAGTAATAGCAAATAAAGTCACAAAAATGGAATAAATCGGGCAACTCCGTCTTACGGATACTGTGAAAACGATCAGTACTTGACTAAAAAATTCTTCAGAATACGAAAACCTATAAAATTGGTTATAATCATTCATTTTTTCTATCCGACGAACCGTTTAGAAATATAGCGAAAAACCTCTGCAAAAATCATAATTGCTCAAATGGGGGACCATACGAAATTTCATACGGGCATTCATCTAGGGCAGGAGTGGTCAAACTTTCGAAGTACGGGGTCTACATTACAATTCAGAATATCGTAGCGGTCTACCATCAGCAATGGATTTAAATAAAACGCAAAATCTTCTTTAAAAAAATCTGCAGGTACTTTCGAATGCTCCAGATTTGAAAAATACTTATGTCGCACCAATCCATTAATTGGCCGATGTTAGTAGATGCTCTATAAATGTTAATGCCTTCGTTAAAACTGACGACTTCTTCCCGAGTTCCAAATACTTTGAACTCCTCATGTAAATTCTCCAATTGTTTGGCGAAACTTTGGAATCCCCGATATAAATTATGTGTCCTCTCTTCACAAACACATTTATCATTTATCTTTGAACATACCGGTAAAGAGCACTCTGATAATGATAACCTTTTTCCGCACTCGCCAACCTTGCCCGCTTATTTTACCGGACTATACTGACTGAGACACAAAGGAGCGTTTTTTATTATAGTACGGGAGATAAAGAGAGAGAGAGAGAGCTATCCGTTACTCACCCAAAGTGA
Organism: Dioctria linearis; assembly: GCA_963930735.1. NCBI lineage: Eukaryota > Metazoa > Arthropoda > Insecta > Diptera > Asilidae > Dioctria > Dioctria linearis. The sequence goes on along the minus strand of OZ005743.1, from coordinate 124,422,714 downwards.
GGCGGCGCAATTATCTGAAAATGGCAATTGATTTTACTCTCGTGGGCTACCAAAAACGTCTACGCGATCGATCGGTCGACCGCGGTCGACGTCTTGGCCACCCCTGATCTAGGGTATCATAGAAATTGGTCTTAGACCAATTCTAGCTTTTTTACTTAGTATTCTTTAAAAGGGAGGTGTTGTGAGTCTATAAGCAAATGGTTTCATATTATTAGCAATTTGTTTGCCATATTTTGGTGTTCTATTACTTTATGGTAATATCCACACAGTTCAATTGGCATTGCCTGTTATACCCTCATTTTATATCCGAAGATTTTTAGCGAATTTATGATATGAAGTTCTCGTATCGTGTCGTGTTACCTAATATTTTATGATACCTAGTGATATACGTAACCGTTAAAATGTAGCGACCTTAGACAATTTTATAAATGATAATACACGTGTCCTTAACTTAAAAAAAGGTAGTTATTATTTATCTTAGGTTCATTGGTTTAGTCTGTGAAGTTAATTAAGTAACTCATAGAGATTGAAAACGATTCCTTTAAAAAACATTTAAAATTTCTATACAAAAACATATTTATTTGATAAATCAATTTTGAATTCAATACAAATTACTGAAACTACCTTTTTTAAATTAAATAAATTTCCAACAGTAGTTCTATCACATTTTAAAGTTGATCCGGTAACATTCCCAACTTTAATAAGCTATCATATGTTTTATGACATTTGTTTTTGAAATTGATTCCAAGAAATTTTAGTACGCTGTAGAATATGTCAAAAACTGCTTGAATGAACATAATATTCTTCCATATATTCCCAGTTATATCTGCATCTCTCAGTCTTACCCCACATTTTTACAAGGCAAGCTGTGAACAGACTACTTGATAAAAATTATTTCACAAACGTTTGTTTCAATGAATTTTAATTTACAAAATATCCCCATTACAAAAATCGATTTATATTAATTAAGTAGGCACTTCCAAAAGCTCAATTTCCAAAAGTATATTTTAAATTTTTGAATCAAGTCCCATTTTGGAAAAGCAGCTTTTGGGTCTGCGATCGTGCGTCAACTATATTTAATAAAACATAATTAGCAAAAAAATAATTTTGCGGTAATTTTTGTTTATGTTTTTGTTAAATGTACATTTGCTAAATATTTCTTTTACAAAACTGAATTTCGTATGCAGCGGTTTTTGCTAAAGCGTTCTAAGAAAAAATATGTGCTTACGTAATTTTTGCGGCTAATTATCCCATACCAGAGTGATCTATCTCCACATAAATAATATTAATTCTAATAATAGAATCTGTTTGTCCTATAAGGTAATAAATCTTATAATTGTTATAATGGCTTTTAAAGGACTTCATCATCACTGGCTATACCTAACTGCGTATCTTCTTAATCGCTTCTACTTTGAGCATATCCTTTCCAATAAGAAACTTGGAGCATTCAAAGATCTCAAATATTCCAGAACTTTGGTTTTTCCTTGAACTATCGAAGCTTCCACCAAGAACGACTTTGTTGATTCAGCAGTTGTTGATTTTTAAAAAGTTTCACAAAACATGTTAAATCTGCTAGAGTATTGATACAATTTACATATAATACTGGGAGTCCGAAAGATCTCATCCTTTGTGGATTGTTATCATTGTTATCTCGGACTTCTGTTCAGGAGCCACACACATAATGATTCAATGCTGTCCTTTATTATTATTCTCACCTCTGACTCATATGTTGCAAAATGGCTTGTAATTGCTTAGTGAGTGCTACTTTTCTTAGGGTACGTGCACACCGAGGCGAGGCGAAGCAAGGCGAGTCTAGGAAGTTGAGCGAGGTGAGGTAAAAATACATCTCGAACAAAGCGTTCTGTTTCTTGGTAAATTGCGAAGTGAGAGCATAAATTATGTCATCAGTTTTTGTGCCATAGCACAGCAGATTTTGTGTTTGTCAAGTATAATGCAACTATATTGCATTTTTTACATAAGTTTACTTTCCGCTGTTTTACTTGCCACCCGATAAATACGAAACGTCTGGAATTTGGCGAATTTCAGCATCTATATCAAAATTTACGGGCTGATCATGATAGATTCTTCCGATATATGAGAATCAGTATAGAAACCTTCGATTATATTAAGGACAGATTTCAATATAAACTAAAACAAAAACCTGCGCCAAAATTTCCATTCAAAGGATATAAAATTACTCATTTTCTGTTTATCCAGCCCTTTCTGCAGTTTTTCTACAATAACAGGTGATTAGAATTTGGGGAATTCCATCATCCACATAGATGAAGATTTACAAACTGATCCTCATAAATTCTTCCACTATATGAAAATGAGTAAAAAAACCCCTCAATTATATCAAAGAACAAAACTATAAGAATATGCCAGCTTTCAATATTAGCGCTCTGCACCTCGCGAAAAAATGAAAAATTTCGTTCTAGGGCGAGATGCCTCGATATGTTTCGCCAGCCACATCGCGCGTTTACACAGCGTTGTTATGAATACTCTCATAGTACAGGGTACAATCATTTTATTTCTTAAACTCTTGATATAGCCTCGCCTCACCTCGCCTCATTATGCACGTAATCTTATAAAGTGAGTTACCGACACGAAGGCTCAGGCACCCTTCAGAATACAGGTCCGTCTATCAATGGTTTATTTATTGGCCGAATTAAGATTTGGTTTGACAAATTTGAAGGAATCTATACACTCATAGTTCTAATCAATCATGGAAAGGGCTACATATCTAATTGAATTCGTTAGGTACTTCTATCCACGAAGTCTAATTTTAATGTTGGCGTAGACAAAACAAAAACACGAACATATCATCTTGTCCTTTATCTGAGGCGCTACCTAGATTACCGATCATTGCCGTGGATCCCCCAATGCTGACTCTACAATGCATCTTTCATGGTAATTCCTATATGCTTGCCAGAGCATCCCTGATTTACATCTATGCTAATATTTTTCCTTTTTTCACATCAAGACAAACTATGTAGTTGCTGCGGTTTCATAAAACTTGTAATTGAATCATTTACTCAATCCAACAATATTACCACCCTCAAAAAGCTCTTACGTTCTAAGAGGTCCTACAATACAAGAAGGTTTGATGGCCAATTATTAAAATCATTGCAGGGTATTTTCTGGTTTGAAAAACGTCAGTATCCATCTGTAGGTAAATACATTAAGAAGATTTTAGTAAAAACTTAATACTACAAGTTCTCGATCAAAACCCCTCAACTCAGCCATAGCACCAACTATATGCAGTATAAAGTGGGAGAATCGTAGTATATCCTCTCATTAGCGGCTATTTTATCCTGATATTTCTTAACCAATGAAAACCCCTACTAAATTTGATGACTTAAAACATAGGCTTATATTACTCTACTTTAAATTTAATATCTAGGTAGCTTTTGAACTCACATCTTTTTTTTTCTTTTTCAGAGGTGACGGTAACGTAGCACAAACTGAAGTCAGCCCCCCTACACAAAATCCAATTTGGAATGCAACTCTTTCATTCAGTCACATATCTGCGGAGAACTTAATGGACCGCTTCATAGAAATACAATTGTGGGACTTGGTACCTCACACTGAGTCCATATTCCTGGGCGAATGTAATGTTGAACTTCAAAAAGCATTTCTCGAGGATCGAGCTTTATGGTGTAGGCTAGAAGATCCCAAAGGACTGCGTGCTACAAGCATGTTAAAAACTCCGAGTGTCTCACCACGAGGTTCAATTGGCGGTGATGTAGCTCGTTTAATTAGGCGCTGCGATTACAGTATGCAACGATCAGTATCAGACGATGTGGATTCGATTGGTGATGGACTATCACTTTTGCATCCAGATCATGCATGGATAGCTGGCTCTCGGAGAGGTTCATCTCAATCTGAAACTCTTGAAGTGGAGGTCTATCAACTTGGAAAAGACTTTTCTCGATCTCTACCTGGCTCAAGAAGATCATCATTTCAAGATCGAGAAGAAAGCAAGGATGAAGATGTACCGCCACAAGCTTACTTACGTGATAGACGAAGATCTTCCATGGCTCGACGGGATCCTGATGAAATTCTTAAATCTCTAAAGGCTGTACGAGGTGAATTGGGAAGAGCTATGAGTCTTACGGGTACTGAAAAGCGTTCTCCATCCAGACGTAAGTGTTCAAATACTGATTAAAACTAGTATCGAATATTTAGAACTCTTTTTTTCTATTACATTTTACTTTTCAATTAAAAACAAAAAGCTTTGATATGCATATCCCAAAATCAGAGCCTTGATATATCTCCCTGGACTTCTAAATAATTCGAAGCACAATCATTAAAAACCGAATAAAAATCAATCACATCCTAACCTCAAAAATTATCACCTGTGGTAAGGACATTGTTTCTTGTTCGAGTTAATTCAGTTCCTTTTCGACTTTTTATTGAATGAACCCAGTTAATTTTGTTTGCTAGTTCAATCTAATGTTAAAATTTCGTTACTGTTATGAAGTTGAAGTTAATTATTTGATTTGAATGTGCATGATGTTGTGTTACAGAGCTTGCAAATTCAAGACCAGGGCGTTCCTTAAAAACGTCTAGTATTACTTTGTATTTCGTAGTCAAAATTTAAAATGTTAAGTTTTGTTTAATGTTGAAGTTATGTAAGTCACGTTAAGTACATACAACTATTACTAAAGTAAAAATTATTCTAACTAATTCTGGATTTACATCAAATCTTTTGTAAAGACCCAATTTATTATATTGCCCCACGTTCAGGCAGCATCTCTTCATACAAAGTTTTGAAAGTCTATTTTATGTTTGTCAAGACAAGTTTTCTTAATTATGTCTGATAATTATTGTTTAGGCTAAATTAATTGGTTGCGTCCAGTAGGAAATACAATATGGCGATACCATAAAATAAGAGTCTAGTTGGTTTGAGTTATCCATAAAAATATATTTATTGTCGAGAAGCATCTAGTGCTTTTATTATTTATATATTTACTAGGGGGAGCGCGTCGGCATTGCACCGCGATAATATAGATACCTAGATGGGTGGGGGTGCAGTGGGGTGGTTAGAGATAAATAATATCTAAGCTATTATCTGACTCGATCGCTCGATCCCGTACTCTAGGGTTTCACTCTGTGCCTGTATGTGTATATGTGCATGAATGAGTGTGCGTGCATACGTTCATATGTGTGGGGGAGTGTAGCTCTCTACGTCGGCGCGTTCGCAAGCAATGGCCAAATATATAGTTAAATACGAGATTTCGGTATGGCAACCCTACGAAGGAGTTGCCCGATCGTTCCATTTTCAATTTGCATTTGCAATTTTTATGAAAACTTCGTGTACAAAATATGAACTCTCCACCTCGAAGCCTTCTCAGTATATAACAATATAAGTATAAGTATAAGTATATAATGAAAAACAAAAGCTTTGTATGGCAACGCTAAGAAAGGGTAACCCAATTTAGTCCATTTTGCAAATTTTATTTACCATTGCTATGAAAACAACACGTAGCAAATTTTTTTATGGCAACCCTACGAAGGAGTTGCCCGATTGACCCATTTTTGAACTTAATTTAAATATTTATAGAAAGTCCCGTGTACAAATTATTAGCTCTCTACGTCTACGCGTGAGGCAGTGTCCAAATATATAATGAAAACCTAAAGTTTTGTATGGCAACACCAAAGAGGGGTCTCCCCGATTTAGCCCATTTCTTAAATTTTATTTACGATTGCTATGAAGACATCACGTACCAAATTTCAGCAGCTCTCTACGTGTATTCGTTGTCAGGCAGTGTCCAAATATATACTATGAATCGAAATATTTATATGGCAACCCTTTTTGAACTTGTATTTGCAGTTGTTATGAAAACGCCATGTACAAAATTTCAGCTTTCCAGTTCGAAGCGTTCTAAGTTAGTTTTCTAGACCTCGACAATAGCGCCATTTATCGTGTCCAAACCTATCCTATATTTCAAGCTGGAACCAGCCAATTTCATTCATAAAATTTCATTAAATCGGTTGGGCGATTTTGGAGAATTAGCGTGAACGAACACAGTGACACGGGAATTTTTTATACATATTAATATGTACTTAGCAATAATCCATTCAATTTGAAACTCTTAAAAAATATTTGGTGGCCGACTAAGTGTTCTGCAATTGCTTGTTAGCAGTCTAGCGCCAAGAGCAACATCTTTTTTCATGGAATTTAAGCTTGAAATAGGACTGGTCATCATAGCATCTATGTAACGTAACTCTGAGACATGCAAATCTCTGTAGTTCTTATAACAAAGTTTCAAATATTTTGGTTCACCATACAAAGACACCATATAGATAGGCCTAATGATAGTATAGTTTAGGAACAACAATCTACCTACTTCTGGCTTCAAGACCCTTTTTTTTTTTTAATAAAATCTTTCACATGTACAGAATGCTGCCGTGATTTTGTGAATAACAGTGGCCAATTCATGGTTCCATTTGAATTTTCGATTTTAGCGTATAAGGCCTCGTGTAGACTAAAAGCGTAGCAGAGCGTAGCGTAAATGGGCGTTTTTTTCAAATCCATTGTTTCTTTGATATTGTGTATATTGCAAACATTGCTAGCGTAGATGAGCGCAATTTACACCACACGATTTGTTTGAACTTTTACGCTCGTAGAAAGCCAAATCGTGATTCATTGGTTGAAAAGTGAGAATGGTTTGCGAAATTTTAATGCCAAGTGTGTGCTCGGCATGCGTATTATCATTATGCTCCCCTGCGATACGCTCTCAATCATCTGCAAATTGTATGCTCAAGCTTTCGTTGGATAATATATGCTACGCTGTGCTAACCTTTTAGTCTGCGCGAAGCCCAATATATGCTACGCTGCGCTATGCTGAGTTAAGCTTTTAGTCTGCGCGAGGCCTAAGCCTCAAAAACTATACCTACCGAAAAAGAGTTGTATCGTGATCACATGCTAGTAGGCTCACACTTTGCAAAAAGAGCGATATCTGTTTTGCTACGATTAATTAGCCGCCTTTCCATTCTGGCCAGGGAGCCTCTGTAACAGAATTTTTTTACCCAGATGAAGCCATTTCTTGTTACTCTTCTCCATGCAGCTATCGGTGATTCGCAGTCATTCCTCAATCATGTTTGTTCTATTGAGGAAAATATATTGTGTTTTGAAATGCATGTTTTATGTCGAAGAAAGCACAGCCCACGATCTCTCTTTGCCATATTTCGTTTTCAATTTTAGGGACATTATCGTATAAGCCATATGTCATTCATTTTCCGAGCCGCTAGGAATACTGAGATACTAAAGTGGTTCGTTTCTAAAGATTCTACATCGAATGTAAGTACTCATCTACGATGATATTGATATACCGTTCCTGAAGCTCATCTTGCATATGGTGCAATTTTTACCACAGCCATTACGATGTCATTTTTTCTGTCACTGTGCAAGACTACAAAAGTTCATCCCATGAAGAAAATAAATAAACCCTTGGACCACAGGACTTCAGACCAATAAGTAAGTAATAAAAAATTCTAGAGCGGATTAGCATTTATACGGACTTGCGAAATAGCAGTGCGGCTTTAGACGGTGTGCAAGTGTTAGCCCCGAAATCACTGCGACCAGAAACATCTATTGTAAACTCCCGTTGAATTTACCCATTTCTGGGTTCAGCCTGTGTAGAACCATTCTGGGATTGAGGTTCCATAAATATTTTGATGGAGGAAAAGCATGTTCGAGCTGGAGTAGTCTCCGCATGACCAATGCTTCGCATTTTCAGAGAAACAACTGCGAGGTTTCGTGAGTATCCTGAGAGAAGCGGCAGGATGAAGTTTCAGCCAAACCCAGCTTGTTTAGGTGATATATCAAGTGTCAATGGCCTGAGAAGAGCTCAGTAATCATTTTCAGATCTGTTCTTCTATGGATAAGGAGTTCTTTTGTTTTTCCGCCAGAGGTATCGATAAACTATTTTGCCCGGCGAAGTCTTTGTAGCCTTTCCCAATACAGGGACTGACTAGCTCTGACGTAACTCTTTGAAGTGCCACAAAATGGCTGTGGTCCGACAAACTGAGTTTCCGCTCCTATTTTGGCTAGACCGTCAGCAATTTCATTGCCTTTGTGGCGCTAATATCCAGGTACCCACATGCGGATAACTTTGTTTCCCCTTGAAATGTTCTTGAGGTTTTGTAGATATTCCCAGATTATCCCTGACTTGACAGTGTAGGACTTTAAGGCTTTGAGGGCAGCTTGACTGTCCGCGAGAATATTAGTGGTTGAGCCATTTATGGCTCTTTTAATGCAGGTATTGGCGCATTCCTCTATGGCGAATACTTCAGCTTAGAATACTGTGTAGGAATAGAGCCCAGAGCCTTTGATATATGGCATTTGGGCCGTATACGCCCAGTCCGACTCCACTGTTAGTTTTTGAACCGCCTGTATACCACACCATCGATCTTTGTTGGAAAGACGGTTTAGTGGAACGTCATTGTTGTCGGTTTCCCAGAACTACTTGGGATGGTCTCACAAAATCCACCCTGGGTGTGATTATATTAGATATTGTCGTCATTTGCACGAAGCATATCTGTTTTAAGATACTTAAATGACCAACTAGATCTCCTGGGTTTAACTATTTCTCCTTTTGCACTCTAATAGGACTGAATATCGCTTCCTTTTTCACCTACAACTGTACTGGTAGAAGACTTAATAAAACTTGCATTGCTGCTGTCGGACAGTTTCTCATGGCACCAGTTATTACTACACAGGCAAACCGCTGGGTTTTTTTTAAGCATAGCCTCAGCCGTCTTTTTTGTATATCCAGTACATCATTTTCGGCTTCAGACCCCACGTTCTGCCAATTAATCGATGACACGTGTAGAAAGATCACACCGCTCTATCCGTCATTCTGGACGGATGCGAAGTCCAGGTAAGTTTCTTATCTGGAGTTACCGTCAAATATTTAACTTTATCTGAAAATACCAGTTCCGTGTTATCAAGAATGCGTTGCTTGGTGAAAGCTTTGATATTCTCGTGAACGGAACGATAACCGTTTTGTTGCGGTTTATGCTAAGGCCTTTGTTTAAACACCACGTGCGGACTTTGGAGAGGGCTTTTTTAATGAGGTCGGATATGCCTTGATCATACTTGCCCCGTATTGTGACTACGAGATCATCCGTCATCTATATTGAAACCCGAGCTGGTAAACTTCTCTAGCAGATCATCAATCACGATCGATCATAGGAAAGGAGAGAGAGCTGCTTGATAAGCGAACTGCTTAGAATGAAGTGGTGATTTAATCAGAACTTCACTTCGAATATATAAGTCTAGGATTTTTTCCATAGACTTAAGTAAGAATGAGGACAGGTGGATGGGTCGGAGCGATTACGCTAGGGAACCAGCTCTTTTTCCTGCTTTCGGGTATAAATACCATCCTGACGTCTGTATTTCTTCAACACCTTGATGTAGTAAATCTGGGAAGATGCCGTCCCCTCCAGCAGATTTAAAGGGTTTAAGTTTGCCAATAGTCCATCTAACCTTGTTAGGAGTGAAGATTCTACCTGCAAGACTCTCGCTCCTGATAGAGACCCACCTCAATGGGGCCTCGAGCTACTATTCCTTGATCGGGAGTGAAAGAGTCGGGAAAGTGAGAGTCTAATAAGAGCCTGACTCTTCGCAGCTCTCGGTTCTCTGGTAGTTCTCACTTGACGTTTCATGGATTATATTGAACACTCATCCCATCGTACAATATTATTGCAGGTATCTCAACATATTTTTCTATATATTTCTCGCATATCTTACATCTATGGGATCATAGTCTGGAACAGTAATCCTGTTTACTTCAGAGTCGATGGGGTTTCAGATTGGAGGCCTTTTCTGACTTATGTCGTGCACATTATTATTTAATTGTTCAACATATATACTACTACTGAAGTAAAAAATTATTATGTAGCAATTGTGCAAGTTAACAAACGCAATTTATTTATCTAGTACATTTCTAGATGTTTAGTGGTGTTGCGTTAAATGAAAACTGGCATGAAAATATCGTCCGCGTCTCTCGATTTTTGCAGAATATATGTCAGCTCATAGCATGCTCCAAAAAGTAAAACACGAGCTGGTACTAACTTATATATTAATTAATTTGGAAGAACCAGAAAAATGCTATCCCCTTGGTGTGGAGTCTTACATGGTTTGAAACTGCTTATGGCCCATTTTATCCTTTCAACAGTAAAGATTGACCTCGAGATACTTTTATTTTGCCATAATCATCATGTGTCCCGGTTAGCTTCTTGGACTCTGCATTATAGAAAATGTGTTTAAAGGCTCCTTTGCTAATGTGTTTTGATACTTATATGATGTTTGAAAGTTTGATCCAATTCCGTTTTTTCATTTTTTAGCTTCTAGTTATTGCAGGTAAAAGCCTCTTTGTATTCATCACATGCGTTAGTGCGTTTGGCCTTAGTGAAGAGTTTTCCTATTCTTTTTTGTATGGGTGGTTCCAAGACAAGTTGGGGGCTCAGGTTCTGGGATGTACTTTAGAGATCTCCAATCTTATAGGCTACCTGATAAATGTAGTATTTTCAGGCAGAGCTTGCAGCGATTTATCAGGCGGCAACATTGCTATCAATGTGCAGAGAGCCCTCACGGCATATCTGCATATATACTAACAGCCAGGCAGCCATCAAGGCACTGGATGCTGTCCTGGTGAAATCCAAATTGGTGCAGTTATGCAAGACCAGCCTTGACGATTTGATTATATGGCACAAGGTGACCCTATGCTGGGTATCTAGCCATAAGGATATCTCAGGCAACGAGATAATTGATGAGTTGGCAAAAACAGGGTTCTGAATTGGATAGCTCTGCAGCGGTAGCTTATGTAAGGATCCTAATCAGAGAATCATCAGGGGCGCCTATTAAAAGCAAGCCTCCGGTGGAGCAGCAGGGATACGTGCCGTACTATGAGGTAATTGTGGCCTGCATATGACAGGAAAAGGATAAGGGAACTGCTTAATGACAGCAGAACAAATACCAGGGATTTAGTAGGGGTCATCTCATAGGGGACCATGCTAGAAGACTGAGTATAGCGGCAAACGATTTCTGCAGGAGCTGTAAAGACCGGGAGGAAATCGAATCCGTCCAACACGTGCTTTGAGAATGCCCCGATTTGATGCATAAAAAAGTAGGCTATTGCGTAGCTGCTTCCTTTCAAGTGAAGGGGAGCTGCAAAGTAAGGAACTCAGATATATCCTGAGTTTTCTGAGAGAAGCAGGATGGATGCGCAGCGGCTCGAAAGGTTAACCCATGCCGTCCAGGGACACAATGGACCAACTAAGTGACGCATGCTGGTTGTCTAGTGGCACCTCTAACCTAACCTTTCCTATTCTTGACGTTAGATGTTTGAGAAAGTCGTTTCACATCTATAGTTGGCTTTCTTTTCTATGCTGGGTCCTTTGGTGCTAAAAGGTGCATTTCCATACCTTAAATTGTGGTAATAAATCTATTGACTTCGTCCGCTCTGGTTCTTATGAGTTCTCTTTAGAGAGCCCAATAAGTTTCCCAGGAAACCTGTGTATGCTATTTCAAAAATTATTTCGACCCTACTCTGAAGGCGAATGGAAATATAGTCTGATAGGGATGGATCGCCAAACACATGCCAGTTTTTAGTTTTGTATAAACTGACAACGGTTGGATCCAGCATTTCTTCACTTCTTGCGTTAATGGAAATTGATTACTCTCCCATATTTGTTATAACTATGTCATTGTTACAGTTAAAAAAGAAAATCTAAGTAGAAGCGATGATCCTCTATTACGTCTTCCACAATTGATACTTCTATTCAGTATCATCGGTACTGCCACCCTATCTGGAGTTGTAAATTATGGTGTGGGAGGAAATGTTATTTTCGTACTGAGCATGATTGTTAATCTTGATATTTCATGATTGTTGTCATAAACTAGCTTATGTACATAGCCTTCGAGGAAGTCACGTTATCGTGCTTTATTAGATTCATGGGGCTTTTCGAGCTATCATCAGTGATTAGAGTAGTTCATATTACTACTGATTTTAGCTATTGAAACTCTGCTAAAAAATTGGGGTTCGTTCTCCTTCTCGACTTTCTAAGTAACCGACGTTCCAGCCTTACCGCTACTCTATTCAAATGGCATGGCAGTATTACACTTTATTCGTACCACAGGGTACGGTTACACATTTCAACTTGTACTGTGCAACTTTTAAGGTCTTTTTTTTGGGCGCAGCTCAGAAGCTTCAACCTTTTGAAAAAAGTTGCAAAGGTATTTTGGTTTTGCCGCGTAAAACTTTTATAGTCGATAGTCTTAAGTTAAACTCTGAAGATTTTCGATGATCCAAAAGTGCAAGCTGACACTTGTTGAAAAATTTCAATAATAATAAAAAACAAATTAGAGGTTTTGGGTGAAAAAATGGATAGCGCTAATAAACAGTGTACTGGAGCCGCAATTAATTTAATGCTAGAAATACGCATTGAAGATGAAAGTTTTTATAAAAAATTCTTGCGCTTATCACCTGACGGTTTTGAAGAAATTCTAAGGCAACTGATTCCTCTTATGAAGAAAAAAGCCAACTTTACCTGTTATTGCTGACCGATAATAATTTGAATCTAAAAAAACCAAGCTGGAAAGGCTTTTTATTTTATCTGGCAAAAAAAAAAGCCAACTTGGCTTTTTATTTTTTCGAGCTGGAAGTAACAGGTTTTGGAGCTGGTTATTTCTTTTTTTTGATGAAGTACGAAAAGTCAAGCTGGTTTCTTACTTTTTCTAGCCGAGTATCATTTTTGGCTAGAAAAAATAAATTTCTTTTCCATTAAAAATAATTCGGATATGGGAACCTTAATCGCTTTTCAAATAATTTGTCGACACTGCAGCGCGGCAACGGCAAAAATAACATTAAAAAAAGATAGGAAGCAGCCGACAACGATGCAGAGCCCATCGTAAACTCATACCTTCCTTGAGTTATTATTATTGATAATATCTACTTATCTACACATTTATTATCGGATACCGGATAAAAAAAAAATTCATAACTGGTTCGGACCCTGAAAATAAGAAACCAACCAACCAACCCGAAAAAATAAAAAGTCAAGCTGGCTTTATATTTTTGCCAGAAAAAATCAAAATCCAGAAAATCAAAATCAAATGCCAGAAAAAATAGAAAACCCAGCTGGCTTTTTATTTTTGCCAGATAAAATAAAAAGCCTTTCCAGCTTGGTTTTTTTAGCTTTTTTTAATAAAGAGTTAAGTTTTCAAAAGCTTTATAGGAATCGAAACGGGTTTCACGAGACATCTTTTGGTATATTCCACAAAATTACACGATCATGATTTATTTTTTGTTTAAAGTTTTCGAAATACCAGTTATTTTCGGTCCCTAAAAACTAATAAAAAACAAAAAAGCAATATGAATTTTGACGAATTTGGAATTAAAATTTGGTTACTGGTACCTGAGACAACTAAGAAAATCTCCATATAAACCCAGATCACATTTTGAAAGCTTCTTAACTTTTATTCAACCAAAGAAAGCTATCATTTCGAAGAATTTATGTAGCATGATACAGCAAGGGAGAGAAAGAGAATGTATAGTGCTTTCTCTTAGAGGGCTATTAGTTCGTTTTTTTCATATCTTGATGCAAGTTGTCTCATCTGGTACCACACAAACTTAAGCAACATCTTGAAAAACTGCAATTGCAACCGCAAAAAAAGTTTCAACCAAACTAATAATTTTATACTGCGCTTGCACCTTTATCTTCCGATACTGCAACAGCACGAAAAAGTTGCAAGTAATCATGTTGCAGGTGCAACTTTTTAGGTTTCGAAGTGGACATTGCAACCCTCGAGTAGCGCAGCTTTTGTGCTGTGCTGCAGAAAAGGTTGCAATGTATAAACGTACCGTTTGACAGCATTAGGGGGGCTGCTGAATCACCAATATTCTTCTTCTAACTGTAAATATAGGTACCATACCAATATAATAGGAGTAAATTAGAGTCAGTCCATTTTTTCTAATCTATTAACACATCACTTACGTATTGTTGGAAACTATTTGCGAGTTTGTCATAGTGCGTTCAAGGTGGAAATCTCTTGTATATGTACATTTAGCACGACAGGTCATCATAGGGTATCAGATTAATATTCAGAACTAAAAATTAAATTAACACAAAGATTATGAAAGTTCTTTTTTCTCTTTCTTCCAAATATTGTACCATCCTTTTTTATCCAATAGATTTTACCAGTTCAGCATGTATACAAAATGTATACTTAATGGTTTTTTTTTTTGAATAATAAAAGCTACTCAAAACAAAACCAGCTTTTATGAATGGTCTTGGAAATCCTAGAAGAAATCCTTCCACAGATCACACTATGTGTGATCACCAATCAGTGTAATAGAATACGGGAAAAATCCATTAATTGCAGTAATTATGTAAAAACGTCCACAAGATTACACCGAATTTTAAATAATCTTGCCCAACTAAACTAACCAAATATCTCCAACATTGTTTTAGTCACGACATAAGTCTGCTACTATACATACCACCCAGACATGGCCCCAATTATCATTAATTTGTACTAATTATTTATTCCCTAATTTAATGCCACAATCGAGCACGCACATTCTATGTTCATTTTACTTGGAACTTCTCGACGGGTTGGTGTCGTATTCTGCCTGAACCGTGTAAAACAGCTCTATAATATTAATACTCACTACCACGTAGACGTTCTAACTAAATAAGGATATCAAGGAGCAATCAAATTTTTCCTTTCTTTGTCGTATAATAAGGGGCACGCAAAGTTTAATGCAGGTAGCGACATGTGATATATAATAAATTATGATATCAACAGCTGTCTTAAATAACATTTTGCTTGGGTTGAAAACATTATACGTTTCGACCCCACATATATGTAATTTCTTCAGCAGGTCTGATGATTTCAATTTCAAAGGAATTATGTGCTAGTGTTTGTGTTCAAGAAAATTTTTCCCACTTTAACTACCACTTTAATGTTGTTCTGGATACACATATAAACATAATATGTGGAACTACAAAAGTTTCAAGTGCCTTAAAGCTTTGAAACGAAGCATCAATCGAGGAGGTTATAGTGGTTTATTAAAAAGGTCAACATTAGGTCAGGTATTTGTTAAAACAAAATTAAGAAATTTATTTCTGACGTTGACAAAGGTTGAACCCAAGTAAAATTGTTGCATTAATTACTACCCCGTAAAATATTTACAGCACCTTCGGTCAGAATTGATGAGGTTGGAAAGCAAAGGAGAGTACCCATATTAATTCTGCATACATTAAACCTGATTTTAATTAAAATTTTGTTTTTGAAAATTCATTGTGGGAGTGTCGTCAAAACTATCATATTTCTGAGCTACATAAACTTTATTTTCGGTCAGTTAATTTAATTCAGGTTGATTGTAAATTGACAAATGTATGCGGTAATTGCTAAAATAGTTCACATTATTTCATTTACTTATATGACTCAATCATTATAGAGTTTTGGAGTTTTCTGAAATAATTGTTCAAATTACAGGCATGGCAAAAAGTATTCCACATTATTTTATTATACCCTAGATGATGCTAAGTGTGTCATTCCGATTGTAACGCACAGAAATAATAATGGTAGAGCAAAATGAATTGCCCACGCATAATATTTTGCATGTCCGTTTGTCTGCGTTCACGATAACTCGAGAGCGCGCACACTTAGAAAGCTTAGAAATTTTGTACATGGACTTTAAAACAAAAAAGTAAAATTAGTTCAAAAATGAGACAAATCGGGGGCAACTCTTTCGTGGGGTTGCCATATAAAAATTTCATTTTCTACAATATATTTGGGCACTGCTCGAGAAAACCTCGGCATAGAGAACTGAAATTTGATACATGGTGTTTTCATAGTAATAGCAAATAAAATTTAAGAAATGGACTAAATCGGGCAACCCCTTCTTGGTGTTTCCATATAGAAGATTAGGTTTTTTACGTATACTACTGTAAAACGATCAGTCCGAGATGGTTTTGATGTAGTGAAAAGTTCTTCAGTATGTGAAATCCTATGAAATTGATTATAGCCATTTTTACTGTCCGACGAATCGTTTTAGAAATATATACGAAAAACCACTTCAAAAATCATACTTCTGTGCAAGTATAGGTGGCCATACATAATTACATACGGGCATTCATCTAGGATATCATAAGAATTGGTGGTAGCTGTTTTACTTGTTTTATAATTATTTCTGGAACAAACGAAAAATACTGGAATTTCTTTTCCCAATCTTTTTAATAAATGGCGGTCTGAGGTAGGCCAGCTACCTTGACATTATCCTAGGTCCTTGAGCTTTTGAAGAGATGTCCTACAAATAAGTCACATACCATAAGTATCGGGCATCTTAATATCACACAATTTATTATGCAGGGGTACACAAATACAACCAAACAGTCTGCATTTGTGGTAGAAGTCTATATTGCAAAACAATGTTTGTTAATATTACATCGTAGAAAATTACTCGGAAAATTCGTAAAAGCTGTTGGTTGACTCAGAGTTTGGTGCTGATAATCGAAATTGTGGCCGTCTTCGAATCGGACGTTTAACTGAAAATATTTCAACTAAGCAGTACAATGTTGAAAAAGAACCACGCACCTCTTTTCGCCATTATGATCAATAATTGGATCTATCACACACCGTTTTATACACAATTTTAACAAAAGACTTCAAATTGTGCACATACAAAATACCAATGACCAATGAACTTAAAAAAACGGTTATCAATGTTGAGGGAAGTAATATAGTGAAGTGTGAATTAAAAAACAACTATGCAGAATAGTCGTTATTGGGAATTGTGTTTAATCCATGAGCCACCAATAGCATCCCTTAAAGTGTGCGTATGGCCACGTGCCTGTGTGTGTGTGTGGTGAGTGTAGCACGTAATTTATATTAGTGGCATGTGGCGTCTGGACAGTTCCATATGCACGACATAAACGGCCTTGGGGATCATTCCGAATTTGTAAGCTTTCGTAAACCTAATGCGAAAGCCACCTTGAGAGACTTAGAAAAGGTCTATTAAGTAGGCCTCGATTTCCATGTCGAAAACGAAAAATAAATTTTATTCATTATCTTGTCAACCAGAGACTATTATTGTCGCTTTTAAGATCATGTTCCAATTTTTATTACAATTGTTTTGTATTAGGAGAAAATAGCGACAATCGGTCCAGCATACGAACTAAGATTCCTCCTCAAGAGTAAATTAAAAAAAGAAGACCGAAACCCTTGTGTTTTATTTGTTTAAAATAAGAATGTATATCATTGTTTCAGAGCTCTTGTCTTTGGGTTATCTTCCCCATCATAATCAGGCGCCACTACTGATTACAGTGCTAACCAGGATTGCTTACAGGTAAAACTTGGCAGTTTCGCTCTATCACTGTCATTGCAGCTTCAGCTTCATCGTCAGATGCTAGGCTAGGCTAATCTACAATAGCTTATTGGCGATACATGCTGTGGAACATTACTTCTGAGCAGTACCGCATGAACGTGGAAGTTCAGCTGAACTTTTCACGTCTCCATGTCATCACAGAACATTCAAGTTTAGTCTAGATTCGGATTCTTATCCCGACTCTCCCTTATAGCAAATAGACTGTGCATTCTACGGCTTTCAGGTACAGGTGCTAACACTCTCGCCGACATAACCCCCGAACGTTGAACTCTCGTAATTAGGTTCAAGACGTCGACGACTAGCTCCGGTCTATAGAGACTTCAGCTGGTATTCAGTAAGGCAGTGGTGACAAGACCGCACCTTAACTGATAAGCCGGCTACCGAGAAGCGGCATATACCCCAAAGCACTATTGCTTTTTTTTTTGGTTAGTGATTGAAATGCAATTGATATACATTATTGAGAAGTTTCGTATTAACAAAAAACTAATAACCTAAGATTGCAAATATGTGTTACCAACGGGATGGCACCATAGGTTTATAAAGCGAGTGAAAAAAATTCAACTTGTGAAAATCAGGTTTGCCAGTCGTTTGCTCTCAATAAGTGGAGGCATCGATCCTAAACCGTTAAGGCTAACCTGTATACGATTTTTACTGTTGGGAAAGAGCGAAGATACACCAGCAATAACTGATCAACTTAAAGAGAAAATAATTGTAAAGAAATTAATAGCGTTAATCCAAAAATCTTCAGACATGTCATTGAAAATCCACATCAAAGACTTCGAATTTGCATCGAATCATTTGAGTCGAAAGATTCAATAAAAAAATATCGAATATGAAAAACCAAGACCATTTGTTTCTGTTCGAAATTATTCAAAATTTAAATAATGGAATGTTGCACACATCTGTAAAGACATCTGTAAGAGCAGTGGGCCCAGAAAGCAGCAGATCCCGGCCTCAAAAACCGGACGAGGCGGTTGTTTTTTCTCTTGTATTTAATAATTTGATTTGAATCATCCTAGAAACCAAATAAAATAACTGATAGAAGGTAAATGTAAGACCAGGTTTTCATTATGGCGTTAATAAATTATTACCTTTACCTTTAATATCGGATATAATTTTCTAGAAGCTGACTTTTCACTGTTCTCAAAAATTATTTGAAATAACCAGATCTACACATTTGCTAAATCTAGTGGATATATGAACACTAACTACTATACTAACGTATAATATGATTGAAAGAAATAGAAGCACTCCCGTCCTCAGTAATTTCTGATAAATGATTGTCAATCTTTTCGCGAAATGTTAATGATACAATAAATTATACAAATTTAGCTCATGTAATCATAAACTTTGGGAAGACTTAATTATATCTATTTAACATCGTCACTCCATTTGCCATTTGCCTCATCTTCTTATCGTACCATAACTGATGGCTTTGTTTTGCAGATTCAAGATTTAATAGTAGCTTCAACATTAAAAATATATACTGTCATATTTGCCCACATCTCTTGCTTTTGGGCAATCTTATGTTAGCTTACAAATGAAATATAAACAGGCACATAGTATTGCAATATTGGGCACACATTGTAATAAGCATAAAGGTGCGTCCACACATAGCAAACATTCCTCAAATGTTTGACAAACATTTGGCAAACAATTTTTCAAACTAAAAAAAGAAAAACACTTATTTCATATTTCACGAAACGGTTAATTAATTTAAACAAATTTTAACCAACTTTTTACAGAGGCCGACACGTTTCGTCTGACTTTTACATTATCCAAACAAACAATTCTACATGCAAACAAACAGTTCTAAAATAATTAATTTACAGAGTGAAAACAAATGATCAAGCGGAGAAGCTACATATAAATTCAAGGTTATGCTAGGGGCTTCTATCAGTGAAATCTAATTGGTCATTAACGAAAAAAACAACCATTGTCCCTCGTTTTTCTGATTTCTAGGTATTCATATTTGTCCAGCGTCGGATCAGAATTTAACCTATGTAAATTATGTCATTTATAGAACAACTCTGTCCTGTTTCTTTTAAATATGTTTTCAGAGGCCCGAAGCAGGGTTAGCGGACTTAGATGATCTAATATGTTCACTGAATCGGTATTAAAAGATCTTCTAGTCTTACCTATGTAGATTGCATCACAATCCTTACAATTTATTTTTTATATCCCACTGCTTTCAAATTTGTTTAATTTTTAATTTTTTTTTAAAGAAAGCTGGGGATACATTGCATCTTGCCATGCGGTTTTCTCAAGAATTCAACCGATTTGTTATTGTATGGGATTTTCTTCCATTGCCAATGTTAGTTTCAACTATTAACAGGAAAGACACATTGTACAGCACCTTTTCTTAGTTTAACCCTTAGTAAATGATGGGACTAATTTTGACTTATATCCATTATTGATGGCTATTTTTTTTAATAGTTTGTAGTTTAGTTTTGAAGTTTTTTTTTTTGTGTAGAAGATCTTTTAATACCCGATTCAGTGAACATATTAGATCATATAAAGTCCGCTAACCCTGCTTCGGGCTTCTCAAAACATTTAAAAGAAACAGGACACAGTTGTTCTATAAATGACATAAATTAAATAGGTTAAATTCTGATCCGACGCTGGACAAATATGAAATCCTAGAAATCAGAAAAGCGAGGGACAATGGTTGTTTTTTAGTTAATGACCAACTAGATTTAACTGATAGAAGCCCCCTTGCTTAACCCTCAATTTATATTTAGCCTCTCTGCTTGATCATTTGTTTTTTTCTCTGTAAACTAATTATTTTAGAATTGTTTATCAGTGTAGCCTTGGATAATGTCCAAGTCAGACGAAACGTGTCGGTCTCTGTAAAAAGTTGGTTAAAATTTGTTTAAATTAATTAAACGTTATGTAGAATATGAAACAAGTGTTTTTCTTTCTTTAGTAAAAAATGGTAAACACAAAATATTTCCACCAAGTGCCAACAGTGCATACTATTAATCACATTTTTCAAACGATTGTCAAACATTTGTCAAACATTTGTCAAACTTTTGTGGAATTTTTGATGGTTGTGGAGGCAAATTTTACAGTTTTGGATTCTTAAAACAGTTAATCCAAATGAAATAGAAAACATTAGATGTTCGTTAAAGTTTGTACAGTACCTACTTTCAGTAAGTACTCAACAGCTGTGGATACTGAAAGTTCAATAACAAGAAAAATATAATAAAATCGAGATAAATATGAGATACGATTGGAGAAATTTCGAAAATCGGAAAGATCGTCAATTTATCATTCAATAAATCACGACCACTGTACTGAAATCTTCTGTCTAAAAATTTTCTCCTTTTCGAAAATTTTCCTCAAACGATGCTGCAGTGCTCGTTACTTCAATCGGAGAATACGTGATTAAAACTGAACATTTAGAAACCATTTTTTACACTAATATCCTATGAGATGTTTGACAAATATTTAACAAACATATGAAAAATAATTTATCAAACATTTGTCAACTGTCTATAAAGTGTTTGTCAAATATTTGACGAATGTTTTTTTTGGAAATGTGTGTTATGTGTGGATGCACCCTAAGGAAAACTTTTATCAAACATTTATTAACATAAGCCAAGCTCCAAGCGGACTTGGTTGGTTTATGTATATAATTGCAACTTCTATGTATTGTGCCTTAAAAAATAAAATAAAATAAAGTTATCTTTGCTTTTAGATATTTCACCAAATGACAACCATTGTTGAACCAAATATCAACATTATTGCTATTTTATCAGACACGTCTATACCTTAGTTCCCTGCATTATAGTTTGAAATAGCGAAAGAAATACCAGTAAAAGTTTGTTAGTTATGAAAATTTGACCTTCGTTTCAGCTGAATTTATTACAACTATTCAAGATTTATCTAAATTAGGAATCTGAAAGGAATATACATCTTGTTCTATCCGATTGAAGAGAATTTTTTTATTACATATTATGTTTGCCTCAGTCAAATATTCAATGACAATTAAGTAGATTGAATTGGGTGTAACTAAATGAAATTAATCAAAAAGTCAAGAGTTTGATAAAATATCCACGTTTCCGCATCAATATTTAGTAGTATTTTTACAGTCATAATAATAATTATATGTAATTATTACATTTCCAAGTGAACATCAAAGGCAATTTCCAACTATATGAAACAAAATCTCTGCTTCCTCTGCTTTGTATTCTTCTTATGCTACTCTATATCATGGGTATAGAAGAACATAGGTATTAGTGTCTCCAGAGGAGTAGGTATATATCTTTCGCATGCATAGGAAAAGTTTTAATTTCTCAGAAGTTGAACTATCTCCTCCAGGAAACGAATTATCTGTACAACGTCAGAACTGAAGTAAATGGGAAAGCCTATTGTAAGATATGCCAATTTTATGAAGCCTGTACAAATTTGATCTTTTCTCCAGTGACATTCGATATCGGAGAAAATTCATCAAATCAATAAATATTATACTAATTCCAAAATTGTTTTTTATTTCCAGCAAATTAGTGACCTTCCAAATGTGAATTAGTTTTTTTTAATCTGGCAAAACTATCGAGATTAAAAACTTTTAAATGATATGCTCACTGAAAAAGAAGTAATTTTCGACATTGTATGAGTCAGGTCAGGCTTATTATTATTGACACGATATTAACCATACGTCATAAGTTGAACTATTTACAATCGGGAGAGCTGTAAAATTCCAAGTACTAGTATCAGTATCGTACTTGTTCTTCAATGGTACTGGTACTGGTATTTATAAAAACCAAGTACTTTGTCAAGTGTACCTACTTGGGCACAAGTACCAATTACTTCAGTATCATAGTAAGGACTTGACCAGTACTTGAAAGTAGTGTCGAGTCATTTGATGGGACTCTTTTCGAAATTTAAATTTACAAAATAGAAGAATGCTATTTCAAAAATGTTTTATTAATTTCTAGAGTTTTTGATTTCTAAGTGCAAACGCGTTGGAGAATTCACAAAACCAGCGATAGAGAAAAGTCTTTCTACAGGTCCAGATAAAGTCAGTGGTGAATTTAACTTTAAGGATAATTTTCTCAAAATATTTGTTCAACATACTCATTCCATTGACAAAGTTGGAAACATTAAATAGGTCGAGTACTCATATTCAATCCTCCTGGATAGCGTTGAGTTACTAGTCGAAGTACGTACTCAAAACAAGCTATGATATGTCGGACGAATTAATAAAATTATACAAAAAAAAATCCGTTAATTCAGCTATTGCGTAGTAACAACTGCAAGACCTTCTAATTCGTAGACACGAAATGTTATACCTTTTCATTTTCTAATATGCAATCGAGTAAGAAATCATTTTCCGTGGTAATAAAATAATTTAAGAGCTACATACAGGCAGCCAACCCAAAACAAAATCAATCTTGATCTGTAATCTAGTATGCCATATATGATTAATAAATATATTTAGAAATTGACATGATAAATAAGTACTGTAAAAGACTTTAAATTACCGTCTTTCTGGGATATAAAAGAGAACGAAAAGCAAAAGAGAGTTTTGCTATGAATGAATTCATAGCGAATTTATTCAAAATGAATATGACTGAGTTTGCTACTAAATCCGCAGCTCGAGAATTAAGTGAAAAAACATTTTTGTAAGTGAAAAATCTTTGAGAAAAGAAATTTCTTTGCAAAGGAGGGCGCTTCGAATTATCAGGAATCGTATTACTCTACTCATCAGTACATCAGTGAATAGCCAAACTGACCTCTTTTGACTTACGTCGCATTTTCCTGGAAACAATAATTAGTTAAGTATACTTGCATATTAAAACAAATTCCTTTTACTGATTCTTCTGATATTGTCAATTCCGATTCTGTCAGAGCACTGAAAATATTATACATTTGCTAAAACTAATTGTACGATTTGTACATTTCAAAATCTTACGATTTGTATGAGCGTGTGTAGCAAAAGTCAAAGATTAAGTTGAAACTGATGTCTGAGAAGACTTAAATTGGTCGAAACTATTGTGTACAAGCAAATCCGATGACTTTGCTATAGCATTGAACTATAGACAAAATCTGATGTTAGCCTTTGCCTCCACACACAACGACTTTTATGCAGACTTTAGTTAAATTCTATAGCAAAGTCGTAAAACTTGCTTGTACGCAATGAATGATTATTTGATTGAAAGTTGAGGTTGAGAACCCTAACAAGGGCTCTGGAACGTAGGCATTAAAAGGTCCATTGTTCACCCTCCAGACTTACGAGCAATTGCTCATAGGTCCCAACTAGAGCTGAAAGTATCCTGATAATTTACTATCCGAATTATCCGATATAATTAGTATCCGATTCCTCAAATCCGGGGATCCAGATAATCCAGGATACTAGTATCCGGATCCCAACTATCCGGATCCAGACTAAGCAAAAAAAAGTCAAAATTTCCTCCAGATTGCATTGTTTCACTGGGAAAATATAAATTTCATGATATTTTCATTTTCTCATTTAAATAACACAATGTTGAAGTTGTTTTGCTTAGTCTGGATCCGGATAATTCGGGTCCGGATCCGAGTAGCTCGGATCTGGATTCGGATAATTAGGATCCAGATCTCAGGAATCAGATAGTTCGCAGATCTGGGTGTCCGGATATCCGGATCCAATTTTCAGCTCTAGTTCCAACCCGACGCTCTTGCGAATTTAAGTATTGGCTCCCAGCCCTCCTTGCCGGTATCATGCAGCTCGTCCAGGAGGTGTGAGCCAAGGAATATGTAATGCTTTCCCGAGAGATCTGGACAGTAACAAAGGAAATGAATCACTGTCTGGTTCCCCTCCGCATCCCTTACATACGGGGTCAGCAGCAAGCCCTATCCTGTGTGTAGACGAGAGTGCCCAGTAAGAACTGACATCTAGGTTCTCAGGGTTGGCTTGATTAACACCAGTAGTCTTTTTTTGTTTCTTTCGGGTTAGGTCTGCCCCACAGTTCCTTTATAGTTCTACCTGAAGGATCAACTAACCAAAGGCGACTGTGGTGTCGGTTGGCTCAAAAGAAATCAGGTGATTTGGTGCGACCCCAATTGTAGAGGAAGATGCCTCCGAGGTTGCACCAAGACAAGCAAGTTCGTCCGCCTTTTCATTGCCGCTAATGTCGCTATGACCTGGTACCCCAAATACCAGTACCCTGTTGCTCCGAGAAAGGGAGTTCAAGGTGGATTTACATTCCAATACAAGTTCGGAATTTGTAAAGGGTTTTGACAAGGCTTTGACAGATGCCTGGCTATCCGAGCAGATTGCAATCACCGTGTCCTCAGTGTCTGAGTTAAGGAGATACCTTCCAGCTGCAAGCATGGCTTGACTTCCACCTGGAATACCGTGACATGGCTTTCAAGATTACACATGAGGCTCCCCGCATAAAACGCCCCCGGTATTTTCCTCCGATTTGGAGCCATCTGCATATATGATAGGGTTTATTAATGGCTGAATACATTATGTGATTCCTATTCAGCCTATCTGGAATTTTCGTTTTAAAATGGATGCAGGCTTAGCACAGCGATTGATGCCTCCTTCTTGATATGTATATGCATGGGTTGTATGTACGTCGAGGATAACCTCAAGAGTTCGTTGATTTGAGAGCGTCGCTTACACTAAGTAGGCACAATCTTTGAATTTTCTCCAATATCGTGCGATGATTGGCGAACTCCATTGCCTTCCACCACACCACAGAACCATAGGTTAACATGGGTCGGATAACGCTAGTGTACGCAATAGTTTTGGCTGATTTTGTTCCAACTTTCGATACGCACGCTTATGCAAATCGAGGGACTTAGATTGTGCTTGCCAAGTCGAACGATTTTGTTGAGCGTGTGTAGCGGCCTTAAGGAGGTGTTCAACCTACAGCGGTTTGAAGAAGCTCAACTGCGCATGAAACCAAGTGAAAACGTCGCAGCTACAGTAAATAATGCAAGTGCTCATACTGGCGTGGTTAAAGGCGATGCGTTAGAACTTGTTCCAAACAATTTGAAATCTGTTAAATGAAAGATCAATTCACTCGCGTCAAACAGCTACGACGATATGGAGGAGGAGAATACTGGTAAACTAATAAGGGTATTCGTAAGTACTCGATGTATGGAATATGAAAAATATTAATAATTCCAACTGAAGAAAATTATGGATTGAAGTTGCATAAAAGTAAAATGTACTCAATGAACAAGTGAAAAGCCCGTATTGATGTTGACATAACGCTCAAATAACAACCGCTCAAAACCACTTCGAATTGGACAGAAATTAGCGCATTACCGCTTGCACTATTTCATACTTTCTGTTTCTCGAGTTTTGAAGTGGTTACGCCCGCAACTGCTTCGCTTCAGACCTCTCCAGGCTGAACGCAGCCTAAATCGTGCAAAATTTTATTGAATGGTATCACGCATCTTGTACCTACATGTTAACATTAGTGGGTATGCCTAAATGCATACCTCCCTGAAACTTAACTTAACAGCTTAACTTGCACAGCATGACTTTAATTGAGAATTATTAAGGGATGACAGTTCTTCTTATCCTAATAGATTACAAGTATACCTTCATTTAAAGCGATAGTTAGATAATGGATTGCTCATTGGATGATGTTATGCGTATCAGCTCTAATCTCGGCTGTAATCAAAACTGTTAAATATATTTTACTAATAACTTGATTGGGAATCTCTACATTCCCATATCCCACAAGGAATTTACTGGACTTGATTAATTGATATAGATTAAATTTTATGTATTCATAGTTTTATTGTATAAATCTTAACACATATTGCAGTAATTCTACCAGCCATCAACAAGCTCATATAATGCTACCAGCACACAAAATTTATTATCAGATATACGTTTATATCCAAAGTGTACTCCTATTCTATTTACGAGTTCATACATACATTTAGAGGGGTCAAACATAAATTTATTTTTATTGTCGGCATGCTTACCACATTGCCAATAATATCGGTAGAGAACGTATGCAATATTAATAAAATTCCTGGCAGAACAGGAATTGAGTTGATTCGTTGGCATAGCGTTCTAGTATTTGTTATCAAGATTGATATATAGCATACAAGCATCTATCTAACAAGTATCCATATTAACCTTTATTCTTTCTGTTACATGCTGAACATGCTCATCGACAACAAACATAATAACAGGACCAAGTCGTGTACGTAAGGACAGTGTTATGGAGATGCCTGAAATATTACCAGCTGGTATTGGAACAAATGCAACAAGTCCACCCTCTGACGATGACGGTAAGAAGATAGTGCCACGATGGAAAGGTTCCGGAAGCATCATGAAATCATCAATAGCTACCAAGAATAACATGAAAGCTTTTTCGTCTGTAACCAACATTAATAAAATTAAATCAGAACGTATAGAACCGTACGTTAAATTGGGTCCTGGCCAAATACATCCGAAGGGATATCGATTGACATCTGGACGATATGGGGAACTTAAGCTTGGACTTTACAAGATCAAGGGCATAGTTGAAGTTGAGGTGAGTACATTTTTTATCAAATTAAAAAATCAGTTTCGTGTATAGGGTTTCTAAGTCGAACTAAATTTTCTCAGTGAATTTGTATGGAAAAGTTAAAGCTAAGCTTATTTTGGACTTTTAATTAGCCGAAAATATGCCTGAGTATGATGGATGGACTTTATTGACTGAATTTTTCTTTATCATAATAGATTTTTATATCAGTTCAAATAATACTCATAAAATCCGTAAGGCAGTTAAAAAAACGAAATGGGAAATGTAAAATAACGAAATAACATCGCTTTTCCTTATTGCGAACCGCTTTTTTTCATAATTCTACCATCAGTCGCATTTTTAAAGAAGAACACTATACAAATCTCGGATGTAACTTAATACATCTAAAAGCTTTCTGGAGTGCGCAAGGTGATTGGCGTAACCTTGTAGCTCAAATTCTTTGGTTTCTTAGTTAAACTAACAAGTCGTCAGCTACCATAACCCACATCAATGTAGATCATATTCTGCCTTGGTCACATGCTCTAATTGACTAAACTGCCACTTCCTCACCAAACCAGTGTTATTGTATTAAACTGTTGAAGACCATCATTATGATTTACCTATTAAAGCAGGGCTCATAAATATTGATTATATTTCATATTTTCGTGGAAAAAATACAATTATCCAATATTTATATATGTATCCATGTTTATAATAATAATAATAATGTTTTATTGTATATTAATATTTTATAGGGCCATTAACACAATACAATTTCCATCTACTTGTTTTGTAGACAATTCAATGCATGTTCTCAAAATAATAGTAAAGCAAAGAAACAGAAAGACTTTGTAACATTAATATCTAAAAACAAAAAACAGAAAAACATTTAAGGACAGAGAACAGAGTAAAAAGTTTTCCAGTAAAAACTCTATTTTAGTAGTCTGTCTAGATTCGCATGGCCAGCTATAACCTTTTTTTTAATTAATCTCTCCTAAAACAACTATTTCCTTATATTACAGGAAAATAAAGGAAGTATAGAACAAGGATATTCATAAGTAAGCTATTTTCAACTTAAACCGCCCCATGCCTTTTAAAGAAAAAAGAAAAAGACAAAAAAATTACATTTAATGTACTGCCCGTAGTTAGAGCGTACATGCAATAAATGAAGAGTGTTGTGAAAATTATGCCACTGGTATAAAGCTCGTGGTTTTATACGTTTATTCACTGGGTCGATACTTCACATTCACACTAAATGCTTCAAGCTCAATAAATATTATAACTTAAGCAATACACGACTTATATATATATTTTATAATGTAAGAAGCTGAAACCAATATTCAATCAATGATTAAGATATAAATTTGATTTATACAACAGCTGTAATTTCTTGAATTTTTATTCGATGGAGGTTTGGGAGTAGGATTTTACTTACTGCAGTCGAAACCCGCAATAAAGTGGCTTTGTTAGTAATTGTCTTATTACAGTCGAGACCCGCAATAAGACTCTTTATTACAGTCGATACCCGCAATAAAGTGTTTTGTGTTAGTGATCTTCTTACTACAGTCGAGACCCGCAGTAAGAATCTTTATTACAGTCGAGACCCGCAATTATGTGTTTGTGTTAGTAATCGTCATACTACATTCGATACCCGCAGTTAGACTCTTTATTACAGTCGATACCCGCAATAAAGTGGTTTTATTAGTAATTGTCTTATTACAGTCGAGACCCGCCGTAAGACTCTTTATTACAGTCGAGACCCGCAATAAAGTGGTTTGAGTTAGTAAATTTCTTATTACAGTCGAGACCCGCAATAAGAAGCTTTATTACAGTCGAGACCCGCTATAAAGTGATTTGTTAGTAATATATTATCTCAGTCGAGACCCAAGATAATATTCTTTAAGTCAGTCGAGACCCGGCTTAAAGTGAGTGTTAGTAAGTATCTTAACTTCAGTCGAGACCCGGAACAAGATGCTTTATTTCCGTCGGGACAAGAAATAAAGTGTATTGTTAGTAATATTTTTTATTGCAGTCGCTACCCACAATAAAAATCCTTTAGTTTAATTGCTATCTAAAACAAACTCCTTAATCCAGTCGATACCCAGAATAAGAATATTTTATTTTAGCCGTCAACTAAACAAAGTATTTAATTTAGTAATAAAATATAACACTAGGAAAAATCACTAGGAAATCACACGAAGGAACAAATCGCCAAGTTAATCACTGCACTGCCAAATCACAAAAGAGCTCGAGTCAAGCCAAACTCCTGTTTATATAACTATGGATTGCGCATGGCACCAAGAAGGACATTCAAAGGCGCATGACAACAATAATTGGCATAGCAGCTCAACTTTGAAATGCAACCGTATATATATATGAAAAAAAAAAATTGGTTTGTAAATTAATTATATTCAAACTGGAATTTTTTGCCCACTCAAACAATTTTTTTGTAAAAAACAAAAAAAAATAGATGTTCATGTCGACTTACCAAGTACAGATGCGCAGTATAACTACTCCCATGTACACTGTACAGTTGTATCTGGCTTGTTTTACTGTGAAATTGTTACAATTTCGGCGTGATTTTTTTTTTTCTTTTCTTTAGGTCAGTATGTATACATGTGTTGACATGCAATTTCTCTAATATTTCTAATATCATAATATCAGGATTCTTGTAAATCCTGAACATTTAATTACTCGTTGTATTCATCAATTAAAAATTTTCGATATTTAAATGCACTAAACTGAAGAAACTAATCAAGGATGTCCAATCCTTGCCATTCAACAGATAAATCAATTCGTTACGCGAGAGTGTATTACTAACCAATAACTATGCTCTGTACTTTTTAAAAATAGGGCAGATCCCAATAAAGTGTACAATGTCTTCCTCTTGTCCCAAGTTACAAATGGATCATAGGGTTGAGCCCTCCCATCTAAACGGATTTAAATTTGGCCAAAGTAAACCACCCCTGCACATAAAAATGGATCTTATTAAGGCTATACTATTTCTATCCTTGAATTATGTAATACCTGTATCAAGCGAATGGTTTAGTTCATGATACAGGTTATGCCTAACACTAAGCCTAGCTTTCGCCAAGTAGTTATTATGGCTAAATTGCGATTCTTTTATCAGAATGTCTTCCAGATTGGAGCGCAAAGTTGTAATATAGTGTAAAATGGTTTTCCGAAAGCTCACAGAGGGGCATCATACCAAGGGCGGTTACAGGGGCGATTGTCCCCCCCCCTAGAGGACTAAAAAAATTAAAGTTTATACTCTATAATTAAGCTTTTTAAAAAAACTCGGGGTTCAAAATCCGCACTGAAAAATAGAAAATAGTTTTTCCCTTCAATTATTCAATGCAAATTGAAAGGAAACTCTAGAGAACTTTTGTGATGTACGTAGTTGATAGTGAAAATTATTTTCTATTTTTTAGTGCGTATTTTGAAAGTTTTTTTTTTATTTATCAAGTATATTCTTTTTAGCCTTAAATAATTCTCAAAAATTTAAAATTATATCATTAAGAAATTTTCAGTACTAGAAAAATGTTTGCATTTTTTTGTGATGGAAAGCTTGCAAAAATCGGGGTATTTGATGAAAAGTAGTATGTTGGGAAAATCATCATAGACGAGGTAATTAATATCAGACTCACTTTTTGTGCAAAGATTTAATTTAAAGCAAATAGGATTGTATATTTTCCTACGAAATTAGCACTCCTCGAAAATTTCTTTGACAAAGTGTCGATTTGAAACGAAATTATTGAAAAAAAATTAAATTTAAAAGTTTTGCCTTTAATTTGCATCAAATTGCAGCTCAGCCCAATATGTTTTCTTTGTAATAGTATTACAAAAATTGGGCGTACAACAAATTTATGAAAATTATGTGGTTTGAACGAAATTCAAACTACTTTTATTTGAAAAACACCAGCAACAAAATAAAGCAAAAAGTGTATAATGCTGGCCGCTAACCGGTCCAGTATCCTCGCATTCAAGTAGTGCTTCATGGGTTGCATATTCCGTGTCTGGGGTACGACGGAACGATTTTCTATTTAATGTGGCACTAACTTTTACTATGCTTACGGAATCAAAATGTTTTGTATTATATTAATAAGAGAACACTTGCGATATCTGGATGCTAATGTTCATGCTGAAACGGAAAGAGAAAGCGGGCCACAACTGATGGTCCAACTTCAGGAGTTTGAGCTATGAAAGAGCAAATACGTTATTTTTGATTGTTGAATAAAATAAAATAATAAATTATTTGCGATATTTAGTGACATAGTTACAGATTACATATGTATGTATAGCAGCAGCATAGCTATTCGCCCATTTGAGGAAATTTACTAACTAGGCAATATTTTAACAAAAAATTAACTTGAAAGATACGTTTACATGAATACTTGAAGTATACTTGAAGTATGCTTGAAGTAATCCAAATATCTTGAAAACGCTCACTCAAGGCGTAAATTTCAACTTAAGTAATTGGAAAATTAAATTCAAGAAATCAAGTCAAGTAATTGGAATTAATTCAATCAACCGCCCTACCTGAGCTTAAAGTATATTTTAAGTCAAGTACTCAAGTATTCATGTAAACGTACTGATTGTTTCCCATATCAGAAATGTTTTAAGTATAATGGAGTATTTAGTGGAGGAAAAATTGTATTAACATTTCCATAAATAGCGAAAATTGGAACCCATATATAACTTGTCGTCCTATAAGTAAGAAGTAAGAACATCCCTTTATATTGTAGCACTACCAGATCTATGATTTTAGAGAAGAAATTTATGTTTCTAATTTTACTCTAAGGAATGGGGAATGAATGAAAATGAAAAGAATAGTAGAATAGACAGATGAGGAGTTATTCAAATATGTAAAATGTAAATAAGGAAATGTTTTTTGTATCATTTTGCTGCAAATCTTCTTAAGAATCGCTTTCGTATTAATTTTTCCTGATTGGCAATGCCTTCACTATGTGTTTTATCACAGAAATTTATTTGGGAGGTATGTACACGGCCGGACTGGGTCTTCCAATCGGCTCAGGAAAATCACCCCAAACCGGCCCCATTAGATTTTCAAAAATGACTTTTCTGAGGGAAACAACCCAGATTGTTAGGCTGATTTCCCTCTGAGCCCACCAAAGTAGAGTAAGATAGATTTTTCTATTCGCACGTCATTTTTACACTCAGTATATGTGTGCGCCCGAATGGAACCTTTCCCTTTGAACTGAGCAAACGAAAGTTAAAATATTTGCTGAAGAGAATTCGTCTGTAAAACGAAATACTACACATTTATATCAGTGCTTTCATAATGAACCAAACATAATAAAAACACACTTTTATTTACGTGTCATTGACACCGGGTGGGAGATATTCGTTTTGTCGCAACTTTCAATGAAAAAGTATTGGTAGTAAGTGCGAATATTAATTATTATAATAATTCTGTTTAGCTTCTACTTTCCACGCTTTTATTTGTTGCCATTTTATCTGGTGTTGCCTGGATGATTCTGATCTTTTGTGGTACTTTAGTGAAATGAAATGAACTTTTCTACTGACTTTTTCGTAATTTTGTATACTAATATCACTCATTTTCCATATTCTACTAAAGCCTGTAAAAATAAAGAAATGTTGAAATGCCATGCCCATTACAAATATTATTACACTTCAAAACTAAAAGTGTAAGATTGATTACTCTGGCATAAAACTGTGTTATGTCTCTCACTGACTAGACGTGTTTAATTCGGCTCCAGCTAGTTTTCTTTAAACCGTGTGTATTCCACCTGTTAAAGTACAAAGATATTGTGAAACTGTGCGTCTTATTTGCTCGAACGTAGTATCTATTTTTTATTTAAATAATTAAGTGCTTTATTGTAATAACATCTTCGCAATGGGTAAGAATGATACGCTAAAACTGTATCCAAACAATCTACAAGCACAAGTGCACAAATTACACCCGCTTCAACTAAAGGAGCGGCGAAGAGCCAACAAAATGTAGGAGCTGGTGTTGGTGACGTTCCCCAATCCCATGAACCTAGGCGCTCGACCTCTATAAGTTCAGCTGATCATTTCGAGTTGCTGGAAAAAAAATTACTTAATAGTCTGTCTAGACTCTTATCGCAAAAATTCGACGAGTTTGAGGAGCGCATAACAGATCGAATAAACCAGTTAGCAATATCTACGAATGCTGAGACTACTAAGCTGAACGATGAATTGGAGCAGGTTAAAGTTGAACTGTCTGAGGTTCGTTTTGAATTGAATGACGTGCGTAGATTGAACAGGTTGACTGATGCCGTCATTACTGGCATACCATTCCGCCCGAATGAACATCCGCAGCAGCTGTTGACGAGTATTTCGACCAAGATCTGTCATACACTTTCGCCGTACACGACTGCATTTCGACCAAGGTACACTATATCTCAGAGGAATGATAATTTTCGCAGAAATGCTCCGCTTATAGTAAAATTCTCTTCTGTTTTGGAGCAAAGAGAATTCTTGTTTAAGTTTAAGAGATCCGGCTGTCTAAAGTTGAACAATATTTGCAGCAGCTTTACTTCAGACATAAAAATTAAAGCATTTGAAAGCCTCACTAACGTTAATAGCAAAATACTACGTAGTGCAATGAAATTAAGAAGGGAAAATCGACTGCATTCTGTTTTTAGCCGGCATGGTGAAATTTTTGTATGTGTGATGAAAGATGACCCGCCGATAAAGGTCGCTACACCGGCCTCTTTAGATGACATTATGTCAGATGTAAACAATGCTGGAGCTTGAAGTTTTATGCTAGATTTATTTTGTTATTTTTCAAATCACATCTCTTGTCATACTTAGATTAATTTGTTTTAAATTTTATTTTGTTCTTATTTTGATTTTGTTTCTTGTTATTTTTAGATTAATTAGTTTACCTGCAAATTGCGTGTGTGTCTCTGAATGGCGGTTGATTTTGTCTACTCTTTGTGTGAACTTCCCTGCTTGTCTGTTTGTTCCGAGTGATGTACCAATATGTTCTAATGAATCTTAATTTATTCTCGATGAGCAGTGTAAGAGCCACATTGAATGTTTTTTGTAATCGCTCTGATGGTTTAAATGTTTGTCATCTTAATTCCCGTAGTATACGTGCAAAGATTGATGAATTGAGGGAGTTGCTTCGATGCCCCAAGATGCACGCGGTGTTTGTTAGTGAAACCTGATTACGCGATGATATTCCGTCCTCATTAATTGCTATTTCAGGTTATAATATATTTCGAAATGACCGTGTTGGTAGAGTAGGCGGCGGAGTTGCAATATATGTAAGGCTGGATATTAACGCTAGAATAATTTCTAGATCCACGGGTGGCCCTGTTGAATATATATGTGTGGAAGTGAACTCGACTGCTGAAAAATGTATTTTATGTGCGGTGTATTCTCCACCTGGACAATTTACGTGCGAGTCATCCCTAGAGTTTCTAGAGGCTATCTCATCTTTTACTCAACGTTACCCCAGTGTGATTGTTGGAGGAGACTTTAACATAAATTTACTCAGACAGGGCACACAATCAGATTCCTTTTTGTATAATATCTCTGCTTCGCACTTAAGCACTGTTAACTCTTATCCCACTTATTTTAACTCTGCCAATCCTTCCCTTTTGGGCTTGTTTCTTGTCTCTGATCCACACAGAATTCTATTTTTCAACCAATTGAGCCTAAGTATTTTGGACCATTATATTATCTTAATGTCCTATAATTTAAAAATCGAGTGCAATTTTGCCAAAAAATGTATTCATTACAGGAATTTTGATAGAATTAATCTGGAGTCTCTTTACGCGGAGTGTGTAGATTATCCCTGGAACTATATATATGACCTCGAGTCGGTTGATGACCAGGTATGTTTTATTAGCGGCTCAATTGAATACATGTACAATAGACACGTACCATTAAGAAGAAAAATTCTGAGTGTTACATCCTGCCCATGGTTCTCTGCGGAGATCGAAAGTATGATTGCTGAGCGGGAATATTTATATTCTAGGTTTCGAAGACTTAAAACTACTGAAAGTCGTAGATTATACAACGTTTCAAGAAATAAGGTGAACTTAAAGGTTCGAGCGGCTAAGCGTAAATTGTACCCTACCATGCCCCCGAAAATGCTTTGGCGTAATCTGCGAAGCGTTGGTGTATGCGGTAGTGAGACTAAAAAACCCACTCTCTGTCCCAACGTGTTGAATAGGTACTTTTTTGGTAATCAGCAGTTGGCAGACTCCGATCAATATATGCCAATGTTGGACATATCCCATGATACCACGACAGATTTCAGTTTTCATGGTGTGGATAGGAGTGAGCTATTTAATGCTATTTTTGCCATCAAATCAAATGCTATCGGTCCTGATGGTATGTCCCCCAAATTTTTGAAGATAATCGCTCCAACTATTATTGGCCCTCTGCTGCATGTATTTAATACCTGTATCTCTAAGTCTGTTTTTCCTATCTCCTGGAAGACTTCTAATGTAGTTCCTATTCCAAAAAGAGGGA
Organism: Dioctria linearis; assembly: GCA_963930735.1. NCBI lineage: Eukaryota > Metazoa > Arthropoda > Insecta > Diptera > Asilidae > Dioctria > Dioctria linearis. The sequence goes on along the minus strand of OZ005743.1, from coordinate 124,387,355 downwards.
CGTGTATCCGTCCTGAGGATTATAGGCCTATCAGCCTACTTTGTTTTCTTTCCAAAGTGCTGGAAAAGTTGCTGTATTGGCAAGTTCAACGGTTCATAGTAAGGAACAACCTCATAAGCGAATGGCAGTCTGGTTTTCGTCCTGGGCTTACTTGCGAAAGTGCCGTCTTGAAGGTTACAACTGACATTCGGTCATCGCTCGATAACAGAGAAATCGCTATTTTGACTCTCCTTGATTTTTCAAAGGCATTTGACAGCGTCTCACATAAGAAATTACTGAGTAAACTTCAGGACCATTTTCATTTCTCATATGGGGCGACTCTTTTAATCAATAACTTCCTATCCAATAGATTACAGCGTGTGTGCCTGAGTGCGGAAAATTTTTCGCATTTTCTTCCCTTAACCAGTGAAGTTCCACAGGGATCCATTCTTGGTCCTCTACTCTTTATCCTATATATCAACGACTTGCCGCTTGTAACTCGTGACGTTAATATTCATATTTATACCGATGACGTTCAAATTTATCTTAGTCGCCCCATAGGTTTGATGGAAGACTGTGTGGATAGAATCAACAGCGATTTACTTGAAATTAGTAAGTGGGCATTTGCACATAATCTTAAAATAAATCCTAATAAGTCTCAGTGCATTGCCTTTTTAACTACTTCGATGGACTCTTCGGATCTACCAGCTGTCACTGTGGATGGAGTTGTGATTCCGTACGTGAACAAGGTCCGTAATTTGGGCGTTACACTTAGTTCGAATATGAAATGTTGCGACCATAGTCAGGCCTCCCTTTCCAAAATTTACGCAACTCTTCGTCGCTTATGGCTATCGGCTAGTTTTCTGTCGCTCCAATTGCGTTGCCATCTAATCAAGACTTGAGTCCTTCAACACTTTACTTATGGTTGCCTTGTTTTTACGAAATTGGATTCAAGCTGCGCTAGAAAATTAAATGTCGCGTTCAATGACTGCGTCAGGTTTATTTTTGGATTAGGAAGGTTTGACCATGTGTCTCATCTTAGGTTACTAGTTACTAGTTACTTAGATGTCCGCTGGAAGTGTATCTGAAGCGGAGAGTTTTATTTTTTATGTACAACCTTATTACTACAACCAAACCTGCATATCTGGCTAACTTGGTCCGGCCTCTTAACTCTGCCAGAGGGCGTAAGTTTTTAATACCTCGATTCATAACATCAGTCTTTGAAGGTTCTTACATTGTTCAGGCAGTTCGTTCTTGGAACGAGCTGCCTGGTCACATTCAGCGGGCAGATTCATTTGGAACATTCAGACGGCTCCTTGCTGATTTTCTAGAGTAACTCTAGATTTTGTCTACGACACACACGCATTTGTTATGTTATTGTTTTTATTTCTCTCTTCCCTTTTTTGTTTTATTATTGAATTTTGATTTAGTTTTTAAATTTTTGATTCTGTTTTTAAATTAAATGTAAATTTGTTAATTTTCATTTTTGATCTGAATTTTTTCTTTTAATTTTAATCATGATTTGGTTTGTTAATTCTTCATTTTGTTTTTAATTTTGATTTGTTGATTTTAATTTTGATATTAATTTTAAGTTTTTATTTTAATTTTGATTTCAATTTTATTTTTAATGTTAATTGTGATTCTAGTTCTAATTCATTTTTTTTTTATTTTATATTATTTTTATTTTAATTTTGGTTTTGATGTTAATGTTAGTCGTTGAATTTATATTTGCCCGTCTGTTCAATAGATACTAATTTAAAAGATTGTCAATCTTGTAGTATCGTTTACCAGAAAATATATTGTTATTGTTGTTGTTGTTATTATAAAAAATTAAATATATATAATTAAATTAATTGCACTTTTATTCGCTAAAGTTTGTAATTTTAGTGACACACAACGTACTTAATTACTTAGTTTTAAAATATTTTTGAATGATTGAAAACAAGAATACTTAAACGTAAACACCTCGGTAAGAACTTAATAATTTATGAAAATGAACTGTATTTCGAGAACAGCCTAGCGTGTCTTTTATAGAGATATTGAAAATGACTGCATATCGCATGGTAATAAGAGGATTTAGCGGGAAACACAATCCGGCTGTAATCAGCATTTATTAGCTCAGATTCCGCACTATTTCGGTTATAATGAAACAATGAAACGAATGAGATGTGTTGCGTTGTACAATGAATACAGAATTACAGAGCCGTCAATTCACTTTCAAATTTTAATGTCCGATTTTTAAAACGTGGATGCTAAATAATGGTATTCTTTCAAACAAGGCATGGTAGATTCTATTCTAAATAGTAAATACCAACCAATTTAAAATTGGCTTTTTTTTTACAGAATTTGCAATATTTTAAGAATCAAAAAATTAATACAGAAAACATGCTTGCATAAAATTTCTACAATATAAGAGCGATTGCTAAACTAAAAAAGGGTTTCTCTATGAAAACAGTACTCGAAAAACCAACAATTTTACTTATGAAGGAAGCGAGAAAAAAAATGAATCGTTATTACCTTGCCCCTACTCTTTGTTTTTTAATAATTTTTGTTGATTTTTTCAAAATTAACAAAAACAAGATTTAAGAAAAGTTTTTGCACATTTATTGGTTTTTCAATTACGAGCTTTGTTTTAAAAGGATAAAAAAACAAGTGAAAAAGCTAGAATTGGTCTAAGACCAATTCTTATGATACCCTAGATGAATGCCCGTATTAAATTTCGTATGGTCACCGATCTATTCAAGTTTGATTTTTGAAGTTGTTTTTCGCATATATTTCTAGAAAGGTTTGTCGCACAGAAAAGATGACTATAACCAATTTTATAAGATTTCGAATTCTGAAGAAGTTTTTGTACAATAAAAATGTCTTGGACTGATCGTTTTCAAAGTATACGTAAAAAACTTAAATTTTTATATGGCAACACCAAGAAGGAGTTACCCGATTTAGTCCATTTTTGACTTTTTTTTTGCTAATGTAGTAAGAATACCATGTACGCAATTTCAGCTCTCTACGTTGACGCGTTCTCAGGCAGTGTCCAAATATATAGCGGAAAACGAAATTTTTATATGGCAACCCCATGAAGGAGTTGCCCGATTTGTCTCATTTTCGAACTTAATTTTACTTTTTTTTTTAAAGTCCGTGTACAAAATTTCAGCCCTCTAAGTATACGTGTTCTCGAGTTATCGTGCGCACGGACGGACGGACATGCAAAAATCAAAATAACTTTTAATATTATGCGGGGGTGTCCAATCCATATTGCTCTACCATCATTATTTCGAGGTGTTACAAACGGAATGACAAACTTAGTATACCCTATAGATTTCATCTAGGGTATAAAAATCATAGTAACGCAAAATACTGAATAGTGTATGTGCCCATAAAAAATATAGCATAATAACAAAAAAACTTCTAAAAGCCTAGAAAGTACACACGTAGATAGATATAGAAACGCTTGGAAATCCTTGTCGAAAAAAATACATTTTCCTTGCGTTTTTATACCCTAGATGAAATCTATAGGGGTATACTAAGATTGCCATTCCGTTTGTAACGCACAGAAATAATGATGGTAGAGCAAAATGGATTGGACACCCCCGCATAAAATTTAAAGTTATTTTGCATGTCCGTCTGTCCGTCCGCCCGTCCGTCCGTGCGCACGATAACTCGAGAACGCGTTCACCTAAAAAGCTGAAATTTTGTACACGGACATTAAAAAAAAAAGTAAAATTAAGTTCGAAAATGAGACAAATCGACAACTCCTTCGTGGGGTTGCCATACAAAAATTTCGTTTTCCACGATATATTTGGACACTACGTGAGAACACGTCGACATAGAAAGCTGAAATTTAATACATTGTGTTTTCATAGTAATAGCAACGAAAATTTCAATGGACTAAATCGGGCAACCCCTTCTTGGTGTTGCCATATAAAAATTTTGATTTTTTACATATACTGTGAAAACGATCAGTCCTACACATTTTATTGTACTAAAAACTTCTTCAGAATAAGAAATTCTATAAAATTGGTTATAATCATTTTTTCTGTCCGACGAGCCGTTCTAGAAATATATGCGAGAAACCAATGCAAAAAATCTCAAGTGGGTGACCACAAGAAATTTCATACGGGCATTCATCTAGGGTATCATAAGAATTGGTCTTAGACCAATTATAGCTTTTTCTCTTGTTCGCAATAAAATTTATTATGATTTGGCATCTATAATGCCATCTTGGTATTTGATAACGCTCACAAGCTACCTTGGCTCCGCGGCGTAACAATGTTTATAGGTTCCAGGGTAATTCTGAGTATTTTTAAATCATATCTCTGCTCCCACCGCAACAGCCGTAACGTTCAACCAGAGTATATGGTAAATACGTGCAGTCGCATTAACCCGAAGACGACCGGCCCAAACACCTACGGCCCATCGGGCTAACGCCCGATCACCCGTACCGCCAGTCCGGCTCTGGGAATGTACAATTATTACTTTAACTTTGGAATATTAGATAAATCAGCAATGAACGATCACGTACTACTTTGAAATGCACGCAATTGGTAGCAAACTGATTGATGCAGATAGTAGGTAATTGTACTTCATTGTTGGACTTTGCAAGTATTTCTATAGTTTTACGATACTTTTGTTGAGTCTACGAAACTGCGTGTAATACTAAACAAAATCTCTTTATAGAATACATATTTACGAAATATTCGTAATTTTTACATTTTATATTACCAAAGAATCTCATATTTCGTAAAAATTATAAAGCATGCTTCCACTATCACATGTTCGTTCTTTGTACAAAATGTTTTATAGATTTTTACATTGTTTGTTATACATTCAACAAAAATTCTATAGATTTTAAGTAGTTTTCTCCAAAACTATGACAGTCTTTCAGATCGAAAGATCTTACAACAGCTCTGGTAAATACTTTACGATATTTTTTGTGCTGAGTGTAGGAATTAAATTAGTTTGCCCCAGCTTATTTCTTATTCTTAAGTGTGACTTAGTTTGTGTCTAATACAATTTTATGTGCAACACATAATTAAGTTCCATGTTGCTAAAAATTATCTCCATGTGTACCAAATTTTGTATTGTCTCAAATTCAATCAGTCTTTTATTTCACCACTCTATGTATAATATAATATTATTAACAATGTGCTAATGATTCTATAAATGTAAACTGTCGCTGAGTAATAAAATATAAGTAATCGATTTCTTTCTTATTTTCAATTCTAGTATTAAAATTTTGTAATCCCCTCCCCCCCCCCCCTAGAGCAAATGTCTGGATCCGCCTTTGCATCATTCCAACCTATCTTACTCCTGGTGGCTAAGGTTGCTTGACATTTCACGTATTACTTTAATAATATAGTTACAATACATTCTTAAGGCCCACATCAGGGTTGAAGGTAGCCCTGTTTCCAATTGCACCATATAGTTTAGCGTGCTAGGGGGAACTCCAAGTAGTTCCTTCACAAAAAACGTAGAAGCTTATCGACTTCCTCATAGGCCAAAAATCCCCAAATTTGCACAAGATATGACATGATGGCATTACAATATATATATACTATTCTTTGCAGCAATTAATTTTTCCTGAACATGTCTTTTAAAGCATAGTCACGCCTAGATATTTATATTCTTTAACTATTGCTATTATAGTGTTTTCGATGAACCATTTTTCATTTCTAGACCTGACTCCACCTCCTTTCGAATCAATTAATAGCTTAGTCTTAGAATTAGACAAATTAACAGATAAACTCCAGAGATTACAGTACCTATCTAGTCTTCTAATCATATTTTGCAGAATAGTTGGATTGTCAGATATGAGTGCAACATTATCAGCATTCATCATCGTGTAAATCGTTAAAATATAATTAGAAAAGTAAGGGGCTTAGTACAGAGACCTGGCGTACACCGGGCGTTGTTTCAAACCAACTACTACAGCCTTTTCCATACCAAATAGCAGATTGGATGAAAGCATATAGCCCTTTCAAAGTGTTAATAAATTTTGTAGAAATGCCTAAATTGTAAATTTTCAGAATTAATGCTCGTCTGTCAATGGAGTTAAATGCGGCACTGAAATCAACAAAAAGGTAGTATACTTTCCTCTTGCTCTTCTTTCAAGCTATATTTATCAGACTATATAGATTAAAAATATTATCTATCGTCCCATAGCCTGATCTGAACCTTGTGCCTGGTACTCATTTAATATTACATTCCATTCTACATAGTTGGTTAATCTTTCTATCAGTATAGCGCAGAATACTTTTTGAACTGAATCCAGGAAAACCACCCCTGTGTAATTCTGTGGCAAGTTTGGGTCACCTTTTTTGTATATTGGGTAGATTAAGGAACGCGTAAAGCTTTCTGGCACAGTTTCTGTATTGTAAATCGAGTTAAAGACTTTTGTAAGACTGTTCAAAAAGTTCTCTGGGGCAAACTTGAAAAATTCGACTGGTATACTGGCATCCAGCTCTTCTACTGATGTGAAAGGGGTAGCAAATATAAACTGATTTGGGTTTATTGGGGGTATATGGTTGTACGTGTATCCAAACATAAGCCTTTCGTTTGTACGTGTAACAGGAAAAGATACCGGCTCAACTAAATTTTAGTCCAGTCAGGGGCTTTTGTCCTACAAAAAATGGAATAGAAACGATTCTGATATGTGTTATTTAGTTCAGGGTCGAAAAATTCAGGTTTTCGGACTTCGAGGGGGGGGGGGGGGGTCAGTATGTTCCGCCATCTTGGATTAAATGTAAAAAAAATTCGTTTAAAATAATTTCTCAACGGTTGATCTTACGAAGATTTATGTCGTAAGCTATATATCTGATATAAATTTGAAGAAGACGAAATTCCTGATATTTTTTGTATTAAAAACTTTTTCTATAAGTAACAAGTTATAGCGGCGGAAACGTAAACATTCTTAAAAAAAATCGTCCAATTCTTGGTTTTACTCATTTTACGAAATAATTTGAAGCTATTGATTTCATAATGTGGCAGTTTTGTAAATTCTAAGTTAACTCGTTTCCACACCAGCACTAGGTAGAATAAACGGCGCTTTTTTTTTATTATATATACCCAATAGTCCTAATCCAGAGATGTTCAATTTTTTGATGATCCGGTGATTGATGTTGATGATTTCTTATTCGTTTTTATTAATGTTATGCTCTTTCCAATTTGGTAAGCCCTTCTTTGAACAGCTCTGAATGGTTCGCTTTTATCTGATTTAAGAATTACTGATTTATCCAAATGACCAAGCAACTGTTCCATCAAACCACGCTCGTGGCCAGTAAATTGAAGTATTCCAAAATTATGTATGCCAACGCTAGATGACACAACATATGTGCACGGATTGCACGAACGTATACATGACTAGCTAGGGTTTTCTCCACACAATTTGTAACATCGGGTGTGGTTGTGTGCGGATAGCTCAGGAGTAGTCCAGGATTAGGTACCTCGACGTTTGTACTATTAACAACAAGCTTCGGGTATTTTTATACTTCTTTTATTCACTGCATCTTTATTTCTAACAATTCTAGGTTTTAGCACTAATTTCTATTTCGTTACATCTATATATTTCATATTTCAATTCAATATAGTTTCTTCGTTTAAATCTGGTTCGCTATTCACTAAAATAATTCACTTTATTTTTACCGAAACTAGTTCAATATTTGCTGACATAATTTGTATAGTTCAACTAATAACTCTTTGAAAATTATTTAGTTCTGCACTTCAATATTTTAATCAAAACTGATATACATATATACGGGTGAGTATGATGACGAAGTCGGGTGCCTTAGTATTTAGACAAGTACGGATATTCCGACCTAGGCCAATACGATAATCGTATGCACGTCTTAGGCAGAAACAGCACGGAGATGGATACGCGGTAAAATATTGTGCGGATATTCTGACCTAGGCCAATACCAGAAACAGCACGGATAGTCGAGAGTTGTTGGAAGCAAAGTATAAGTAGAGACAGAGGCGAACAAAATAGGAAATTTTTCGTGATTTTTAGAATGAAACAAGTAATTTCATATACTTTCGTCTTTTGCTGGAATGGGGGAAAAGAACTTGGCTATACACTATTGTAGTGCAACCGAGACAACGAGCTAAAAACAAAAATCGAGAGAACGCAGGATTACCCGAACGACAAAATCTTATTGAATCGGTCAAAATCCTATCAAACTATCCCTAATAATGTACATCAGGTCACACTACCTGTCATTTTAAAGAAAAAGATAAATTTCGCTTTGGCCCACATGCTGAAAGGAGATGTAAAGTTCCACTCAAAAAAAATACTCATTTTTCCCGAAAATATCAGGGAATCCAGCATGAGTTCTCCCACTTATTCTCTTCATAGCAAAACGAATGTAAACAGAAAAACGTGAAGTTCAAATATCATGGGATTACACCAACAAACATTAGAATTCCTGCGAAAAACATTGGGACAACTCCGCCCATTCTCTCTTATTTACGAAAAACATTGGGAAACTCCACCCATTCTCTCTTATTTACGAAAATAAATCATTTGCGATTCCATTTCGTTACATGTAATCGTCGCTTTCATATTTTTTGTCTTATTCGTAAAATGTTCAAAGAGAGTTTGATTTTTTTTTCTCTTCCTTCCTTCCTTTTCTCACCGTGTACATTTAAATGGAAAACAATCGGAACACTCTTCCGTGTCCTTTATTTTATTTAGTTATTCTTTGGTTGGCAGTCTGGTTGCTGGGGGACAACTGGTGCACTGGTTCTACTTATACTTCCTCCGGTCTGGTCTGGTCTACTCTGACGGACTCGGCTGGCTGCTTTGAAGTTCGCTATACTGGACTTCCATTTTCACTGGTCTCCGGCTGTGGCTGGTACTGGAGCTCTGCTCTGCTCGAGCTCTCGCTTAACACTGATTTCTGGCAGCTGCGGGCCTATTTTCTTCTGGTGTAGTTCTAATAGATGATATCTCGACCACTGACTTATAACAATGGACTGAGCGTATTGTCATTTTCCTATAGGAAAGCATGGCACAAGTTTTATAGTTCTCTCTTTCGCCCTATGGCAGAGTTGGAGCTACCAACACGAAATATTGCATTCTGGAACGTTTGCTTATGCCATTTGATGTCTTTATGTTGGCTACAGATGCAATCACTGCAGAAGGAATAAGGTAAATATAGTGTTTACCATACTCCGTCTCTCTTGCCCATAAGCAGGATTCAGTTACGAATAACTTTTGAAAATTAAAGTCGGAATGAGTTTAATTCCTTATAAGCGATTAAAATATCGCTTGGGCACAAGAAAAAATATTTTTTTAATTAAATTCGATTAACGGGTGTAAAATTTCATCTGATTGGCTGAGTTTTAGATGTTTTTTATGTAATCGTTTAAAGGGTGCTCTAACGGTGATATACAGAAACACAATATTTTTTGTGCCACATGAAATAGCAAATCGCTCAGTCCATTGTTATAAGTCAGTGATCTCGACCCGATAAACGTTTTTCCTCTATTTTTTTAAGAAATCGATGATATATTCTTGAATACACAGGAAATATTGGGATTCAAAATCAAAACGTGGAATACTCGAACACCACCGGGATTTCGACGCCCCTGTAGGTGCGTCAGCTATTTTACGTAGACAAGCCATCGATCAATTTTTCATTATTATAATTCTTCTGACATGCGGCTTGAACAGTTTAGAAACTGTTAAAAACTGTTATAAATTTCTAATAATGCGTATTTGTTCGCGATTTCCTGGTTTCACGCTACATTCCAGAAGAGTCTGCCCGCGTTTCTCTTTCATGACAACTTTCTCCTTTCTTGTAAACTTTGATCACAAATGAAACAAAACTTCATTTTGGAATTTGCCATATACTTACATACATTATGTAGGTATTTGATAAATTGGACTGCTTCATTTTCTATTTCATATGGGATAACTTTTGTTAGCAGGGTGTGACAATTATCTTAATTTTGCACTTCATGTTCGCTTTAATATTTATATTTCAAGTTCAACAAATTCCAAATGCATTCGAAAATATTACTTTTATTTGAAGCTTATCTACTATGACATAAAATATGCCTTGAACTTGATTTTAAGGAAATAAAAATCCTGTGGGGCACAGAGAAAGGACTCCAAATATTTTATTGCCACTTATTTCTATTCTATATATTCATTTAAAAAATGAACTGAATTATGGTGTATTTCGTATAGAGGTTTTTATTTGAAGTTCGGCGGAATAAAGTAGTTAAACCAAAAAGAGAAAACTATAAAAAAATGATCCCATGTTAAAGTTAGCAATTTCAATAGTGTCAGCGTTTTATGTCATACACGTCAGTGCCAACTACGGCCAACCGAACTAGCTACACCTACAATCATGCTAACTCACTAACCCTGTATGTGTTGACTTGGAACACGCCAGTAAAAAAATATATTATCATATTTACAATTTCATATGCACATTCACAATTTTAGATAAAAATGGTAATATTATAAATAGTATCATTTTTAAAACATTTACCGTGAAAAGATTAAGTTGGACGATTTTTTCGAAGAATGTTTACTTTTCCACCACTCTAAGTTGTTACGCACTAAACTTACAAAAGGAGTCTGTATACAAAATGTAGGGAATTTAGCTTTCTTCAAACTTTTATCATACAATTTTGTCGTAATTGAATTTAAACCACCTTTTGTCATTTGGACCCCTTACTCCACTGAATCTACCCAGAGGCGAAATTCTACTTTGAGCTACTCACCGAAATTAAGTAATTTTTATGATTCTAGTCATAAACTATTTACGGCGCTGTGAAAAAAAATAATGCTGATGGTATGTTAATGGAGGAGAGGATGGGAAACATAAAGGCTATTCGAAATTCCTAATTATTATAATATGTACATCTTAAATCAACATCATATATCGTTCTGAATTCATAGGGTGATAAAAAACAAAGAAACCTTTTTGACTATTTCAACATTACTTATCTATGGTTACCGGATATAACATCAGTGACGGAATACCCTCCCTATCAAAAGATGAATAAATATATACTATAAGCCCAGTAAATAAAATTCAAGCAAGTTATATGACACTTTGTTTCCTCTGTTATGCCAGGCAAAATTGAATATCCTATATATGTATGTAGGTATACCTAATATCAGCGGACTTTTACAAACACTTATGGCTCATGTTAAAAGTTTAGGGAGTAGAAATAAAACATTTAGTGTCATAAACCGCTTACCCAAGTATCAGATATGAAAGTACAAAAATGTATTTTTCACATGCATAAAAAGGAAGTTTTGGATAATGTTGTCATCACACAGCAGTTGTCAACTGGGTTACGGAAACCTGATTTTCCACTTTATAAGCAACATGAAATTGGGCCGGTTAAGATGCCTTTGTCGTCTTGAATACAAATCAGGATGCAACAAGTAACAACTAACCCTGATACGCCCTCAACCAACAGGTCGCTGGCATGAATTCAACAGTAATTTGAAGGGTAGAATACAAATTTCAGAGAATATCAAAATAATTTCAGGTGTACAAATACTATAGGAGCCCTCCTGTACTATATGACAGACTTGAGCTGTATACATCTGAATATACTTAATCAGAAGCTATTGTGTCCTCTGCCTGTGCTCCGGTGTGAATCAATAGGACAATTTAATTAAATAGAATAAATGAACACATGAACAGTAGATGTGCATATGCTTCCGGAATATTTGTTTAAAGCACGAGCTGAATACTTAAAATACTTGTTAGTTTATTGACTATTTTAAATTTTTAAAAACATTTTTTAGCAAAATTTTAAATTTTTCATAATAATTCCGCTTATATAGCTTCTAAATAAAGTCATTTTATTTAGGGGATGTTTTTATACCTAGTAATATAGAAAATATAGAGTATAATTGCATTTCCATTTCAGTTATGTAATTATATTATAGATTTGCCTACCTAATAAATACCTATCTAAAAAACTAAAGTTAATCGGCGGTAAAATATACTGCATTGGAGATTTTATGCATTCATTTATTAAAAAATACACCAAATTTGTCACCAAGATTTTGCTTTGATTACCCTGAATAATGTCGTTCTGCTTTTTGTGGACAATGTTACCTTGGTTGTGTGGCTCTTAATCCGCTAGCTGATTTATCTATTCTGAGAACATATCCAACAATAGCGAATATCAAAACTTTTGTATTGCAACACTGTGAAGAAGTTGCCAGATTTGACCATCTACAAAATTTACCTTACTTTTTTTGTAATATTACTAACATATATATGTGGCCCTCAGATAACATCTAAGTTACTGGGGATTGCAGCTCGTCTGTGGATGAGTTGTGTATCCACAACAAGGTGTACCTTCAGTGGCTCCGTGGTCATATGGGGATCATGGGGAATGAAAGGGCTGACTTTTTACCTAGGGCTGGCTCTAATTCTCCGTTTCTGGAACCGGAACCAGCCTAGGCGTTGCCATCTCGAGTATTGGGTCTCTTATAAAAATGGATGTTCAACAGAGATGGGAGAATCTGAATACTTGTAGATGCATACAACTCTTTCTTGATGGGCCCAATTCTAATATCTCTGATTTTCTTATGGGGCTCAAAAGGAAACAATGTAGAATTGTGGTTGACATCATTACCGGCCACAGCTCACTTTACGCTCATCTAACAAGGATGGGAGCCCTCGACAGCCCTGAGTGTCTGTCCTACCTAGAAGGAGAGCCTGAGACAGCCGAACACTTTTTGTATGCGTATCCCGCCTTCACCCGCGGCAGGCTGGATACTCTATGGTCTGCACTTCTATCTATAGATGAACTGAAAAAGCTTCCTCACGAAGACCTGATGCGCTTCATTAAGAGGACAGGATGGTTTTGGTGAAAGGGATTCTAAGAGGATAACACAATGGGCCACTATGGCTTCCGTGCTTGGGCTGGGATCTCCTGTCCCACCGCCTTACAAAAAAAAACAGGTATACCTATATGTTCCAAATTTCACCCAGCTAAATCAAAGCATCCTCAAGTAATCGTACAGCACAACAGATGGACGGACGGACGAACGTGCAAAAATGAAGATGTTTTATGATTCTAGGCATAGTCACACTATTCTCTTATTTCTGTGATAAAGTGATATAAAATAGGTATTACAAAATAATAAACCCATAGAGAACTTCTAGCATTGCGAGTTGAAAATTGCACCCAAACATTTTTTCTGGACATTAACAGTGCAATGCAATCCAGCGATAAAAACTTAAAATATGAATGTTTCGCAATTTTCAATCTATTGTCGTTCCGCCAATAGCGCATAAATTTTCCAAAGAATAAATTTAATGTAAATTTATGCTTTTCTATGCTCATAAAAAATATGTAGCGGTTCAAAGCCAAGGCACTCGTAGCAGCGTCAGCTACCAACAGTGCACACAAATTCTAAAGAAAAATGTTCATGTAAATTTCTAAGAAAAAATGAATGGAATTGAACATATACTTGTGATATTACTACTAGTCCGAGTAATTTGACTGTTGGCATCATGTGACATTTAAGAGCAGCAAATTTGGGCAATCACAGAAAACAGAGCTTCAGGGGCTTAGAGATAAGATTCAAAAATATAGATGTTCTACTGTCTTCTCATCTGGCCACAGATCAAATCTGTCAGTAAAAAAAAACAGCGCGAATCTTGCATTTTCTGTAAAACCGCGCTGGTAAAAAATTTACTTTACTTTGATTAAGTCTAATCGTAGGACCTTCTAAAGACTAACAAAACTACGCTGAGGTTAACAATTTAACAGCATGTTAATATGTAACGAAGTTACATGCATTTCAGCTAGACACCAGCGAAACGGGTGTCTAGCAGCCGCAACAAAGTAAGCCAGCCGCCGAGAGAAGAGCACACTACTGATCAGCAGCTCAGTAGTGTCCCGTGCTGGTGGCGTGATAGTAGAACTGAGTATTCTGCACCCGACGCCATCAGCCAGCCTGCATATAAATAGCCGGCAGCCAGTAATAAAATCATTCAGTCGATCACCGAGCATCGAAGCAGACACAAGTCGAAAGCACAGACCGCGTGAAGACAACTCAGAAGTACGAAGAGTTGACCCCCACCAGTAGACTACCAAAAGACTGGCTATAAAAGTCAGTCGACCCCGGAAGATTAGTCAGTTGCCTCCTCGCAGCTCGACCAGACACATCTGCCGTCCAAGTCCTATCCGCAAGTCGTGTTGACTAGTTCAACGGCAAGTGCACGTTAATCGTGCTGGCATGAGAATTACTAAGCGCACGCACACCGTCCCGTACCCCCGTGTAGGCTACTCTGCCGATAAGCGCGCGTTAATCGTGTTAATCAGAAGAGTAGCGAGCGCACGAATACAAATTCCGTCCCCATACCGTGTTGGCTATTCTGACGACAAGCGCTAGTGCTAGTCAGAAAAATATTGAGCGCACGCTCCGTCCCGCGTTAATCGTGTAGGTCTAAGGAGTAGTGAGCGAACGCTCCTACTCCGCACCTACGCCGCGTAGATATAAGATATTATAAGTGAGTGAGTGTAGACTAAGCAGTGTATATTACGTAGACCGCCCGAACCGCAGAGCTAGAACAGCGCTCTGAAACTAGCAACGTCGGAAAACGGCCCTGGACAATCTCCTGACTACCATCACACCAACAACCGACGTTACAATTATTAATTCCTCCAATTTGCACTGAAAGGCGTCAATAATGTTTTCGGAAATAGATTTATATAAGCAACTGATTACCTGCCATCAATAAAGAAAAATACCAGGCAAATCAAAGTGTCAGATTACTTTATAGCATTGAACTAATTTTTTAAATAAATCGGGATTCTTCCACCTGTAGAATAATTTCTATTCTAACAAAAAATTAATACTCGGCTGTAATCAGAATTTTTTACGTATGTATATCACTATTTTAATTATAATTCTTTTCTTCCTTCTTTGCTCTCACCATAAAAGAGTATAGAACTTTCACATACCCTCTCCATCTAATTCTGTTTTATCCATCCGCATCCAAGGATCTGTCTCATTTTCTTGAAACTTATATTTTCGCTATACGAGATTATAGCGTGAGGTAGCTATTCTAATGATGGGTCTGACATTTATGGGTATTGGGAAAATCTCACCATGTTGGCGAGTCTGTTGGTTATTTTCTGGTTGATGTCTTTGGTGAAGCCTTTATTGGAAATTTTGCACGCGCCCGTATATGTCACGGGCGCCGTTATTTTTATTTTAGTTTTTTTTTTATAATCGTATATAAATAAAATAGTCTTTTTGTTTTTGATATCTATACCACTGTTAATATTTATAAAAATTTTAAATTATTGTCATAAAAAATAAATAAAATAAACTGTGTTTTTTTTCAAATAACTCGTTATCAGCAAAAAGCTAGTTTTGAGAAAGCGAGGGAAAAGTCGAAAAAGTTTTGGGAAATCACCAATTTGTGGATTTTTTTTCTTTTTCTCACAGGACGTTTTGAAATAAATTTTATTTTATTAACGGTACTGATACTATTTTTCAAAAAATGTTAAATATAGCGAAAAGTTGCACATACAATGTTTTTCGCTCTCAATTATAACACTTTTTTCGATATACTGTGTACGAATTAACGACGCAATTGAAGATGAATATTTATTTGAAATCAGTAATCGCTACAGGAGTTCACTTATGCAGTTTATTGAAAAACAAGAAAAATGACGAAAGCCAAGAAATTTTATCAGGGCAAATGACTGGAAATGAAAATGAATGTTGTTAATACTGGTATTGATAAACGCCATCTTTTATTATTGTTGTTAATGCATGCACAAACAAAAATTGAAGAAAAATCAAACAAAACAATGAAAATTAAAAAAAGTCGGAATTTCCATTCTAAAATAACAACTTATCTGCACTTGCATTGCTATTTGATCAATTTTTTTAACTTCTCGGTAACATGTCTACTTGTGCTGTTTCTTGAAAAAAGAATTTAAGATTTTTGGGTACTTAAGTGGTTATTCTTTTGTTAATAATAGTGTAATTGCTATACCAGAGTAGTTTAAAATTTTAAATTTTGCACATAACGAGTTATTTGAAAAAACCACAAATAATGAAATTTATGTTCCATTTGTATAATAGCAGGGAGTTGAGTGCGTGGAGTCAGCTGGAGCAGACGTTCCATCGTGCGTGTTACTGGTGTCAAAGTTAAATAGCGATCAATCTGTAGTGCAGTGCAGTGAAATTTTTTAAATATAAATATAATAATAATAACTAAAACCCGCCGCGCCGTTTTTTATTACATAAAAAATAAACAATACCAGCCAAGTCCAGGGCTTTTCTATGCCCTGCCGGCATTCCACAAGCCAGCAGCACAGTACGGTGGCGTTTAACAAATCTCCCATGTACATCAGTGATCAGTGCAAGGTCATTAGCCCTTGTCACTGATCAGCAATACGGGTGTCCCCAGCTGTGGTCATTGAACTGCACGGTCTGAGGTACTGAAAGCAGCAAATAGGCATAACACTAGTGCTGTTTTTTTTTTACCTCGCTGTGTCGTTGACTGCAGCTGGGCGCCCCCAAATAAATATTTGTGTTGTTGTGTGTCGCTCTTTCTTCTGCTTTTTTTTGTTTTGCTTTAGAATATGCAGAATTTTATTTTAGAATTTTGCAACATTCGCGGATTGGCGGCAAATCGTTTTTCGGTGTACTGCCACCTTCAATCAAAAAATCCGGCAATTCTTGCACTAAGTGAAACCAAGGTCGTTTCTGATGCTGATTCTAATCAATATCACGTCCCTGGTTATAGCTTAGTGCCTCTTTTTTCTTCACATAGGGGATCGCAATATATATTCGGAATGATGTGGCCTTCACCCTTCTAAAAGACTTTCCACCCTCTGCCAATCCTGAGTTTAATTACATCTGGATTAGGTTCAAACTTCACAGGCACATCATCTACTTTTGCTTCCTTTATCGCAGCCCAAATATGTCTGATGACGACACGGTATCCGCATTTGACAATATCGCCAACAATATTGATCATTTGCTTTCTGTCTCCCCCTCTTCCGAAATCGTCCTGGCAGGCGATTTTAATGTCCATAACATACCGTGGCTCAGACATTCTTCTACCACAAGTCCTGCGGGCCGATTCGTTGAACTATTTTGTGAATCTTTCAATTTGCATCAGCTAGTGGATGCACCGACGAGAATCCCTGATGCAGCTGGTGATAGGGCCAATTTACTAGATTTGTTTCTGTCATCTCAACCTGACAAATATTCTATCTCAGTCGGCTCCCCTCTTGGTAATTCAGACCACTGTCTAATCACGACTCAATTTATCACCTCATCTCTGCGCCGCCCCACTTCTCCACCTACAAGTAGGCTTCTCTGGCACTATAAGAACGCTGATTGGGAAAGTCTCAATCAGTATCTTAGAGATATTGATTGGTCGGTCTGTTTTGCTTCGAGGGATGCTGATGAATGCACATTAGAACTTAGTAACTTACTAAGTCTAGGCATGCGTGAATATATTCCGTATTCTTACAGCAGATCTCAACAACAGCAAAATCGCTCTTGGTTTAACGATAAGTGCAACCAAGCTATAAAAGCGAAAGAGTCTGCTTTTCGCGCCTATCAAGTGCATCCTTGTCCAGAACTGAAAGAAATCTACAAGACTGCACGGAACACCTGCAAGTCCATTATCCAGAGAGAAAAATTTCTTTTTGACCAGAATGTTAGACAAAGAATCTTGGCAAGCCGCAAAGGTAGTAAAGGTTTCTGGTCCCTGATCAAAACCATCAGGAACAACTTCAGCAGTTCCTCTATACCTTCACTACTTAATAATGGTGAAGTGGTTGTTGACTCCCAGGATAAAGCTAATATTTTGGCTGCAAGATTCGCATCAAATTCTTTTCTTCCACCCACTTCACAGGCACCTGTCGTGCATCCCCCGTGCGGATGTGTACAAGAGCCAATACACATCCGTACGAGAGATGTGTTCAAGGTCCTTAATGGTATCAACGTCTCTAAAGCCGCAGGACCTGATGGTTTCTCGCCCCTATTAATTAAAAGTTGTGCCTCATCCTTGGCTAAACCTCTGCGCAAACTATTCTACCTGTCCTATTCGACAGGAAAATTTCCAACTGCTTGGAAACTAGCTCACGTTCAGCCTATTCCCAAGAAAGGAGAGGGTAGCGATCCCTCAAATTGTCGACCAATTGCAATCACTTAGATTCTTTCAAAGGTTTTTGAACCTATCATTAACTCCAAATTAATGAAGTATCTGGAAACCAATCAGCTCATCAACGATCGCCAATACGGCTTCCGGCACGGTCGCTCATCTGGAGACTTGCTGACTTTTCTTACGGAACGTTGGAATCGTAGCCTTCACAATTAGATATTTCAAAGGCCTTTGATAGAGTCTGGCATCCAGCCCTTTTAGCCAAACTCAAAGCACTTGGTCTTTCCCCTCCTCTTCTATTATGGATTGAAAGTTTTTTATCTAGTCGCCAAATACGTGTTGTATTAGATGGCGTTATATCTGAACCTCATCCTATTAATGCCGGTATCCCCAGGGCTCTGTTATTTCTCCGACTCTATTTCTAATCTTCATTAATGATCTGTTTTCCCTTACTTTTAATCCTATCCATAGCTTTGCTGATGACAGTACCCTTGATTTCGCATACTCCTTTGACACCCTTGCGGATTCCAGAGGGAACGCCACATGTGTTAAACGAGACTGCATGATTAGATCATTGAATAACGATCTTGACAATATTCTCACTTGGGGCAAAGTGAATCGCGTCGAATTCAATGCATCTAAGACCCAAAGCTGTCTCATCTCATTAAAACAAGACCATCACTTAACCACTCCCGTTTCGTTTGATGGAGCATTAATTTCTGATTCACCGTCACTAAGAATTCTTGGCATTAATATTTCCAGTAAGTTAAGCTGGACAGATCACATCTTCTCGGTTGCCAAAGAAGCATCAAAATGTCTTGGTTTTTTGAAAAGGTGTAAGAAATATTTCAGCCCATCAAATATAGCGCTCCTCTACAAGTCCTACATCAGACCTAGAATGGAATACAATTCCCATATCTGGGCCGGGCTGGTCGCACAGCCTTAGCTTCATTGGATATTGTCCAAAAGAGAGCCTGCAAGCTCATTGGCGATGTGGCAATTACTCGTCATATCGACTCGCTCGAGCACCGTCGCAATGTTGGAAGCCTTTCGCTCCTTTATCGCTATATGCATGGTCAATGTTCTGATGAAATATCTAGTCTGATCCCTTGTAGAATAGTTCCTGCACGCAATACTCGTGCTGCATCCCGCGCTCATCCTTTTACCCTTCAAATTACCTTCGGCCGTACACTAAAATTCCGTGATGCTTTCTTATCCCGAACTGTGCGAATGTGGAACAGTCTACCATCTTCTGTCTTTCCTCGGCATACAACCTGCGAAAGTTTAAGGGCGACATACATCGGCACCTCCGCTGCTCTCCTCATATCCCTTAATCCTTTCCCTATCTCCTTCCTGCCACGCTGTGCTTTGCATCATAGGGTATCCCCTGAGCTTGGCTTAATAATATAAAACAAAAAAGCAAAAAAAAAAAAAAAGCAAAAATAATTGTGAACGCCGCTAACATTTTAAAAATAATACTGTTTAGTCCACCCAAATTCCACTTAAAGTTTCCAGCCTGGTTCTACCATTTTCATCAATTCCTGAAATAAACAAAAAGGCACTACAAAGTATCTAACTTAAAAAAAGAATAATAATCAACAAGAATACTTATCTGACATTTTTTCAATTAGTGCACCCAAGCATAAAATGCTCCAAATCTCACTCCTTATGGAACCTTTGCAGATGTTTTAACTAAAACAATAACTAATGATTAATCAATAATTAATCAATAAATCACAAACTTACCAAATAATATGTACCTTCGTATATTGACACCTTTTTTCATGTCATTAAATGACATCTACACAGTCAGCTGTCTTCGCCTTCGCCGCAGGCAGAATACGAGGAATTGCAATAAACGTCGCTAGGGCAACACCGAGAGACGAGAGCTCATAACTGGATGCGGCGGCTATATAAAGCCGACGAGCCGCAGCACAAAATCATTCTTTTCTCAGAGTTCATCTGATTCAGAGTCTAATCTGAAAAATAAGAATCGTGTTCCTATCCTCCATACAGA
Source organism: Dioctria linearis (assembly GCA_963930735.1). Taxonomy (NCBI): domain Eukaryota; kingdom Metazoa; phylum Arthropoda; class Insecta; order Diptera; family Asilidae; genus Dioctria; species Dioctria linearis. The sequence goes on along the minus strand of OZ005743.1, from coordinate 124,367,231 downwards.
ATTATAATTCTGTTCAGAGTTTAATCTGAAAATTTGGTGTCATTCTGTTTTGCATCACACGTTGCAGCACGCTGCTGAACTCCCTTTGCTGCTTATTCAGCTTTTCTGTCTGAGAGGGCCGCTACCATCAATTGATTCGCAGAAAATTCTTATGTGCATCATTTTACTGCCCTAGTGCCCACACGTATTAGCAGCATTATTATTATTATTCTGGTAGTTTATAAGGTAACAGAAACTAATTCCGGTCTTCTTCTTCTTTTCAGAAATAAAGAGACGGACCACGTTTTTTGGACCATTTTTTTATTAAATTTTTTATATACTTTTATCAATAATTTATAATTTTTTATAGCTTATATACATATTTATATTATTATATATACATATTTATAATAAAAAAAATCGCCCCTCCTTCCCACAACTAAATTGCACTAGTACGCCACTAGAAATGTATTTTTTCATTTTTGTTATGCGCAAGGACTACATTTTTATCAAAAATACTGTGATCATTTTTTAACCAGAAATTCAAAATTAATTTGTGCATGAAGATAGAGAGTGGGAGGATAAAAATTGTTGGAATAGATAATGGCAAGCTCTAGAAAATGTGAAAAGGGGTGCTATTCGTATTTTATCTGTTTGTGACAGTGTTGATGTGGTTGATACCCAATAATTAACTTAGCTGCTCTCTTACAGTGTTTTTATTTCCGCCTTTATGGTTCTCGCTTTCCAGCTATCAACCATGTTATTAAGGGGTAAAAACCGATTTTTTATCTCTTTCCCTAAAATTCATTTTGAATAGCATTTGGTTTTTTGGTAATAGAATTTCGTAAACTTAACATTCTTAACTTTGACTTTTTCTTTCGAATTGCACTGACGCAAGACGGAATGGAATTTCAACACAATTGCAGACGGTTTATCAGATGCTAGACTATCATTTGATTTTATACCATGGCGATTTTTTTTTATTACCCTAAAAACAAAAATCATTGAAATCATTTTATTTCAACTTAGATATCATTCGAAATATAATGTCTTCTTCCTCTTCGCCTATGCACAGTACAAGTTTCGGATCCGGGATGGGGCGGTGGTCACGGGGTCATGACTCCCCCTAAATTTAAAGTAACAAATATTTAATTAATTGAGTTATTTGAAAAAATAATTTTTTTATTTTATATTTTTTTATTTATATAAGGCCTGATTCAGAAGTTTCGTTCACTTTTCCCGGTGTTTCGATTTGAATAAAACGGAACAAATAACCCAGCCAAGCACATGCAAGAGAGAATATACGCCTGTAGTATTAAATTAACTGTAAATTTTTAATTTGGCTGAGTCAGTTTTCAACAAAGCCAAGAAGTGGAAGGCCGAAAGGAACTGCTAGCAAAAATTTAGAAAGAAGTGTTAGTCGCCATCGATAAAAACGAAAAATCCATATCTGAACGAGATGTTGCTAAAAAATTTAAAAAGACTCCAAAAAAAACGGTAAAGCAGCAAAATACAGCTATAGTTCCAGCTAAAGCACTTTATAAACTGTTTACTGCGAAGCAACATTTCTGTTTGGTAATGTATGACGAATCGTATTTTAAATATGATTTTTTTACTTTGCCTGGATCTCAGTTCTGATTTGCAGGCAATTTATCAGTGTGGCCAGCGCAGTCAAACTTTTTCTGTGAGGGAAAAATAAATGCGGGTATACCTATAAATCAAGGAGTGTTTACAAAGGCGATTATTCCCCTTCATCAGATCTCATAACATATCTACGCTATTTGTGGCCAGACTTAGCTGCCAGTCACTATGCTATAAAAACTGAAGATTGGCTTGAACAAAACCACATTGACTTTGTGAGAAGGACATCAACCCTCCAAATGTCCCAGAACTTCGCCCATTGAAAGATTTTGGGAAAAACAACCGAAAACTTACAAGAATTTAAAAGCTTGTGGATCACAGCTAGCAAAAAAGTGACGTCAGAGACTGTGCAAATAATAATGGCACCCATTAAAAAAAAACACGATTATTTTCCAGGAAAAAGAAAAATGTTTAATATTTTTGTAGTTTTTTTAATATTTAACATGTATGTTGATTTAATATATATATATATATATATATATATATATATATAAACCGAAGATTTAATTTTATAAACTGTACGAAACTTTCTGAAAAAATGTTTATTCCAAAACTTAAATAAATAAAAATTTATTTCGATGAATATCATTGTATGCATGTGATGTATTTGTATAGGTTTTTCTCAGAATTTGAGTCTGGGACCCCAACTTTGTGCGATCCGAAACCTTCGAGAAACACTTCCCAAGCCATGAAACAGACTCTTTCACTACCACATCAGATCCCTAACTTAGTTCTAACTCCTAACATTCTAAAATATTTGAAGCGTTCTTATGTAAAACTGAACATGTATAATATGGACCGACTACGTCTGTAGAAATACACACAGAAAGTGGACTCACTTCTATATAGCGTTATCTTCCGGTCTAAGCACGAAGTACCAACTGAGAGAGAACACTAAACAACAATTAAATAAGTGTGTTCGTCGAAGTAAATGTTTTTAAATTCGGTATTTTGGTTAATTAGTGATAAAAAGTGTTTTACCAAAGGCAATATATTATTATTAAAATCACTTTCCAACTTCCCGCCAATGGTTTTTTCAATGCTGGCACCGACGTCAGAACTATTTTTGCCAGTGTGTAAAAGTGAGAAAAGTTGTTTGGTTTGAATGACGCCTGCAATTGGCACCCTAAGCTACTATTCTATTAAAAACTGACTTTTTGTAAAAAAAAAATTATATTTAAAAATGACACATCATCCACACCGCTGAATTCGGAAACCTTTCAAGTACCTTACTACAGTACCTCGGTGGCTAAACTAAAACTACCGCGCTGGATAGTTTTTTTTTTTGCTCAATTTAATTTGTCAGCTGATCCCCATAATTTCAATGCTAGATCCGTCCCTGAATATGTACATACATTTCTTGAATTCTTGAATTCCTTTAATATAATTGCGTGTACATAAATACAATTATTCATATCCGATTTCAGTTGCTCATGCATGAAAACTTTTTCGCATTTTCTCACGTACGATTTTTCAACGTCATTAGAAAGTATTAAAACGAGCAAAAAATCTTTTTGATATCAAGGATACCTGGGGGCAATTATTCGGATCCTCAGGGCGTCGATTTTGAATACCTCGTCGAGTCAAGTCTGATTATCTTAATCTTTACATTATCGCGAAAAAGCTATGAGAGATATTCGAAAAAGATAGCGAAGTTGTTGATAGCTGAATGAATTAAACGCAAACAGCTGAAAAATTATGAAACTAATTAAGCATCCGTTATTGTGAAAAATTACTAAAGACTTGCAGCACAAAAAGAAATATATAAAAATGAATAGATAAACAGCTGAAAACTTAAAGTAAGTTTTAAAATCTTCCTAGTTTTCACCCCAATCGTTTCATCTTTGAAGTGCCAGGAAGTACGCACGATTGGTTACACAACACCAACTCTGGAGCTTGACGTCAGGCAGATACCAGAAGGGCTATATCAGATTGCGCTCTTGCGGATATGGGAAGATGGCTGGAGTGGCTCTTCCCAATTGCTTATTCAGGTTGGGACTAGCCCAGGAAAACCATTTGGCCTGCATGCCATTTGATGATATCGTAGCAGTAGCGGAACCTCGATTTTGCCGTCGATTCTCTTCGAGTATCGGGCACTGATGGAAGAGCCATATACGGACCTTTCTCAGTCCGCTATAAGAAATTTCACTGGCGGCTCATAAATTGGACTAAAAGGTGACTACAAAAATACTTACGACATTTCATAAGCAAAATTATCCATCTTCTCATACTTTATCAATATCGTTCATAATTGATTCGGAAGACTACCTGGTTTCCAGTAATGGATGCAGGATGGCTGAAAAAAAATTTGTTGATAAACGTAATATCATAAAGGTTTGTTCAGCCCTGAACAAACATATCTACCCAACTTTAACCATTTTTATTGGAATCAGTAAAAGAATTTAAATTTTATTTTTTATTCAATCAACTCAAACAAAAAATATTTTTATCTTCTGCTGGCTTGCATATAGAGAAAATTCATTTTATACATTTTGAATAAAGAGCATTGTTTAATTTAATTCTGTTGATATATAATACCATCATTTCTTCTTAGTAAATTACAAATGTCAAAGGTACAATACTCCATTGTCCATGGTACAGCTGCATGTTGTACTTTGGACCGAAAGAAAGACTTTCATTATTTCCTTTCATATATCCGGAAATATACAATTTTAACTGCATTGTTATGAAACTATGAAGAGTGATTTGCTTGGGACGTGAAGTCCCGACTGTCAGCATGAGCTGACAGATCACTCGACGGACAGCGTTAACTGCAGGGCGGCACGCTAGCTCGCCTCGACTCATTGGCGGAGAGTGTGGGAGGTCCCACGAAAAACCTGCCGCTGGCGTCAGCAATAATCAAAAAAATTTCGTGCCTATCCACAAACAGAAGCCGGCACATATTCGGTCCTGAAGGGACCCTTACGTCACTTACCAGGCGCAGATGTTCTGCCTTCTTTGCCTGCCCCATCCTCCCATCTGACTCTTAGGGGCATAGTTCTTCAGAGTCCCTAGTTGACCTGTAGAGAGAGAGAGAGAGAGAGACTAGGCGAGCCTAGACGACCTTCATTCTACGTGAGGGGGGCTCCGGGATACTGAAGGAATGAAAGAAAAATTATCTCGCCATTACGTTATAAAATTCGCTGACTCGTATCTTTATTTAAAGCTTGTTATCAGAACGCTAGGGCTACGTTATCTAGGCTATATATTAATCATAAAGAAATTATGTATGCTAGTGTAAATTTCCCTCTTTGTCTTTTCCTATAAAAAGTTCAAAGTTGGAGAAATGGTTTCTTTCAAAGTTCTTCAGTTATCCTCTATTGGCATTGAAGGCACAAAAACAAAAATTAAGCAAAAAGGAAAGGAAATTTTTGCAAAGTTTTCAGTCGTTTAAAGTTAGGAATTATTCACTAAATTCTTGTTCCACACATTCTCGTTAAAAAGGAACATTTGGAAAGTAATAATGAATTGCAGCTCATGCACTACTAATACTATTATTCATGTAAAGGCAAAACGAATCCAATCTTGATATGACTGAACATGAATCCATTAAGAATTCAAGATGCGACAAGTTTTCGTTCTATCTTACGGACTTATGCCTGGGTAGTGTCTTGTTATTTAATTATGATCCTTGGCACACACCTGCATCCATAGGAGATGTATAAAGTAATCCAAGTGCCGTATTAAAACTAAACGAAAAAGTTAAATTCATCCGAAACAAAACTGATTTCAACTGGTGGATAAATTTTTATAACTGAACAATTAATACTGATGTCTCAGACTAGCACAAATGCGTTTTTAATTTTAATAAGCTCATCGACGTCTTATGGGCACATAAAGAAATTTTACTGATATTTTTTTCTATTCATTAGTCTTTCTTAGCAAAGATTTCCTTTTCAATTTAATTGTAATACTAGTTATTAATCATAATGAACGTTGACTTTTCACTCGTTATCCGTTGGTTAATCATCCACACTCTAACAGTAGCTCACTGTACATGTTTTTAATTACTACAAAGAGATATTTCCGCACATTTGTACTCCTTTAAAAGGGTGTCTATGATACTTATAAGCAAAATTACAAACTTAACTATACCAATCGTTTGATAATTACTAATCAAAATTAAATGTCTTGACGCCATTGCCTGTAACTATATGAAGGCAGCGCTTTTAGCATTATTACTTAATTTCCTCCTTTTTCCTTATCTTATTTATTCTTTTGGTTTCATGCTTTTTTTGCCATTTTATTTTATATTTTTTCTATTTTGTATAATGACTTTAATGGCGTGCACTAAATCACAACAAAGTTTTCATAAAAAAATCTTTGGTGCAACACAACAAATTATTTTTAACCGATTATAAAATTGAGAACAATAAGTTTCAGCCAAATTTTCTTTTCCGTATTGCTTGCGTGCGTAATTTAAAATATAACAAACGTAAATAAGTGGCACACTTACATAACTGGTGATGCGGATCCCTCGCAGAGGCCTCCGGGAGCTTCACGCTGCCACTGGAATCTGGTTGCTAATTGTTTTTTTTTTATGTGCTAATGTAAAAGAAACAGATTGTAATTTATATAAGATACTACATATATCCTATGTACTTAACATATTGTCTACTCCATTGATTTAAACTAGGGTTTAAGTCTTCATGAAAAACAATTTCATCCTCGATAGGCGCAGTTACCACAAGTTCCGTCTGATAGCAAGCTTTCAATCTTTAATTTCGCTGAACTTTTGATAAGGTCACAAATTTTTTTCCCAAAGACTCTTTAGAGAAAGGAACTCCTCTCTTTATGAAAATTGCACGTGTGAATATCGGTAAATTTTGTTCCTATAAAATACTTCTATTTTCTGCACAAATTCTGCACTTGAGAATTCCAACACTCCAGAACTTCTTTGGGGTGTGAACGTTTGTAATAATCATAGGTATTTTCTCAAGATTTTCAGACAACCATTCTTGAACTTGAGAGAGTACGTTTTTTTCAAGAATTCTTCGATTTTACTGTCCTTTGACATTAAAATTGCTAATTCATATTGCTGCGTGTTCACAAAACTCTCAGGAGGATATATTCCCCCTTGAAAAAGTATTGAGTTTATACCATAATTTAAGTATTCCGCCACTTCTGAATTGAAATTCGCTAACCGTGGATTAAATCTTCCAGCAAAGTAAGCTTTTAACACGATCACGAAACTGTTTAAATGCTGGCAAATAGGAATATGATGCCAATGCGTGCATATTATAATTGAAGGGAAGATTTCTGTTAATATCTTTGGGTGACCAGTCCGAGAAATCTTTTAGTTAAGAGCCCTTGATTTCGATTAGAAGATTCTTTGTTGTCGGCTGAAAAAATGCGCGAGGTATAAAACTAATTAGATGGATTGAAAATATATCCGTATGGGAACTAAAAATTATCCAAAATCTACTTACAGATCTTATTTCCACACGGATGTTTGAATATTTTTCGGATACGTTCACCACTTTTGTCATTGCTTCGATGACTTGACATTCAGAGAAGAGTGTCTTCTTCTTCCTTTTCCACACCAACATGTCATCTTGAGCATGCCGAAATGCATTTCTTTCGGTCGGGGTGCGTTCATTTTTTTTTTATGCTTGACGCAGCCGGCCTACACGCTTCAGTAATTCTTGTAGCATATTGCTATATGCAATACGCTACGACCATAACAGCATATTCGAACATTATTGCAAAAGTTATGGGTTAGACAATTTATAATTAGTGGTTGCTTAAGATCTGTCTCATTAGTTTTGTAAGGAAAAGACTATTTAAAAATGATACCAAGGTACAGCACCTACCCCTACAATAAAAAAAAAGTCTAGAACTTAGGACAACATCAACAAGGTGTTGCCCGATTTACTCCATTTTTGATGTTGCATTTACTACTTTTATGAAAACGCCGAGTACGAAATGCTGAAACAGATTACACTTTAGCAGCAGTGTAGATACAGTGCTCTTATATTGGTACTACAGATTTTCATTAGAAGTTGCCTACTACAAACATAATTTTTTTTTTGGTACCACTGAAAGTGAGCAGCAAATTTAGGATTAGAAATGACTACGTGGCAAAAATTTTCGCCGCGCTCAATGCGTAATCCACAATAGGAAACACATGTTCTCTAACATTTTGCCGCGTTGTCGCGCCGCGCACTAATCTGTTTCAGCCTTTTGATCTCTGCGTCGACGCGTTCTCAGGCAGTATCCGAATATATAGCTAAAAGGAAATTTTTGTACGGCAAGGAATTTCCTGATTTATCCCATTTTCGATCTAAATATCTTCTCTAAATAAACGCGTTCCGAGTTATGGCAAGGACCGATGGACAACCGATACACAGAACGACGCACAGACGGAGATATAAAAATGGCAATAATGTTTAATATTATGCGTGGGTGTCTTACCCATTTTGCTCCATCAGAATTATTATTATGCCTTAAGAACGGAATGTTGAACTTAGTATGATACAAAGATTAACAAGGTATGGGCCGGAAAATCTGTCAAATGGTTGCCTCCTTTGGCGGCAGTTGTCAGAAATTTGTTCGTCTCAATTTCAATCGTCCTTATCAAAAATTTTCTGTTTGGAAAATTCTTTGCTTTCCCACTAGCACATAATTACTTTTCTCAAAATGATTTAATTGAAGAAACTAATGTTTTGCGGAATATTATAATATATGACAAAACATATTTCAGTCAATAAAATACAAAAAATACAAAACAAATTTGCTGGAAATGACTATACTCACCTCAAGACGTAGCAACCCAAAAAGTTTCTCTCGAATTGGCCATAGCTTGTTCTCTTTGTATCATGGTATACCGTACTCGATTATTGATATATGGTATAAAAACTATGCGAAAAAGCGTACAATTTTATATATTGTCTTAACTCCATTGAGAATTTCGGACTTTGCATGGAACAATAAAAAAACAGTATAAGTACGATTAGTAGGTCTTGCTAATGAATTACAAAGCAAATCTTTAAGAAATGTGGAATATTATCTCTTGCATTTTTATAATCTGCTTCTGGAGGCTCCGGTTCAATCTGACCTATCTATCTCCTGATCTGAGCGGGTTCAAAAAGAGAAAATAAATGAGGACGATTTGATTGAGTGTTTCGACTGCAGCTAAGTAGTCGTAGCGGTGACTTAGTCTACTTGTCAGAGAATTGAAAAATAATGTTTTTCAAAGAAGCAAACAGGAGAATGTAGTTAAAATGTTAAAAATTACAATACTTTCCTTTATTGTTGGGGTTGTATACTTTATAAAGTGCTCTTTAATTTAGACGAATAAAAGCTTAATTTCTAGGCGCTAACATTTGTGGCATTGATTTTTGGCGAATTTAGCTGCCGAACATCCCTGGCAGTCCTCAGGGCCATTCGTCATCCTTTCTGAAAGCCGACATTTTCGATTTCACTGTGAATACATTTGCATCCAGTTTGAATATGTAAGCGCTGCAATTTGCTGTATTAATTTATTGTATGCAGTCGGGCTTCTGCTTGAAGGAGAAGAGATTAATTCACATAAGTTCGTAAGTATCAGAATATATATTTGTGACTAAGGAAAGGACATGGATATCATTTTCAGTTTGTTTGGATGACTATAGGATATGCAGTCTTATATTTTATTATTGTCGTGGTCCAACTTGTATTAACGTTTACAGATTTGAGGAAAAAAGTGGAATATTTCGGCGAAAATAATTACTTATTATTTTTATTCGCAGGATGTTTAGGTTTAATTGTGTCACTGCTTATGATTGGACAGATCTATATTATTAAAACAGAAAGTAATTAAGATGGCACTATTCCCATTTAGTAATAGTTTAAAAGCTTAGATTTTTATGTCAATTGTGAATTAATAAAACTTTGTCTACATCTGCTTAAATTTTCAACATTAAGGAGAAAAACTTGGATTCTTTTGAAGAGATTTGCTTTTTTGTATTCATTATAATTTTGATTGACATAAAACCTTTAATAGGCTGGCTTCTAGTAAGCTTTTTTTTCAGCAGAAATTCAGAAAGTTTTAAAATTAATCAAAGAATTATATAAATGGTTACTTTTGCCATTAATACAATAATATTTATTTACTTTTTCGTAATTTAAAAATAACTACAAATGAAAATGTCATATGTAATTCGTTTGGGCAAAGAACATTTAACATAACAAGACACCTCATTTGGCCTCTATAAATGCACCAAATTCAATTGTATGCTTATTTGAAAGGTAATAGACGGGAGATAACAAACGGGAAGCAGCAAAGATTTAAGACGGAATATTGTATTGCTCTGTTCTCTCTGTACTCTGCCACCCCACAGCTGACTATGTACACACGCCTGGACTGCTTGTCGATCATCAATTCCTATCCCATCCGCTCATCTTACTATTCTCCCTTTGTTCTACAAAGTAATCTTAATGAAACCGGATTCTGTGAGAAGAGGTAAAAGAAGCAGAGAGAGCACGCAATACAATGCATGGACATGATGCAGAGTGCATGCTCTAGCTCTGGTGCTGTGCTGAGTGCTGGTGCTTTTGACGATCCACCATCCGCCACTTGGCAGAGGGTCGTCAAAGCAGATAGTTTTCGTAAAATTTGTGAAAGCGAATCGTAAATATCACCACCGGTGAGTGCGGGTCGTCAACAAACAGAGTTTTCATACAATTTGTGAGAGCGGGTCGTAATAGAACGACCCGCCATAGAAAGCTTTTCAATGTACGAGATGGCTATTCTTTCTGCTAGTGTTCTTTAGTTTGGGTTAGTTAGTTTTGCTGGATATCACTCTCAATGAGACCGGCTACTATGATTTTCCGAACGACAGGAACTGTCATTTATGGCTAGTTGACATTACTCGAACATTGCTAGAAAACAGAGTAAGTAGCTTCCCCTTATCTGAAAATACTTTAGAACGGTAAGGACAAAAGATTATGCAGCAAAATTTTACTAAGTTAAATGTCAAATACCCTGGCGAAAGGGAAATTTTTACTGCCATAATTAGCCATAAAATGTTCTAGCCAGATGTATATTTTATGGCAGCAAATTTTGGAATTATGGTAGCAAACTCAATACATAACTACTAGCTTGTACTAATATAATTGTTTGCACACACACAAATTAAAAATATTGGAAGCAAGCACATTAGCTGGAATGTATCAAAATTTTAATGATAATATATTGTATTGTCTATACCATGCTATGTTCTATATTCTGAGGAGTTAGCTACGTAATTTGTAAGATTAACAAGTTTATAAATAATTAACTAACTTCAAATTGAAGAAAAATCATAACAAATGCTACCAGCACAAAGTAAAATTAACCGAAACCAAAGGCGATGTCAATCTATAATTAAATTACCAATGTATTTTACCACAGCTGATATCAATTCCTATAATTGACATTCGAATGAACTGTGGTTACAAACGAGAATTTAATGTATGCTGAAAATAAAATATCTGGGTGGAGTGTAGCGGTTGAATAAAAAGATTAAATTTGTCGCTCAATTGTTCACTCAATTTTATTACAAGAAACTATGCTAATACTATGCAAGAATAAAATTACGTTATATCAAATTTACTTAATTCATGTTTTCAGAATTTCGATTTCATTATATAGAGAATTCACAATAATGTCAAAAAAAAATTATGCAAAGACAAATTAATTAATGAAAATATCTTACTCGAATTTTTTTTCAATTACACAACAAAATTATGCTAGTCTTAATTTTGATAAATTATTCTTTATTCTAACTATTTTGATTTAATCTAGTGGCTAAAAATTTAAAGAAGATTAGTAGGTAGGTATTCAATGCAGATCTAATTTCCAATTATTATGTAGTGTGAAAATGGCCTATTGCCATAGTTTTTACTCGATAAATAATTGTTCGAAAGTTGGATTTGATTTAGTAAATTAAATGCAAACTGAACTGAAACAAAGAAAAATAGTTAGTAGGACACCAATTATTCTTGTTAACGAATACACAATAAAATTAACGCAAATTGGGGAATTAATTAACTAAAATTTTACTCTTTTTTTTTTTACACTGATAATGATTATGATAATTTATGAATAAATCACAAAACAAATAAATGTTTCTTTTCACGCTATGTTCCTTGGCTGCTAAAAACTTCAATGTATTGCTGAAGAAAAATTTCAAATTAGTGGGAGAAATACTACTGAATGTGCTCGCACTTTGACAGCTTTGAAAATAAGAAAGATGATTAAGTGAATGAAACCCTTCTTATAGAGATAATCGTTCCGATTTCATTAGGTATACATAAAAATGAATTTCTTAATTTCTGAGCTAGTTTGACTAGAATGTACAATTTCTTTCTTATACATTGATGTCAAATAACGGGATGCATTTTTTGACATAGACATGAAATCTCTTTTAATTTCGAGGATTTATGATAAGATTTATAAATCTTACCATAACTTATTTCGTTTTGCCTCTTGTTTTACCCCGGGATAACATGTTAAACGTCGTGAAAGTATGAAGATTGACATTTTTATTTATACCCGTAATATCAACCGCGTGACAGTTTTTTTTTTTTGTAGTTTTGTGTGGTAAAATGTGTGTTTTGTCTGGATTATCAGTGATCTTCGTGGGAAATAATCATCTATACACAGGTTAGTACATAAATTTTACTATTTTATATAATAATTAAATGAAAGTCCCACCTTTTTCCAATTTTTTTTGCAAAATTCTCATCTGATCTTTTGTCGTACTTTATCTCAAAATATACGCTCAAATTAAATGAACTATTCTACTGATTTTTTTGTGTTTTTATTAAGTTCAGCAAGCTTTACATTACGTAGAATGAACTGAAAATGACACATCACATTACAAAATCAAAAAAAAATTATTTTGAATTTAAGCACTTGTATTGCTCTAATTAGGTATAGAATATCCACAGTATAAAATTTTTGTCACAACCACGGAAGCAGTTGACTAATTTGTCGTACTTTTAGGCGAGTCTTCTGACATTAATTCATTGCAAATTTATTTTCGTTTATTTGTGGTTGATGAAAAGGATAAATCAGAATGAAGATGGTGGATATAAAAGTATGACAAATTTGAGGTGAAATGTCAAAATATATGACTAAAATAAACGCCTAAGCTACGACAAAGAGATCAGAATCACCCCCCAGATATCCACGAATTCATTGAAAAAGGGAGTTATTATATGCCCCTACATGGGTGCTTCAATTATTTCTATGCTTTATGTTGCTGAGCATAAAGTGTGCCTACTACCCTACAAGTAGAGTGTTGTTGTTGTCTTGTGTATGTTTTAATTCATTAAATAATATATTTAATTTTAGTTCATTTCAAATTGTTTTCTAATTCATTTTTTTTGACTTACCGTCGTAGGACCTCTTTGCATCTGTTGATTCTCCAGGTAAGATTTTTGTTTAAGATTTTAATCTAACTTTTCTTTTATTTGTAGGTTGGTCGAACACCAAAATTGTCAAATTGTCAAAATTGTCTATTCTAATTTTCAATGTTGCACTTCCTAATCCATTTTAATAGTTTTTAGCGATTCCAGGATGAATTGTTATTGTAAATTTTGTAAGCCAGGAAGAGGAAATGGTACTTTTGAGTGCCATTCAAGTGGTAAAGGAACTTCAATTAAATTTTCCTAAATCAGAGCTTGACTTCCCAATTCATATGAATAGAACACAAGTTCAAGAACAGGATATATTTGTGCCTTGGAAACTGAAATCAAAATGTAACAGCGAGGCGAATGATTGCACTTTTCTGCGTTATTATCATGTTTTTAAAGAATGGGGGGCTTGATAAGTTGTGTAAAAAAGTCAATGAAATTTAAATTGTTAACTCTTATTACGAACAAGGAAATAAAATTTATATTTATTTAAGACTGAATTTGAAAACGAGACTTTTTCTGCTTTTATCAGTTTTTTTCTTTTTTTTTAAAGAATTAAATACATGTCAAATTGTCAAATATATTCCCTAAGAAATTTCCTCATATCTATTAATTTTTCTTATTCTTTGACGTCTGACTACATAATTTTTGCATTGACAATCTGATCAAATGTCAAAAAGGACACTCCGCTATAAAAAGTGTGAAATAATGTCTTGACAGTCGATCACCTCTTCTCTTTTTTTCTAATAGTGCAAAGTAATAGGCACCTCTCACTCACTTTGTTAGTAAAATCGCATGTTCAAGTAATGTAAATTATCCATTAGGCAAGTTAAAAATCTATAGATATTGCATTTCCGAACGAGGATAACTACATCATTGAATAAATAACTATAGTTATTTATTCAACGAGCTACATCTGTAGCTACAGTAGCTGCAGCCTACTTCATGAACGCAGAATAGCCAAAATTAACTTTTTTCCCCTCGTTTTTGAAAGAAAAAAGTGTTCAGAACGTACCCTATAATCACTATTGAAGTCATTTTTCTTAATAGGACGCGGGACTGCTATAAAAATAGTCACACTCTTGTTTCAATATGTGAATTGTCAAAGAGCATGAATTGTCAAAGAGCATGTATTTAATTTGTTTTTTTTTTTACCGTGTATATATGTTCACACATACATATGAATATTTTCTTTCAAATAGCTTTTTTGGTTTTTCTTGTTCAATCGAATTCACAGCTTTTCTACAAAAGGTTTTCGAAGTCACTATAGCGCGTTGCTATGAACAGACTATATGTAATCTGCTCATAAGTCAGTGTCGTCATCGTCGTCGGTCTGTAGAAACGTATAAAATGGTTGTGAACATTTAAAGTTCGGACAAACCGTTCTGGAAAAACACCAAAATATAACTTTAACGATTTTTGACCATTTATGTGCAAATCTTAAGTAATAAATTGACTCTACTAATTAACTGACTGATTAATTTCAAAACATGTGTTTGCATATGCATATTCATATCGAACATATTATAATACAGGAAACTACATTTATTGATACTATACTCACGATGTAAAGGCACCAGTGGTGCCTAAACATGCCATGGATCTGACTATGCCCTGGAAGATCCATAAGGTCATTTTGTGGTTCAGACTCCACTTTTTCCCGAAAAGCCTGTGGCATGAACTGAATGCCCGCATCGGACATTCGATGATGTACTCTATACTTAATACGTAATGTAGTTGGAAGTCCAAAGATAGTCTGTTAAGAAAACTATCCGCCTCCGCCGTCGTCGAAATATAAAAAAAATCGACGAAGGTTGCTAATGTGTTTTCTAACACAGATTACTACAGGTTAAGTGCGGTATGCTAGAGCCAAGGAATTCGGTCAAGAAACTTTTCCAATTTTTTCTTAAAGTAAAATTGACATAGGTCAAGGAATTTTTGACAATTTGGATTTGTCAATTGTGTGATATTTCTGATAATAAAGAAAGTGAAGAAATGGATAATTCCCAATGAAAAATTAAGATACACGTAAAACAATTTTTATTCCTCCATTTTTCATTTTAAAATTGATTCACCTCTTGCAAAATCGCCGTTCCTTCCATCAATTTTTCAATTATTCCACCAACGTCAAAATTCCTTACAGAAATAAGTGTATCGGTACTTATTTCTTCAAGAAATATTGACATAAATGGATTTTTTCGAAAAAGAACGACCTCCCTCTTTTTGTCAATCGAGAAGTATAGTTTTTCTGTTCGAATTACTTTTCTCTAGCATACTGCTTCAAGAAATCGGTAAAGAAAAAATTCCTCGAGCATTCAACGACTTTTTTTTACATAGTTTTTGCATAGGAAAAAAAATCCTTGGCTCTAGCATACCGGGCTTTACAGGAAGTGTTTACTTCCTACTTTTTTTCTTTAATTTTGCAGATTTTGGCGGATATTTATTTTTAGTATCCTGAAAATTTCCATATGAATAGCGAATAAATAATCATAATAACTTAATCTCAGTAGTTAAATATGGATAAGAACTTTAAATATGTAATATGTTACTAAATAGTAAATACATACATATTTCGAAAGTAAAACTAAGATAATATAGTCGACAATACATTAATATAGAAAGCTAAGCTATTTTGTGCATCTACGATAGATGGCCTTCAAAATTCAGTTTTACTTATTTTTACTATTCTTGGAAACGGTATCAATAATCAATATGTCAACTTTTCAGTTCGAAGTAAATATATCTGGATAAATAAATCGCTGCGGAAAAATGTCTCCACTTCATATTAGCTCCATCTGTATTCCACCTCCAAAACATTGATTTTTTCTTCCGAATAGCGATTACTTCACGAAATCTCCGACCTTAATTTCGGGATTTTTCACTCACATTTTTAAATAGATTTTGAATAGGAAACGAAATTCCGCTTGATCAGCATACTAGGCTTCAAGGAAAAAATTTTTACTGAATAGTTTCGCAGCATTTTTTCAATTGTTTCATTTGTTTCTTTAAATGTTGGTTTTGTCACATAGATAATATTCAAACAAGTCTTACATCAAGGACTTATCCAAAACCCTTTGGCAGGTATTTTCAATTAAAATAAACATTCTATCGCTTTTACACGAATAGGCTCTATCCTACTTCAAACACCCCGAGAAAAGCCACGCTCATGTACACGAATTTTACAAGTATCAGCACTTCCTACTTTCTCTATAGGCTTCAACAGCCATGACCTAAAGTGGAGTGAGCGCCAACCCGCTGGCCATATTGTCTGCGTTAACATATCAAATTAAACGCTTCTAGGATTTTCACAAAAAGTTCAGTAAAATAGATTTACTGCGCAGTGAATCATTTTGTTAGGAAAAATTCAGAAGGGATACTGCAATTTTTTCCTTTAGTGGTCTTTATGAGTAGATTACCCGCGCCATTTAGGCGGATCCGCCCTTGTTCAAACTGCAGGCAACAGGCGCACATTATCAGACCAACTCTTAAAAAGTGTTCTTCCTCCCGACAGTCATCTAATATCTACTGTGTGCGTATTCCTCTCATCTAAAAAGACATCAGTATCGACATATTTTGTAGGAGTTGTTTTTTACGGATGCAGTCAAGGGTCCTATATTAAGGAAAAAGTTTGGCCGGTCTCACACAATGCGTACATTTGTCAAATATTTGGCAATGCGTCTCATTTGACGCGGTCTGCGTGACCTGAGCTACAAGAGAAATATTTTTCGTTCGTACGCTTTAGCCAGTTTGTAACAAAGTTTACCTAATAATAAGTTAAGAAGCTGGTGAGATATCCGAGTGTTTTACATTTAAAATGCACACGGCAAGAAAAGGAAAAAGAATGAAAAAAAAACCGAAAAAAATCAAACTCTCTTTAAAAAATTTTACGAATAGGGCAAAAAATGTGAAAGCGCAAATTGCATGCAACGAAACAGAATGGCAAATGTTTCATTTTGCGCAAATAAATGAGAAGGGGCGGAGTTTTCACGTTTTACTCTCATAAAATGCTCCCGCGCCTTTGTAAAACCGGTTTTCATAAAATATTGACAATGTTTTGGTCACATGTTGTTGTTTAATCCGATGATATTTGAACAGCACATGTTTCTGTTTACATTCGTTTTGCTATGAAGAGATTAAGTGGGAGAACTCATGCTGGATTCTCTGATATTATCGGGAAAAATGAGAATTTCTTTTGAGAGGAATTTTACATCTCCTTTCAGCATCTGGCCCAAAGCGAAATTTATCTTTTTCTCAAAAATGGGAGGTAGTGTGGCCCGAAGTACATTATTATGAATAGGTTGAAAGGATTTTGAGGGATTTAATAAGATTTTGTCGTTCGGGTAATCCTACGTTCTCTCGATTTTTGTTTTTAACTCTTTGTCTCAGTTGCACTACAATAGTGCATAGACAAGTTCTTTTCCCCCATTCAAGCAAAAGACGAAAGTATATGAAATTACTTGTTTCATTCTAAAAAACACCAGAAATTTGCCCATTTTCCTCTACAGCTTCTTAACTTATTATTAGGTAAACTTTGGTTTGTAATGAACCTTTTTGCTGCGTCATTTGTCTCTGCTTTTATTACACAAATGTTTTCTGTGCTCTCTTTTTGGCGTGGTATGTAGGAGCTCAGGTTCTCATTGAAAATGGGAAACAGACACACTCTCTGGTGTACACCCTCTCGGGCGTATCAGGCAGAAATTTATATTGCGCTCAAATGAATTGAATCTGGATTTTATAGTGACTTATGAGCTAGAGCCTATTATATGGGATTCAAAAAATCCCCAACAGAAAAATTGAAATTCTGTAGCTAATGCGTGGAGGAGTTTGCAGTTCTATGAGCAAAGAATATGCTGTAGCAGAACTTAAAAAGAACAAAAATTCCCTGATGTTAATTTTACGACCCTTTTATCTGAAGTAGAAAGAAGGAGCAGGCCCAGACGATGGTTACAAACCTAATTGGTTTTACTATCAAGGTATGGCAAAACTTTGAAGAGATAGGACAGGTTCGTGAAATGTCTCTAGAAACCAAATATCTGAGAGTGAGTTCTTCTACAGTAATTGCTTTCATCCAGTGGATGTCTGCCTTTCTTTAAAATGGACCAATTTTATTTAATAGATCTTCGAAGTCCGCTGGAGACATTCTACAAAAATTTTCGAATTTTACCGATTGCTCTCGTTGCAAATTATCATGTCCTACGCGTTTTAACTATTTTGTATAGTACTTTAGTTATATTTTATGCTAAAAAAAGAAAAGGATTTACATACCTGTTTCGGCTTTTATTCAAGGACAGCATCAACCACCTTCTTTTTCGTCTTCTTATTTTTTTGTTAATTGCAGAAATCCATACATTATAACAACTGTAGCTACACTAGCTATGTATTACTTCATCCGCACTCTCCATTTATGGAAGACGAACTACAAATGTGAGACTGAATTCTGTGCAAAGCATAGACGCATAACTGTGGGTAGAAATTCGACGAATGAACAAGTAGTGTGGGAATAAATAGTATACGCAGAATATATTGACCATATCATTGCCGTCTTTATGTTCCAGGCCGTGACATCGAATTCTTTGAATGTATTAGAGTGGTAAGATTTCGTACTTCTCTTAGCATTTATTCTTATGGAAAAATGCATTACTTTCAACTTCAACCTTCTGCACAATGTAAATAAGCCTCCGTACTCCGTACTCCGTTTTATTCAGGAATTTTGTTATTTAATTCCTTGTGGATTTACCAGCATAAAAATCTAAGTACTCTCTTTAACAAAATTATTTATATTTTATTATTCAAACATAACACTACACATAAAAATGAGAAAATGCGTTGAATTCTGTTGCCTTCATACCACAAATCACACTGGAAAGCAATCAGAGCTTTGGGCTTGCCTATTGAGTTATATGAAAAAAAATAAGTCTTTCAACGTTTAACACACAGTAACTTCTTAAGTATAAGTAGGACTAAAAAACAATGTTAATAATTTTTTTATATTATCCCATAATGTTTCCATCAATTTAAAAATATTTCCCTCCTTCCATATTAAATAATTCAGTTTTTTCACTTCAAACATGACTCAAGGTATTTTTCAATCAATGAATCGGCAGAGCTACACATTCGTCTCATATTTTCACAAGCTGCGCTTGCTCACTGCGCTGTGAATCGAACGGACGGTAACGGTATTCTGTGATTAACTCTTTATAACTTTTAAATTATAAATCAAAGGTAATTCAAATATTAGCCTTATCTTATAGGCAAATTTGTTGCCTTTATCGTAGTATAATTTATACTTTAGGTTTTTATACATTTTCAAAAGAAAATCAGTTTCAAACAAAAGTAGATCTGATTTAAGAACTATTTGCTCCCACTTTGAAGTGAGCTTTCATTTATCTGTGAGAAAACACACAGAAAAATGAAAGCTGGTATGAAGGCAACAGAATTCAACGCATTTTCTCATTTTTATGTGTAGTGTTATGTTTGAGTAATAAAATATAAACAATTTTCTTAAAGAAAGTACTTATAGTGAATTCTTTTCTGAACTTGGAATCACACACGCACCAGAACTGTGCTGACACCATTCCTGTTCGGAGCTGTCAAATGTGAAATTGGCAATTCCGGTGTGTGTTCGGTGGTGACGGTGGGGCTATTTAGTGGTTAGAAAGAACCAAGAATATTACGATGCGGCCGCACTATGAAGAAAAGTACAGTTTCCACATTATCTTCCTCTGAAGTATCCGTCGAGTCTTCATTTAAAATATTTACTGCCAACAATAAGTCTTTTTTATTAGGCATATTGTTTCATAATGTTTTTCCACACACAAATTATAAAAAAAATCAAAACAAACGCTCTAATGTTTTTTCCACACACAAAAATAATAAAAATCAAAACAGACTCTGTAAGACTGTTGTTTCCAAGCAAAAATATAATAAAAATCAAAACAAACGCTGTAAGACTTTTTTTCCAAACATAAATTATAATAAACTGAAACAAAAATGATGTAATTAATTTTTCCACAACAAAAACACAAAAATCCCGCTCAATTATAACAATAAAACATAACATCAAACCTCAGTCAACACCCGACACCGGAAAAAATTTGAGTGTAGAAATTTGCAACCAGGGGCAGCACCAAAAATAACAGAGGTAGAAAAGATTGCGCGTTTGGTTTTGCTACTGGTGTGGTGGGAAGAAAAGAACACGAAAATGACAGATTCGGGGGCAGTGCTTACACCGAGTAGCAGAAAAGAATTCACTATAGGAAAATTTAGCTAGAGAGAAAGAAAAATTGGCTGTCAGACAACAGTGGACTGGACTGATCTTTCAAAATGTAGGAAGGAGGAAGAAATTATATTTGAAAGATGGAACTGCCTTCCTGATTTTTTTGATCAAATGAAAGCATAAACATTTGGTATCTTGACAATTTTTGGATCTACTTACTACTGTGAACAATTATTTGCACATATGACGATTATATTATTAAAAACAAATTAACAAGTTCGCTTAGTGATGAAAAAAGCCTCGAAAGTTGCATGATATCAAAAACTTTTGAATATTCACCAAATTTGGAGCAGCTTTGTGACTGTACTCAATCCCAAAAATCGCACTAATATTACATATTTGCGTTTATATTTTTTTTACAATTAGTTTGTATTTTAACAAAGCCCGCCGTAGACGTTGCCACCTCGAGTACCGGGTCTCTCATCAAACCGGATGTTCATAGGAAGCATCAGCAGAGATGGGAGAACTTGAGTACTTGTAGGTGTACAAAACTGTTTCTTGATGAGTCCAATGGGAATATCTCCGATTTTCTCATGGGGCTCGGAAGGAAACAATGTAGAACTGTGGTTGGCATCACTGGCCACAGCTCACTTCACGCTCATCTAACAAGGATGGGAGTTCTTGATAGCCCTGACAATCTGTCCTGCCTGGAGGGAGAGCCAGATACTCTAGGGTCTGCCCTTCTATCTGTAGATGAGCTGAAAAACCTTCCTCACCAAGACCTGATGCTCTTCATTAAGAGGACAGGAAGGTTTTGGTGAATGGGCATCTAGCAGGACAGCACAATGTGCCGCTATGGCCTCCGTGCTTGGGATGGACTTTTCCAGTTCCCTGCCTCTTTATTATAATAAAAAAAGGAAAGCTATATGATATATGATGATATATGATCTACTGAAAATAGGTTTTACTATTAGTTTTTTTTCTTACGTTATAAAAAAATGCTTCCATTTTCTTTAATATGTTGACATATATGTTTTCTTACTACGCCAAATAGAATGTTTTGATTTGATAATAAATACATTTTTTACAGCAGATAATGCTATATTATTTTGTTAATACATATTACCGATATATGTATTTATATTTGGCTCTTTAAAAAAATAATTTATCACATCAGGAAAAAATTGCTCTCGTCTTAACTCCAAAAAGGTGGTCGACCCCTGGGCTAGTGTCAAAGCAATGAAAATTGATGGACGGTGGACTGTTGGAAACTTGGGGATACTGTCAATAGCGTAAAAAGTAGATTGCCAAAGGATATTGTACGGGAGTTTATCTCTTTGTCGCTGTCTGCCAGGGTGTTTGACTCAAGATTTGTCTGCAATTTCGTATATAGAATTTTGATGACTTTCTGTAAACATTTATATTTGTTGAAACATTTATGGTATGACGGTAAGTTATGCACGTTCTCGCTCATCTTTATTGCCATCTACCATCACTTTCGCGACAACTAAATTGTCTGCCATTTTTACCATTGAACATGAACTATGTACATATAATTCTCTGCTTCCACAACAAAAAGCCGCCTTTATGATATCTCGTTTTTCAACTAAGTTCTTCCGAATTAATCATAGACGATGTTAACAGAGTATGAAAAGTCTGAAAAATGTGTTTATGAAGTGACGGAAACATTTTTATCGTCAGCTATTCGTCTAAAAGTGATGCCCGTTATCGCTTTACTGTCTCGAATATCGTATTGGGTTAGAGTAGGTACTCACTTGAAGGGTTTACTACTGTCTTCCAGAGTGAGGTCTTCGCAATTGCAATGTCAGCAAATATTGCTCTTGATATAGGAATCAAAGGAAAGTACATGGCATTGCTGTCGTTTCAGAGAGTCAGGCAGCCTTGATGGCTCCCAGTTGACCTCGAACAACACCCAAGGTGCTGGGCAATTGCCGGATATTTTTGGATAAGCTGTGTATTCTTCATAATACCGGGTTTTTTCAATGGACACTAATTCACAGGCATTGCCACCTCAACGATTGTGGCTCTTAT
Organism: Dioctria linearis; assembly: GCA_963930735.1. Taxonomy (NCBI): domain Eukaryota; kingdom Metazoa; phylum Arthropoda; class Insecta; order Diptera; family Asilidae; genus Dioctria; species Dioctria linearis. The sequence continues at coordinate 124,344,961 of OZ005743.1, read as the reverse complement.
TAAAGCTTATGTTCTTGCAAGGCATCAGCAACGATGGGTAAACCTGAACACTTGCAGTTGTGCGAAATTGTTTCTTGATGACCAAATAGAAAGTTCTCCGACCTCCTCCTGGGATCGGAAGGTAGCAATAGAGAATTGTGGTCTGTATCAACACTGCCGCAATCCGCTTTATAATCATCTCACAAAGTTGGAAGCTCTTGACCGTCCTGAGAATGTGTTCTGTTCTGCCTGAAAGTAGACTGCCCGGCTCTTGTTCTGTGCAAAACGGATATTTTTGTGTCTGCCCTCCTATGTGTGAGCTGACGTGGTGCGCTTCAGTATGAAGACAAAAAAGTTTCGCTGATTCTAATTTTTCTTTTTAACTACATATAAGCTACCAAAATGGACTATGCACTCCGTACTTGCGACCGAAAAATGTAGTTTTCTCTATTATAATTTGTTCGATATGTATAAGTCCTTTTATTACTTAAGATTAGCGGGTTTCATATGTAAATGGTGAACAAATCGTTCTGGTTTCTCTTACTTTCAATCCCATTCATAGTTTAAGCTGGACAGGCTGTACAAATAAAATCTTCTGTTGCGAAAATGTTTATTTTGGGTTTTATTTTCTAGAGCGGTCAGTTCTGTAGGGATAATTGTCTTATAAATTGCGTTATTAGAATAAACTGTTAACGGTACTTAAGAAAATCAATACAGTTTTAAAAATAGATCAATGCACGCTTCGAGTTTGGAGAATATTCGTAGCAAATATCTGTGGATAGCGAAACTAATTTGGAAACTGTTGCTAAGAAAACTCTTACTGAAAGCTAGCCTAGGAAAGGTCAGATGTCAGTCAAAATTATAATAAATAGAAAAAAATTATATCTTTTCAAAAGAATCCATTTTTTTCATTGCGCTGTATACAGTATATAACACAATACGCCTTTCTCCTTAATGTTGAAAATTTAAGCATACGTAGCCCAAGTTTTATTAATTCACAATTGACATAAAAATCTAAGCTTTTAAATTATTGGTAACTGGAAATCGCCTTCTGTTTTCACAATAAAAATCTGTCCAATCATAAACAATAACACCATTAAACCTAAACATCCTGCGATTAAAAGAAATACGTAATTATTTTCGCCGACATATTCCACTTTTTTCCTCAAATCTATAAGGGTAATTCCGAATGTGAGCACGACTACAAAAATATATGAAATTCCATATCCTATAGTAAGCCAACCAAACTGAAAATGATATCAATGTCCTTTCCTTAGTCATAAAAATATATTCTGATACTTACGAACTTATGTGAATTTACCTCTTCCCTTTCAAGCAGAAGCCCGATTGCATACAATAAATTTATACAGGAAATTGAAGCGCTTCCAAGTTCAAAAAGCATGAAAGCTGATCGCCAGGGATATTCGTAAGCTAAATGCGTCAAAATCAATGCCACAAATGTTTGCGCCTAGAAATTAAGCTTTTATTCGTCTAAATTAAAGAGCACTTTATAAAAAAGTATACAACCCCAACAATAAAGGAAAGTATTGTAATTTTTAACATTTTAACTACATTCTCCTGTTTGCTTCCTTGAAAAACATAATTTTTCAATTCTCTGACAAGTAGACTAAGTCACCGCTACGACTACTTAGCTGCAGTCGAAACACTCAATCAAATCGTCCTCGTTTATTTTCTCTTTTTGAACCCGCTCAGATCAGGAGAAAGATAGGTCAGATTGAAGCGGAGCCTCCAGAAGCAGATAAGAAAAATTCAAGAGATAATCTTCCACATTTCTTAAAGATTTGCGGTGTAATTCATTAGCAAGACCTACTAATCGTACCTATTAACTATCTAGCGTTCCATGCAAAGTCCGAAATTCTCAATGAGGCTAAGACCGTAGCTTTGACCGTGCGAGTTATTTTGAAAAAATCCAATTTTTTGAAAATCCAGCTCAGGTATATTTTTAATAATTTACATAAACAAATTGAACTTTTTAACAAACTATTGCAGTAAATAAAACGCAATATTTAAAATTGTATACATTTTCGCATCCTATTTATACCGTAGATCAAATCGAATACGGCATACTATGTTCGACGTTCCATTCGTAACTCATAGAAATAATTCTGATAGAGCAAAATGGATTAGACACCCAAGCATACTATTAAAAGTTATTTTGATTTTTACATGTCCGTCTGTCTGTCAATCTGTGCGTCTAAAAGTTTGAGGTTTTCCACCCAAACGTTGAAAGTGCTGAGTCTTAGACGTTTTTATTGTACTGAAAGGCTCCTCAGAATATAAATATAAAATATGACATTGGTTTTAATCATTTTTACTCTCTGATGAACAGTTTTAATAATAGATACTAAAAACCAAAAAACTAAAAATAATAAAACTTGCACAATAGCGTCAACATACGAAATTAAAAGTAGAAGTAAAATATATGAGATGAGACTAGTTCAAAATCAACTTACATTTATTCAAAGCAGTAGTGAATTTGTTAAAAGACAATATGAATTCCAAAAATCAAAGCAACAAGACAGGAATTATGGCTGATGTTATGGAGTTTATTATTAAAGAACTCGATGGTCCATAATTATGCTATTGGAGTATTCGTTGATTTGAAGAAAGCCTATGTTACTGTAGATCATTATGTATTAAAAGAAAACAAATTATTAAGTAACTACATATCTGCCAGCAAGACCGTGTTTTACGAAAGTGGAAAAAATCACAGTTTAATTGGGGTGATGAGGTGATGAATACTGGAGTCCCGCAAGGATCAATTTTAGATCCCCTCTTTTACTCTTTGTACATTCAAAACTTTCTATACATTACTATACATTCAGGGTGTCCCGTGAGTCGACGTCAAGCCGGAATCGGGTGATAGACCAAATCATAACAGTTACCAGAAAAATATAAAAAAAAAATCTAAGTCATGTATTTTTAAAATTAGAGACACTTCTTTTGTTTTCGAGAAAATGTACACCTTGTGATGGTTTTTTAGCTCATATTGCTACAAATCTTTACTTTGTTTCAATTTTATTTTTCTTATGTCATCCCGAATTGTGCTTATGTAACCTGTTGCTTTAAGTTCTAAGCCAACTGCTCCAGCTTGGAAGAAAATGTCACATTTTGCCGAACGAAGAATATAAAATTTAACTGACTGTACTGGGAAAAAAATGTATTACGCGAGTTTGGCAAGTAACTTTAAAAGTTGACGCATTTAATAAGGATTCTAAAATGGTATAACACTTGCTACAATATTTCTTATATTACGGGAAAAAAAATTTTTCTTCAAGAAACCCAGTTTCGAAAAATTTCTTTTCACCTACTAAAAGTGATTCTAGTGCACCCAAAGCTTGCCGTAAGACCGTAACTTTAAGATTATAGTTTGAGTGAGTCGGAGAATCATTGCATTTTCAAAGCTCAAATAAAAACGAAGATGTTACCATACGTGGTACTCTATCTTATGCTTATGACAGACATGGGGTATCGATATCTAGATATTCGAAATATCTCGTTTATATACCATGTGTGTCATAAAATACTCCCAATATATCCCGAAAACTAGTGGGTATAGACTAGATATCTAGATATCAATATTCTCAAGTAGTATTGAGTAGAGCCTAATCATCGGCACCTCTTACGTTGCGAAGCGCCATCTAGTTGGTAATAGAAATATGACAATATGTCAAATGAAGCAAAAATGTGTCCGTGCTTTCCCAAGAAAACGAAAAAGAAGAACAAAACAAATTTTTGTGAACATTGAAGTATGGATGAAGAAACTACGATAATGATTTTTATTAGTATTCCATTACGATTTTGTTATTTTTAAACAAACTTTTATTTTCTTCGTTTCATACAAAATCGTGAATTGAGATACCACGTCCGGTGATACATATTGCACCTCAACCAGGATCTTATTGTAAAATATCGTAATCTATTCTATTTTTGCTCCAAATATATTTAATTTGTCGCTGCTTAGCTAGCATTAAAGCTTCCATTTCTATTTCCATATTGGTTACGCTTAAAAATCTCTCAGCTGAATTAAAAGGTAAAAATAGGTACGGTTTTTCACATCAATGTCCTCTTTTATGTCTGTCAGGGGCATGATACAAAGATAACAAGGTATGCCGGATTCGAGAGGAATTTTTTGTGTTGCTACGTCATGAGGTGACAATATCATTTCCAGCGAATTTGTTTTAAGTTTTTCGTATTTTATTGACTGAAATACGTTTTGAATATTGTCGTGAGCGTTGCTTTTGGTTCGTTATTTAAAACACAATATTAAATATTTAATATACAAGTTCTTTATTTCACTCTAATCATATAAAATTCACAATCATTCATTTAATCAACTCAACTTTAATTATCGCAATCCAATTACAACACTTTCGACCGTGTATTACTTTCACTTGTTAACACTGTAACGTCTAAGACAAGACTCTTTTCCTGGCGGTGACAACTATTATATTTATACCCTAGAAACTCTCCGGATTATACTGGAGTGTTCTATTCCAGAAGCTTCTTGTATATTCTATTCATTCTATTCCTGAACCTTCCCGTAGATTCGATAATCGATTTTCTGAACCTGAAGTCGTTTGCTCTCCATTGCCAGTAGATGTCACCAGTTGTCTCTTTCTATTGCATGTGACAATATATTATAATATTTCACATAACATTAGTTTCTTCGTTTAAATCACTTCGAGAAAAGTAATTGATGCTAGTGAGAAAACAAAGAAATAGAAAACTTTTCACTTTGATAATGACGATTGAAATTGAGACGAACAAATTTGTGACAATTGTCGCCAAAGGAGACAAGCAACCAATTGACAGATAATTCGACCATACCTTGTTAACCTTTGTATCATGTATCAGGGGTACTTAAATATCTATATATTTGGAATATCTAGATATGAATATCAAGATATCGATACCCCATGTCTGTCATAAGCATATCTAACCAAATAGCCTTTATGCAGTCGTTTTTAGTCGACAATTCTTACCGCTTAGCAAATTAAATATGGACCCGGTTATTCGATATTGCCTAACAAATTTTTCCTTTTGCAGCCCAGGGTTGTTTTTTTTTTGTGGCAAGAAGGAAATGATTAGGGGACATAAGGAAAGTGGCGAAGGTGCTGATGTGTGTCATTTTTGAGCCCTCGCCGATTGTAAGCCCGAGAAGAAATAGTAGATGGTAAACTGTTCCACATTCGTACAGTTCGGGATAAGAAAGTATAACAAAATTTTACTGTACGGCCGAAAGTATTTTAAAGGGTGAAAGGATGAGCGCGGCTTGCAGCGCGAGTATTAGTCCAGGAATTAAACTACTAGAGATCAAACTAGATATTTCATCGAAATATTGGTGATATCCATTTGCTGTCGTGTATGGATGACAAAGTTCCTGTGATAATCAAGCATTAATGTTTTTTCAAAAATAATAGAAACGTGGTTTGAAGTAAAAGGTCCGGCTAAAATTCTAATAATTCTGGTCTTTATTACTACAGAAAACAAACGGGACTAATTCAAAGAGACGTGATGATGACGTCGCTGATGCTCAATATTCCGTCGCGGCGTTTGAAATACGCTTCACTTGGCCCCGATAAGTACTGCGAGAACTTTCCATTTTCGATCCGTAATCTGAATTAAATACCGTTCCCGGGTTTCGGCACCAAATTTTCAAAAATAATAGAAACGTGGTTTGAAATAAAAGGCCCGGCTGAAATTCTAATAATTCAGGTCTTTATTGCTACAGAGTACAAACGGGACTAATTCAAAGAGACGCGATGATGACGTCGTTGATGCTAAATATTCCGTCGCGGCGTTTGAAATACGCTTCACTTGGCCCCGATAAGTACTGCGAGAACTTTCCATTTTCGATCCGTAATCTGAATTAAATTCCGTTCCCGGGTTTCGGCACCAGATTTTCAAAAATAATAATAATTCAGGTCTTTATTGCTACAGAGTACAAACGGGACTAATTCAAAGAGAAAACGAAGCTGATAATTATAATCCACTACAACAATAGGAATTTATACCTAATACAATATGGAACTACACAAATAAATAATGAATTAATACAAGCTAAATTAGATATAGCGTTGCCATACCAAAGTAAAGGAATTTTACACAATATTAAAAATCAAGGAAACTTTCCATTATATTTTCTACTAAATTCTTCTTCTAGATATTATATGTCTCCTTCTTTTTCTCTCAACCCATTTTCCATCTGATCACATTATAAACATTTTTCTTTACCTTTATTATCTTTTAGTTTAACTTAAGTTAATTTTATCTATTACATTTCTGCCTTGTGCACATGAACAACTCGATTTAAACTACGTAATCCTCCATCTTCCTTCCGCCCCATGCATGACCCCCGGAAATTCAAAATCTTCAATGTCGAAGATGGATTGTGCGATCAATAAAAAACACTACGTTAAGTTGTCCAAAACTTTCACCTCATACAGAGCTTGAAACCGAAAGTGGTACATCGAATATACAACTTCATAGTAGGACTATTCCACAGGAATTCCACAATTGTTCTGAATGGACCATCACCGATTTTGATGAAATTTTACAGGAAGTTTGGTTGTATTGTTAATAGTACCTTTCAGAAACATTTTTTGTTTTTATCCATTTATGACAGAGATACGATATTCTGAAATCTGAAAAAATTAACAAATTTTGATTGGTAGGTGTAACTTGAAAAATTTATATCTTTGAATTTACACCTCACAAGCCACAAGCCAATAAACAGCCGCTATTGAAGCTTGGACGGCTCCTGAAAAAAATTGCCTAAGGTCCCTTTTCTGAATATTTGTTTTCAAGGATAATGAATATATCGGTTATCCATGAATATCTCAAAAATACATCCTCGATTTCTTTCATTTTTATTTATTTTAATCCAGCCGCAATCATAATGGAGAGTGGAGTAGAGTAGTGTAGAGTGGCAACCTGGGGTGATTCTGATCTTTTGTCGTACTTTAATGTCAAAATATACAACTAAATGAAATGAACTTATCTACTGATTTTTTCTTGTTTTTATTCAGTTCAGCAAGCCTTGCATTACGTAGATCGAACTGAGAATGGCACTTCATATTAGATACAAATTCAAAATATTATTTCGAATTTAAGCACTTGTATTGCTGTAATTAGGTGTAGAATACCATTTACCAATTTGTCGTATTTTAGGTGTATATTCTGACATTAATTCATTGCAAATTCATTTTAGTTTATTTTGTGATTTATGAAAAGGATAAATTAAAATAAATATGGTGAATATAGAAGTACGACAAATTTGAGGCGAAATGTCAAAATATTCGTCTAAGTTACGACAAAAAGATCAGAATCACCCCCCAGTTGTCTCCTTTTTCGAATTTATTATTTTGACAAGGACAAGCATATTGATATTTGGGTTGCTATGGCATTTTGTTATATTAATTTCAAAGTTCGAATTTCACTCTGCACTGTGTTGTGAACAGCTGCGCTCTTGACTCAAAGCCCACTCGGCTCCAGTCTGCTCCACTACTCTGCATTGTGAATGCAGTATTAATGGGTTTGGAAGAATCTGTAAAAAAGGAGAAAATGGAACTCATCAAAGTTTGGATGGAGTTAAGTTTTAAATATATGTAGTTCAGAATATTTCGAACGAAAATTGATGACCTGTGTTGAGTTAGAGTTGTCAAATTATATGCAGTGCGTTCGATAAATAAGAAGAATGGAGTACGCCAATGGATTCTTTGGAGTGTCCTGATTATACTTTTGTTCAGGCCATTCTCTCTAAAATCACTGCTTCCCTTCAAATTTATATTTAAAAAATTTTCATTTTTCGAAGGAATTGAAGTCACTTAAATATTAATAAGTCCTTTCGAGGATGTTGCTAGATTAAACTGGAGCACTGGTTGTAAAAGGAACCTTTCATCCATTTTTAAGCTATCGAACGTGTTAAAGTTGAATTCTTGAAAAAGGTGTCATACATATTTGTAGTGTTATCCATTTTACACTACGAACATAATATTTTCCCTCCCTAAATAATAGTCCTTAATAGTCCTTTAAATCATAGAAAGAATTACCCCAATATCTGCTCCGTTCAAAAGTTATAAATATTTTTACGTTATGCGAAAAGTGAGAATCTTTCATTTCCGGAGCAGAACAAGTCTTATATGTATATTGAAAATTATTTCGAAATGCCCTATTAAATTATAACTTAAGCACAATTGCGATTAATAGAGCGCGCAATAGTTGTCTACCAGTGACACTTCCTATGTAAATACACTCCGTAAAACGTTACCTACTAGAGAAAATTGTTCACATAACTGCAATGGAATTAGTCTATTGTTCGCACTATTCGTTGTTTGAAGCATGAAGGAGATTGAACGCAGCACAATATAATTGAAGGGCTTGAAATGGAAATATTTTATTGCCTCCATTCCATTCCAATAACATTGCGTTTATTTTGCTCCAGCTTTAAGACATTCAACAATTTTTCACGCTACTCCTCCTTTAAAGTTATGTGGTCATTTTTCAACTTACGCTGCATTTATATTACTAGAAAAATGCTGGTGGAGTTTCTACCTAGCTCAAACACACACTTCAGATCAATAAAGACAGACGTTATCCTATAAAGATTTTACTGATTAAAATCTAAAAACAGTTCTGACTTTCTAAAAAGCTTCAATTCTTTCATTTTGTTTAAAAGAATGCAGGACAATGCATTCTCATTCATTTTTTCAGCATGTTCAACCAATGAAAGTTCATAAATCCAGCATTACGCAACTTTAACGGTGTACTATTTTGTTTTAAAGGTTAGTCCTTTAGTTACTTTCTCTTCAGGTTTACACAATTGTTGTGAATATCACGATGAGCACAAAACCAAATAAGCCTAATTGCCCTTTGGATTACCTCTCCGGGGTTTGCAGTTATTAAATAAACTCTAATAAAAGGAACTTGAACGTCATGTAACTAATTACTGGGATGCAATAGCTGATCTGTTAACGATAGGTATGCCTATAGTATAGGATTTCTCAGTCCAGATCCTGCCGTATTAAGAAAGTAGAAAATCTAAATAAAAACAAACAAATAATTTACAGTCTTCGTCTATTTTTATGGTCTTTTACATTAATGTAGGTACATGGACGTAAGGAAATTTGTGCAAGTCTGTGTTTTAGGTCTAAGTTGTTTTCAGCATACAACTTCATGCTGTAATTAAGCACCTGGTATTGTTAACCATTAGTCCTACTCATGGATATATCTAGATGAACATGTTTTTGTTACTTTTTGTTACTTTTTTTTTTATTGAAATTGTTAACTTTAGTATGTATGTAAAATTTTTGGTTTTAATTTTGTTTTCGTAACTTTAGGTTGCTACTTTCGTTGTCGTGGTATACACTTTGAACTAATTAACGTAGCAATACCTTTGTGATAATTGGCAGATTCAAGGCGCTGGTATTCGGTCCGATTGGATTACTGAATTTGGTCAATTGCTTAACTTTCTTTTTTTAAGCTTTGTAGTCAAGCTTGATTGGCTTTATACCCACGGCTGTTTATTGTAAGTGACTTAAACCGTCTTTCTTACATATATCTTTAATTACCACTCTAGCCTTAGATGTGTTATTTCTACCTACTTTAGTACCTGCTCACCTGTTTACTAATTACTGTTCTTTTCTTATTATTTTGCCAATGTGTATTTACTCATAAGTAACAAACCATTGTTAATCTAAGTACCCACCGTTTATGGACGTGGCCTCGGCCAGGGTCCTTCAATAAAGAGGTTTTGTATTGTATTGCATTGTATTTTAATGAGAATTTATAAAAGGCACACTTAATTATAAACACAATTCACATTTGAAACTTATTATTAAATAATAATAAAAACAGATATGTATGTACATATATTTACTACTCATCATTGTTTCCAATATCATCAATATAGATTTCTTTCACAATACAAATCTGATCAGCCATAAGCAGAAATGCTAGTATACCTAGAAAGCCTGCAGTTAAGAGAAGCATGTAACTAGTTTTATCGAAAAATTCTAATTGTTTCCTTAATTGAGTGATAGTAAGGATAATTACAAGAATGTCTGCAACAATATATAACAATGCATATGATATAGTAGTCCAAACTAACTGAAAACGATCATAATTCTATGTCTTTAGCCGCAAAAATTCAGAATTCTGAAACTTACGATATTATGTGAATCGAATAATTCTTTTTCAAGCAACATCCCGGCGGCATACAATAAATTCAAACAGCGTATGGCAGCACTTAAAATCTCAAATATGAAGTAAACATGTCCCCAGGGATATTCATAAGCTAAGTGCGTCAAAAGCCATGCAAAAAGTATTACTACCTGAAAATCATGCTATTATTTGTCTAAGTTCCGAAATCACTTACCACTTCACTTCACACCCCAACACTTAAGCAATGTATTGTCATCGGCAACATTTTAACTCTAGCTCTAATGCCTCTTTTGAATTCTGTTCTATAAAATATTCAATTATACGATGCTCTGACAGGTGTTCTAATGTCACAAATTTTTATCCTTATCCTAGCCTACGTTGCTATATAGACAGAGAGAATGGAATTATGACATTATCCTGCAGACTATCAGATGAGGCTATTTATTAATACAATCACCGGTCATTAGGGTGACAAAAGTCAGGTCATACCGAAATTTGCCGATATTTTTTTTAAATGACGTGTTTTCAGTCGCTAAGGAAATAAATTACCTTTCGGAATAGGTTTGAGAATAGCTTTCAGAATAGGTTTTGAGCTAATAACTCTTTAACGGCTGCAGATAGCACATTTACAGGTCAAATTACGGAGGAGGGTCTACAGTTTTTATAAAAAAAAGTTATATTAATTACCCTTTTATAAAAAAAAAAGGATGTCAAAGTAAAAAAAAAGGTAGGAAAATCCGAAATGTTTAGTTTAGACAACCATAATTCTTGAGCATATGGGCGTACGGGGTTGGTTGAGCAGTCGTTGGAAAGGCCATGAAGTTCTGCAAATGAGCTCTTAACTGTGACCGTACGCCCTGTAGTTTTTAAAATACAAGGTTGAAAAATTAGCTTTTTTTCTTAATCACCCTATAACTCCTAAACGGTTGATATGCCCCCCCCCCCTGCCATACAATTTTTGGGTTTTTCTAGGTGAGTATCTACTACCACCTCCACCTCTATTGACCTCCTACGGGAAACACTTAGTATTTACAGTCGATATTAAGATAATGTTTATTCATATTGAGTATGATTCACTATTGAGTGGTAAATGCACCTAAAGTCGGCCTGTTCATAAAGTCGGCCACTTTTCTATTACAATGTAAACAAGTGAAAAGCTAGAATTGGTCTAAGACCAATTCTTATGATACCCTAGATGAATGCACGTATGAAATTTCGTACGGTCACCCATTTCAGCAATTTTGATTTTTTGCATTGGTTTCTCGCATATATTTCTAGAACGGCTCGTCGGACAGCAAAAATGATTATAACCAATTTTATAGGATTTCTTATTCTGAAGAAGTTTTTAGTACAATAAAAATGTTTAGGACTGATCGTTTTCAAAGTATATGTTAAAAACCAAAATTATTATATGGCAACACCAAGAAGGGGTTGCCCGATTTAGCCCATTTTTGAAATTTTATTTGCTATTAGTATGGAAACACAGTGTACCAAATTTCAGCTTTCTAAGTCGACGTGTTCTCAGGTAGTGTCCAAATATATCGTGGAAAACGAAATTTTTGTATGGCAACCCCACGAACGAGTTGCCCGATTTGTCTCATTTTCGAACTTAATTTTACTTTTTTTTTTTTTAATGTCCGTATACAAAATGTCAGCTTTCTAAGTGAACGCTTTCCTGAGTTATCGTGCGCATGGACGGACGGACGGACAGACGGACATGCAAAAATCAAAATAACTTTTAATTTTATGCGGGGGTGTCCAATCCATTTTGCTCTACCATCATTATTTCTGTGCGCTACAAACGGAATGGCAAACTTAGTATACCCTATAGATTTCATCTAGGGTATAAAAATAAGAAAAAACCCAAAGTCTGACTGATGAAAGGGACACAGTTGCGATACCCTTTTTCCTGTTAAACTGGCTCCAGAATTTCAAGTCGCTCTATCACTTCAAGGGTGATAATATGCGTGTGATTAGTGTAATGCCCACAAGAAAGTGAAAGCGTGTTGTAAAGTGGTTTGCTTTTTCAAGAGATCAGTTGTAAAGAAAATAGTAAGTATCACGTGTATATGGTATTAATTCCAGTATATGATATAGTATATAGTATTTATATAAATTGATTTAAATAAATTTCGCCATAATTGTATACTAGAAATCGCGCCGATATTTGAATAAAGACCGGCCGACTTAGCGTTCATTTAAATTTAAAAAATTTTTAAAGTCGACCACTTTGGCCGACTTTAGAATTGTTAAATTTGTGTGATCTTTGAAGTCGGCCACAGCGATCTCATAGTTTCAGATTGACTGGATGATTTCCAGAAAACATAGAAAAAATGGGTCGTGTACTGACTCCAACAGAAGAACAAAAGCTCGTTGACTGGTGCTGCAATATTGCCAAATGTGGATTTCCTTTGAAGCCAGCAGATCTTCAAAACACCGTTCAAAAAATAATGGAGACAGATAAGCGGAAAACTCCTTTCAAAGATAACCGTCCAAGAAGAAGTTAGCTTGCAGCTTTTATGAAAAGACACCCTGAACTTTCCTCCTATGTTCCAGAAAGTGTTTCAAAAGGTCGTGCTACAGCAAAGGAACAAGACATAAGGGATTGGTTCGATGGCCTTCATGAATATTTGATGATAAATGGCTTGGAGGAAATACTCGCTGAGCCCCCTGCATTTTAAATGGACACGAAACTAGTTTTAGTCTGTGTCCTAAAACAGGAAAAGTGATTGCTCTGCGCGGTTGGAAGGATCTTTACAAATTTCTCGTGGAAATGAAAAAGAAGCAATTACCGTACTTCCAGTATTTTCTGCCTCCTCCTATAGTAGTATATTCATACGTTAGACCTACAACGGACGTTTTTAATAGCGTACCGTCAGACTGGATTTTAGGCAGGTCAGTCTCTGGATGGATGAGAGCCGAGACCTTTTACGAATATCTGGCAAATGGAGTGCATGTGGGGTTAGAAAAATGAAAATTACTAGAGCAGTACTTTTATTTGTTGATGGTCATAAGTCTCACCTCACATTAGGAATCAGCGAATTTTGTGACGCGAATAAAATAATTCTTTACGCTCTTCCACCGAAAACAACTCACATCATGCAACTGGCGGATGTGAGTGTTTGCAAACCACTGAAGTCCGAATGGAAAACACAGTAAGAGAGTGGCAAATAAGTCAAATGAATACAAATTCAATTCTCACAAAGAACACCTTTTTTCCACTCCTTCACAAAACTCTTAGTGCGATGAATTTGTCTCCTGCTATTAAAAACGGCTTTAGAAAGTGCGGCTTATATCCCCTAAATCCAAATGCGGTGGATTTCACAAAGTGCTTAACAAATAGGATATCAAACTTAAATGCTACCCGAAATTTCTCTGAGACCCCACAATCAAAAAAGCCGGCAGCAGAATTTTTTCATCATGCGGAAGAAGTTATTAGGTTCATCTCACCGAGTTTGCGGCAGTATAGTATTGATCCAAATATTATTCTGAGCGGGATTGAAAAAGGTAAATGTATGGAAAATGTAATGCAGGAGGATTTTCTCCTACATGGTTCTTCTCTGGATTGCTTGTCAGATCTTCCTACTGAAATATACGATCTTACTTCGGATGCTGCTCAAACTTCAATGGTTTTTGAAGACTTTCTTCATGGGACATACGATCTAATTTCGGATGGAGATGTTTTGTCAATGTCAGCTGCTTCTAGTGTTGAAGATAATTTAAAAACCATACATGGAGGTTTATCAGCAGATGCATCAGTTGCGGTGCTTCAACAACCTAAATGTAGTGCAACTTCTGCCCAAAATTTAGTCCTTTCTATAGACCTGCCAATGGATACAATATATTTTGCTTCAAAAAGTGCCAGTACCGCCAAATGTTTGGAGAAGCATCAGCAAGTGCCTGGAACTTCAACTGAATATACAAGCTCTTTTCAACAAAGCCAAGATATCTTACCAGTGTGCATCGTTCCAAAATGCAAAAGGGTCAATCCCTTATATTGTTCATCCAACTTGGAAAAACACTTGGTTTATCCAGGGGAAAACTTATTTAAAACTAATAAAAGGAATTTGCAAGGACGCTGAGCATCTTCAAATCGATATCCTTTTGTAATATCTTTAGGCAAATATAGAGAAATTTTAAAAAACAAAGAAAATGAAAAACTCAAAAAGCAAGAAGAAATAGTAAAGAGAACGGAAGAAAGACTGAAAAGAAAAGAAGAGAGCCTGAAAAGCAAAAAAAGAGAATCTGAAAATGAAAGAAGAAAGCAAGTATAAGAAGCTTGCACGAAAGACGAAGAAAACATAACAAATATTAGCTGTGATAAGTGTTCTGCTATTTGCTATGAACATGTGCTTCCAAAGGTTTATTTCTGAATCATGTTTATTCTAAATAATAAAAAATAGTCATTCATGCTGCTACTTTAATAAATATATAACAGACTAATAATATTAAGTTTTAGTTTAATTTTTTTCTAATTTTCATTATGTTCCTAAATGTTCCTATTTAATATTATTAAGAGTGTTACACGTTAAGTTAAGATGGGTTCACCCTTGTTGTAGCCTCTTTATCTATGTATTTTATTTTTTTAATTTTAATACATGCTTTCGTTCTTATCTATTTTTTAATGCATATTTGCGAATAAATTTTTATTTTGGTTTCTTTGAATTTTGGTTTTTCTTTTTTCCATAGTGCTCTTTAAAACTCATGGCCATCTTTTTAAACATATGTGGCCGACTTTTATTTTAAATGGCCGACTTAAGGTGTAAACGAAGTGATTCTGAATTTATATAAGTTTTTTTTTCAGCTTTTCCATTTTATGGTAGATAAGTACTTTAGATGAATTATAATACCATGGAATAACAGAAAATGAAATCCTTGAATTCGTAAAGCTTTCTGGAATGATCTGGTATCCTATATAATCATAAAATATTGAGGATTGGCCGACTTTTGGTCAACTTACCCTATGATACGGAAGGAAATCGGTGAAAAGCAGGTAGTTGCCGCATTTAGTAATATTTTCGTGTTATTCCATCTCAAATTTTTACAATTTAATCAACGTTCCATTAGAACATTCCAAATAACGCATTTTTGGTTCCAAATGTTACATTCCGATCCTTGTTGCACAGGACGGCCGTAAGATATAAAAGTTCTACCAGAGCCTTCATACTTCCGAAAAGGACATACATTTTTTTTTAGTTTATCTTAACTTTTCACACACCACGATGACTATCTTTTATATTATGTGACAAAAAGCAAATTTACTTCTTTTCACTAAAAATTGTCAAGGAGGTAGGAAAGTTATTTTGTAAATTTTCTGTCAGTTACCACCAAATATAGATTTGTTCTTAGTTTTCTTTTTAAAGTCTTGTAAAATCTTGTGAAAGCAGCACAAATTGCGTGGGTTGTAAATAAATAAACAAATGGGTTTTGTTGTTTATGAAATTACGATTAATTTATTGTTCATAAAAAAAACAGAGGGTAGATTTTAGCAGATAAAACTTGAAATTCAAAATCTTCAAAAGAAACAGTTCTTAAGTGTTCAGCTGGTCATAGGACACGACTTTAGAGTCCTAGTTTTACGAACTTTCTTCGGATACTTATGGTCTCCCCCCCCCCCCCCCAATTCTAATTTCGAAAATAAAAATTTCCCAAGTAAAAGACTAATTCTCCTTCTTTCCAATTTTGTTTTTAATGCACAACAACCAAGAACTCCATATTCCTAAAGGTTTATGAATTATGATAAAAGTAGTGCCACGTCTTAACTTACACATTTGATTATCCTACTAACAATTGTTTGAGATATTGCATTTGCATGAAGAGATGCTATTAAAAGAAACACGTATTGTTATAATCTAAAAAAATGTACACAACACTTTGAACCTAAAGTATACTTAAAGATGGCAAAAGTCTATTTTAACGACTAAAAGTCTTTATGAATAATATAAAATCAACTTTAAGATAACGTCGACTTAAAGTTCATATTAAATTAAGCGCCCATAGTCTGTACAAAGATAACAATTGGAGCTATATGTAGCTTTCTTTATTTGGAGTTTTGTAATGGGCGCTGACTATTTTGCTATTTATTGTTTTGATTGGGGTAAAATATTACAGTGTCTTAGATAGCCTGGTTTTCTAGATAGATTACAGGGTTACCTGCACTGACGGTTTGCATTAAGAAAACTGCCAACGAATCTATTAAAGACGGCTGAAACACTGAAGTTGGAGCTGTCCTTGAAGGCATCTTGGAAATATGTCACGAAAGAATCGCATTTCTCCTGGAGAGTAACAGTAAAATATTGCGAGCCCTCCCTGAGGAGAACATGACAAAATCCAGAAATATAAAATCCAGAAGGGAAAAATCCAGAAAAATTAAAAAAATCCGGAAATGAGAAAATTCAGAAGAGACAAAATTCATAAATGTCAAAATCCGGAAATTGTAAAAAATTTTATAGTTACATATATTATAAATTATTTGAAAATCACATGAATGAGACAAATTTGTTAAATATATGTACTGGTTGGTAAAATACATATGATTTGGTGATGGTAGATTTACATCTGTTGGAAATCTGTGTCCTCCAGGATTAAGTTCTAGTGAAACCCAACTGTGCCCAGTTTACATGTATATGAAAGAATTTCTGACTCAAAAATCATTTTTTGCAACTTAACAATCGTTAGTCATGGATATATTTAAGGGAATCCTTGAGCCACACTTTTCTTCATATGCATATAAACTGGGCACAGTTGGGTTTCACTAGAACTTAATCCTGGATGACACAGGTTTTCATCAGATGTAAATCTACAACCAGCAAATCCCAATATGCCAACCATCATGAAGAATTTAAGTTAAGAGGAAATCCACCACAAATCAAGAAAAGATATTAATGCGCGCGAATATCTTTTCTGGATTTCGTCTGATTTTTGTCGCTTCTGAATTTTGTCAGTTCTGGATTTTGTCTCTTCCGGATTTTTTGTCAAATCTGAGCTTTGTTTTTATGGATTTCCTACCGCTCCCCCCTCTTAGAGCGTCATAAGAGGGGAACATGACAAGATCCAGAAGTATATAATCCAGAAGTGATAAAATCCAGAAAAAATAAAAAATCCGGAGATGAGAAAATCCAGAGCTGACAAAATCCAGAAGTGACAAAATTCAGAAACGACAAAATATGTAAATGTCAAAATCCCGAAATTGTAAAAATTGTTATAATTATCAGGAACTTCGCTTCGCAAATCTCAGATTTACACTCGTCGTTGTTGTTATATTAATCTGTGTTATTAATATAGTTGGGAGTTTTGTGATGACATATTCATCTGGTGGAAACCTAACATCTTTGTGAACGAAACAGGCTAACCCAACAGTGCCCGCACATGGGTCACGACTTGTGAACGGCGCTCAAGAAACATTATATGAAATTTTGAACTGTTGATCGCGATTTTGACATGGGTCAAGGTCCAAAATGCATGATAATTCGAATTAAAACAAAAAAGTCTAAATTTTTGAAATCACTTTGCATAGCAAAATTTTTGGGTTGAGGTATTATCCTGTTCTGAATTGTATGGTACCTACATATCTAGGTCTCATCTATTAAGGAGTGCGTGTGAGATAAATAAATGTAAAAGATATATATAATTTGTACCCAACCTGCATATGAGAGAAATAATGTTAGATTAAAAATTTGCAATGCTCGCTTTATATACTATTCTGAAGGGGGCTAGGAGAGCAATAGAACATTGCAGTACTGATCCTTTCTAATGACATCGTGTGTTAAGTTACAATGAAGGGCGAATCAAAAGAGAGCCGTCGTCACCTCCTTTAAGGGGCCCCTCAGATCCATCTAATTTATGCTCCCATTTCCACTGTGTGATTATTTGTATTGTATTAGTTTTGGTGAATTTTCCTACAAGAATATTTGTGGATGTGTTCGAACTTTTGTAGGCCTACTTTGATTTCTTGTTGTCTTTTCCTCTTTACAGAATTTAGTTTGCTCAGCTTGACTTGACTTGATTTTTCTCAGTACTCTTAAAACTTGTAGGTAGGATTTTGTACTGGCACTAGTTTTTTACAGGAACTCTTTATGAGATAGTGATATATTTTGCATTGAAGGCAAATGGTAAATATTTCAATTTGGGAGTTTATTTTCCTGCTCAGAGGTTGTTTACCGTTGTCGGGGAGATTGTCTTAGTAGAGGACTGTAAGATATCGAGTCTCCTTTAAAATTGTCTTATTTGTGATCCACACAAAGTGCAAAACTTTTACTGCATTCTATGTGTGCGAGGGCCGCATAGGTGAACAGAGGTATAAGAACCGTGGTGTATACAATACATCATTCGTGGCTTCAGAACCCATGTTCGATCCGATGCAAATTCCAGATAATTTTCTTATCGAGAGTAACGCTCAGAGTTTTGCAGCTTAATGCAATACTATTCAATTTGCTTATTTCTATCCATGCTATAAAGTTATTGTTAGAGCGTTGAATCCTTTGCTCTTCATAGACATCAATTTAATTGTTGACACAAATTTTGTGATGTCAATTTTTTCCATGCATAGGTGAAAAATAAAATTTATTTTTTTAGTTTTAAATAAAAAGAAGAAATGAATAAAAAACTTTTTTTTTATTATTATATAAAGCTTTTATTTAAATTGTATTAACTAATATAATTCTTTTGAATATCTTTTTAATTTTATTTTTTATTTAACTTTATATTTTGTATTTTCATTATTTTTTAAATAACTCTTTAACCGTAATGTTTTCTTTATATTGTAGTTTTAGTGACAAGTGATTGAATAGATATTAATAAATTTCCTATTGTGACACTTCTATAAAAAAGCTATTATGTATATTTTAAATACATTTATGTTTTCTACGATGATTTACTTTTACACAGGGACCGAAAATAACTGTTATTATTTTTTTGTAAGCGAAAAAACTCTTTCATAAAGTTTTCTAGGAAGTAGCGTAGTACAAAATGGGACTAGCTGCCTACGTTGAAATCAAGATAGTTTCGATTTTAATATATATAAATCCAATCCTAACTGTTATTGTAAGACATATTTTTTATATTTCATATTTTAACTATTTGAAAAAAATACTTATATTATTTTACAGCGATATAAAACTCTTTGCCAGAGTTTTACATATTTCGTCAATTATACGAATTAAAAATGAGTTTTATTTTTTTCCTCAAAAAATGAAACTCATAATTCGAGTTTTATATTTCCCTCAGGAAATAAAACTTATCAATGGACTTTTTCTATTTTTGTTGTCATATATTTATTACAAGATAAAATTTGACAATTTTCTTAAAAAAAATGTTGTATAGCAACCGTACGAATAAGTTGCCCGATTGGTCCTATTTTTGATCTTAAATTTAAATTTTTTTAAAAACGCCGTTTACAGTGAAAAACCAAAGCTATGTATGGCAACACCAAGAAGGGGTTGTCGATTCCAATTTTCCTTTCTCTAAGAACCTAATTCGGGCAGGTTTATTTCTTGAGGAAAAAAATAAAACTCATTTTTAACTGTTAAAAGCTGAGAAAAATGAAAAACTCGAATTATGAATTATTTTTTGAGAGAAAGAAATAAAAATCATTTTTAAATGTTAAACCGAGAGAGAAATATAAAACTTAAGATGATAAGAGACTCAGAAGAAAATAAAATTCTCTTTTTAACTATTTCATTAGAAGATAAAATATAAGACTTTTAAAATATTTCTTATAACTCTTTCGGTCCCTGCTTTTACATAGTGTCTGTGAATTTGATTATACTTTTATTAGTATTCTATACAGTTATTGTTTTTCTGCTTTGTTCTGTTTTTCTTAATTTAAAATTCAAAGCTTTTCCAAACTTTCTATTTTTTTAAATTTATTTATGAATATTATGTTACGAATTATATATACATACAGACGCTACATTTCCTATATATAGGCTAGATACGAATCTTGTTGTTTGTTCTACCCATTGAAACACCTGAGTCACTTAGTAGTAAGCAATCCTATTACATAACAATTACCATGCGATGTAATTATTAACGTAAATGTCGATTAGTCTACTCAAGCGCTCATAGCACCCATACCTGTTGGGCTAATCAGCAAAATAACCGATGGCTGCCGAGGCAATTGTTTAGCAATCGGTAATTATTTTACCAAAATGCGACCATGGCTAATTTTAGAATCGAATCTTCTTCCGCATATATTGGGCCATAATAGACACATCAAAATGATAATATCACATCCAAGGAGGGTTTTCGATTTCTCAGGGCTGATATCGTCTACTTTATTTGTCGCTGTAATCCTTTTAACTCTTTGAGGCTAGTTTTAATTCCAACGGAAGTTGCTAGAATTTATGCTAATCATGACTATTACTTTTATTAAGGTCATACCTAACTTCACTTAGTTTTTGAAATATTTTCTGGGAAAGAGTTTTCTCTGCGCCTGTTGCTTATTTCTTTTTCTAGGGCAGTGACGTCCTTATACTGATTTCGGAAACTTACGCAGTTTTGATGCCTCATTATTTTTGAACCGGAGGCATTCTTCTGATCCATGGAGTTTAAAACATTTTAAAGATCTAAAATCTTGGGTATATTTGCTGGCAACATAGCAGGAGTACTGATACAGCTTGCAGTGTGGCATACTATTGGTATTGATCATTTTCCAGTTAACGATCTGTATCAGAAAACGGGTCTACCTCGTAACTTGGTTCATTAATTAACTCTTCCTTTCCTTTTCCAGCTTTATTCTCAAGAGCTATTTTGACGTCGTCGTATTTTGATTTATACATATCATCCTGTCCATCCCTCTGTCCGTCTGTCGGTCCGTGTGCACGTCCTCTCGATAACTCGAGATCGCCTTTACTTAGAGAACTGACATTTTCACACGGCCCTCTTAAAAAAATTGCAGATTTAAGTTTGAAATTTGGACAAATCGGATAACTCCTATGTAGGATTGCCATAGAAGATTTCATTTTTCACTATATATTTGGACACTGTCTGAGGACGCAACATTTTGCAAAAGTAAAATTCTACATCATTATATGGTTAGTAAACTTCCAGAGTTGCACAAAAATAAGCAAAGTCAATCTCAGTATAATTATAACCTGTTTCATACACGCACCGGTTGGAAAACAAAATAAAAATAATGATTTTTGAGTAATTTTCTCCAAACTGAAATTCTGATATGTCATCAAATACATCTAAAATAATGTATGCACGCAAAAGTTAATTAATTTGAGAAAACCTTTGTAAATTTCTAGAAAGGTCCGTTATATTCGCGTTTATCTAATAGAAATGAACTCTACATCCTTTGAACTATAAATATTTTTTTAAGTAGAATGTATATGGGTTTATTCATTTTTTTAAAAAAGTTTAATTATGGAGAAAAAAAGTACATCTGTATGTGTTTTTCTTAATTTTTTCTGAGCATTCGAAATATCTTAGATGCGCTTCTTACTCTTTCCAAATATTCTGTTAATTAGTCTACCGATGCATTCAGAATGCATGCTGATGAGTTGGAATAAAGATAGTAACAGCAACACTCTAAGCCAAAATTGATCTTAAACCAATTATGATTTTTTTATAATAACGTACCAAAATAAAATTAAAAAAAAAAATTAAAAAAAAAATAAAGAAATAAAATCTTAAACGGCGAAACAATTTCCCAAATCGCTCGAAATTATTTCTTACAATATTCATCTAAACTCACCCATAATTTTCTTTTTATAATATAAATGTAGTAGTAACAGTCGTAAGCAAGACTTAAAATTACATCAAAAACTTCTTAGACTCTCAACTTATATAAATAGCTAAGAAGACATTATCCAGATTATAATTTATAACGACAACAGATTGGAAAGGCTGCTCCCAACAGCACACGTTTCATGTTTTGTGTTTTATCGACTAACAAATTAACTTTAGATATTTAACATTGCTCTCCCCTAAAATAATATTCTTCCATTGGCTATATTTGAGCAGGAATCTTATTTCTTTTTCATTAAAGTACTTCTACACTCTGTCAATGACATCCGGCCTCTATAATAAATGGTTCTGTTGGCAATCCCCAATCCTATTTCAAAGAAAGCAATCAATTACGTGAATGTTAGCAGTGCAGTCTGTAGGCTTTTGCAATAAACATCGGTCTTGACGTTTATTTTTTATTTAATAATTCCGGATCAATAACATAAATTGAGCAAAAATTCTAGAAATTTATTGCTTGCCGCAGTTTGTTACCCTTGTGCGTCCTGTTGCCTTAAGATATAAAACATAATGGTGCAACAATAAACTGGCTATTATTTTCCTCTTAGACATAATTAATATAATATACAAAAGAAGAACATTATGTGCGCTAAACACGTTTCCAATTTATTTCAGGTAATCAGCGCTAAAAATATAGTACCTGTTGATTGTGAGACACCGCCAGACACGTACGTTAAGTGCTACCTTAAGGATGGAGATAGATTGAGACACAAGAAAAAAACCCGAGTTGTAAGACATTCAGCTGAGCCAATGTACAAGCAAACGCTAAAATATCCAGTAAGTGGTTAATTTTATAATCTAAGAATTTTTTAATTTTATGTTTTGATTATCGTTATCTGATATAACACACTCCCGATGACGAGTGATTGTTTGATTATTTAAAATTAGAATTTCTGAAAATTGGCTTTAATTTAATTTTAAAATAATAAGGAGATCGAGGAACTCTTTGCAATATATGAACTTAAAAGCTAATTACAATAATTTACCATTAATGTCCCACATACGGTAAATTTTTAAAAAAATTTGCAAATAAGAGTAGATTTAAAAGAAACGGGACTACATAATACCTAAATTAAGTTATTGACATAATATTTTGAGAAAAAAAAGGATGTAGCATTCTCAGATTTATTTAAACCATTAACAAATGAGTTTAAACTTTAAACAAATAAATTTGAACGTTGCACAAATAATTTTAAACCCTTTACAAATAAAATTAATCCTTAAACAAATGATTTTAAGCCCTTAACAAATAAATTTAAACCTTGAACAAATGATTTTAAACCCTTAACAAATATATTTAAACCCTTAACAAATGAGTTTCAACTGTTAAAAAAAGACTTAAACCTTTAGTAAATATATTTAAACTCTTAACAGATTAATATTTAAAATATTTTATTTCAACTTAAGTAAGCATTTCATGCATAATATATAATTGCAATACTTCTGACTTTTCAGTGCTACGATTGACCATCCACTGCCTTAGGAATAAGTAAATTCAAATCCATTATATAGATGGAACAGTCATTAGGTGTGATTTGTTGCAGGCTATCTTCGATCACTGAGGGAAGATTATGTTCTCTACTTATGTCACCTAAAACTAAACGTTCATGTGTCTTCGTTTTAGAAAACGATTTTTCGATACGGTTTAAAAATGTAAGGCCGTTTGCACATCGAAAACGAAAACGAAAACATTAAACCGAAAAACTCAAATTTTGTCTTAATCTAACAGAAATTTGCCGGAATACATTCAATAAAATATTGGATATTTATTCTAATTATAATTTCGATAAAAAAATATCCATATTTATAGCTTTATTTCAATTAAAACACATTCTTATGTTTATTCGTACGAGAAACAAATTTTCGTTCCGAACTGTCAAGTAAATTTTCGTTCCATACTACGTTCCACACACGAACGAATATTCTTTTCGTTCCTACATAACCTCATTTCCGTTTATTTACATTTGATACAAACCCAACTCAACTTTTATTCGTTCGTTTTTGATATGTAAGCATAAACGAATTTTCGGTGTGGAACCGTTTATCCGTTCGTTTTCGTTTTTCGATGTGTAAGCGGCCTAAGTCTTCACCTTAAAGGCCTTTCACATCGAAACCGAAAACCGATAAGTTCTACACCGAAAATTCGCTTTTGTTTTCACATCAAAAACCGAAAACTTTTTTCGGTTAAATAGAAGTAACATTTAATTATCTTAAAAGTTGTATGATGAGAGCTCATACATAAGACTTATTTGAATTTTACTTCGAAATCCCTATCCATATTATAATAATATAATAAATAATAAAATAAAATAATATAATTTTCAATGTAAACACAAAAGTGAGATTTAGTACGACCGAAAAAAATGTTCGTCCCGAAACGTTCCACATGTGCAAACCGAAAAGAACTTGACAGAGCAACCGAAATTTCGTTTTTCGGCCGAAAACAGATAAAAGTTATGTTTTTCTTAAAAATCTGAGATAAATAATCCATTTTATTAGTAAAATTATTAGTTTATGCTATTTCCCATGATTTCATTAATCATTGGAGCAAAAAAACTTGTGTTAAAGTGGAATAAATTTAGTTTTTCGGTTTTCGGTTTTGATGTGAAAGTGCCTTTAGAAGATCTCAAACCCGAGCAATTCCGATAGGCTTTCTCTATTTCTGCGTGAGCTTGTTGAAAAATTGGAAACAAATCCATCGCTTAGTGACGCATTTTTAATTATAGATAATGTGAGAATACCCAAAACACAACAAGTTCGCGAAGTGCTATCTCAAACGAATTTAACATTAAAATGTTTACCTTCTTACTCGTCTATGTTAAACGTTTAGTTTTAGGTGACATAAGTAGAGAACATAATCTTTTCTCAGTGATCGAAGATAGCCTGCAACAAATCACACCTAATGACTGTTCCATCTATATAATGGATTTGAATTTACTTCTTCCTAAGCCAGTGGATGGTCAACCGTTGCACTGAAAAGTCAGAAGTATTGCAAATTATATATTATGCACCCAAACTTTGAAAAAAAAATTTATGAAATGCTTACTTAAATATATTTGTTAATGGTTTAAAACCATTTGTTCATGGTTTAAATTTACTTGCTTATAGTTTAAACTCATTTGTTAATAATTTAAATAAATCTGACAATGCTTTAACAGAGCCAGTGACGTGGGGTGGTATTGATACAAGGGGAAGCAATCAGATTATAATTTTACAAAAACGTTAATAGACATGCATTCAAAAGTTATTGCAGTGATTTTAATAAACTTGTTATGGTAGCATAGGAGTGAGTAACTTTGGACGTGAAGTCCATTCTGTCAGCATGAGCGTACAACTCATTCTGTGAGCAGCGTTGACACAGGGTGGCATGCTAGCACCTCGGTTAGTGCGGGAGAGTTCGTAGAGGGGGGGGACTACCCGAAACCTGCCGCTGTCACAGCCCATATACAAGAAAAAAATTCGTGCCTGCACAAAAACCCAAGCACACAATCCGATACAGAATGTACTATCCTCTTCACTTCCGTACTCCATCCACCCTGCGACATTGCGAGCCAAAGTTTGCAATGTCCCTATGATGAGCTGAAAGTCCGTGAGTAGTGGACCTATACAACCTTTATCTCAAGAGGGCTCCAGGAGAGTGAGGGCTGAATTGAAATTTGTTACAGAGCGATTACGTTATAAACTCGATTTATTTACTTTATAACCAAACTGCCAAGTCCGGCAAATCAAACTTCATTTAGGTAATACAAATATCACTCAGGCTGAGATTAATTACATATTCAACTTATTTGCACCACCGTAGTGCTGTATGATTTACCCTAACATGTATTCAAACGATCCTAAGGATTCCATCGAATCTGTGACTACACTACCTTAAACATCAGAATGGCCACGACAATTTCCAAGACGACCTTAACCTACATATATTAGCAATTCACTGATACTAAGACAATATATCGTCAGTGTATACTATGTACGAAATGAAATGTGATATCAGGTGGAAAATCCCAGACTGAATAAATAAATTACCCTAACTTACGAACCAATTATACCTGTTCCTCCATGAAGGCCTTCTGGAGAGTGCCAGTATACCTGCAAATAAATCAATATATACAGCGAAGCAAATTTCTGCCAGGGATTTCCTTACAAAAACCATCTAAATATCATAATACATAAGTTCATAATAATAATAATAATAATGTATTTAAATTCTCAAAATTTGGTCAACAATAAAGATACTTTACGTCTTTCGAAAAGTCAATAATCGTTACATCACATGATCGTGAAGGCAATTCACTCCCCTTCAATGGGATACAAATTTGTGCCTAGAAAGGCTCCAAATTTAGGTACGTTGCGTTGGGAGGATATAGTATATCCACCATCTTTAAACTCGTGGAGCAGAGTACATTGGTCCTTAGATCGTCAAATGACATCTATTATAATTGCAGTTTTTCATTTTTTTTTTTTGTTTTGTATAAAAAAATAATTCTTTCAGGCAAGTACCCGCGGTGTTATTTACTCCTCCTCGTGTATGTATCTAGCGTAATTTCGCTAGTAATAATTTCTAATAAAATTTTGAGGATTGAAATTTGTGTTGGCTTTTGTTTTCATTTTAATCTTCTTTTGTCCTATGTATCTAGGTGTATCTAGCAATACTTTCTACACTAATAATAATTTATGTTATAATTTTCTGGACTGGAAATTTTAGTTAAAATGAGAGATATGGCCTCGGACCGAAGTCTATACCTGTGTACATTCCACATACTGGTTCTGATTCGAGCAATTATTATTTTCTTCTTTGAGGAGCTGCACAGTTTTTTGTGAGCTGACTGGCTTTGGCGCCTTCGTCCAGTGCGAGACTGATTCCTGCTTATCTTTGAATGGGTTGTCTAGCTTCGGTGAGACACGCTGATTAATTAATTAATCGGGATTCCGTCAATTAGGCGTGCAGATGATTGAACATGTTTTTCGTTATTCCCAACAATTATTGTGAAACCACAACAGAATTAACGTTTCGATAATGGCTGTCGCTACTTGTTCGTCTTCCTATCCTTCGTATCCTCATTGAAGGCTCCAATTCGATTTTTTTCACTCCAATCACTGACTGGTATTGCCTGCCGCTAATAATTTTGTTTCCCGGTTCTTAGGCTTTTATTTTTACTATCTCAAAATCTTGGAGAATTTAAAAAAAAACTAACTTTCAAGTCACCTTTTTTACTTTTCACGTCGTTGTCAACAACTCCAATGTGAAATTTAGTTTCATGACGCATGCCTCCGCGTATCAAAGCGTAGTTTTAATGATAATTTTGTTTGGATTGCAAGGCGATAATACTAATAATCCTTGTTGCCTTTGTGAGTGAGATGGTCAAAAATGAATGTAAAACATTTTTCTAATTAAGACACATTGTGTAAAGATTAACAGGATGCCGCATTTAGACTAAGAGCTGGCGACCAAAATACTTATGTATGTCGTTTCTTAAACAAAATTTTCCGTCTTATCATGGCTCTCTTAACATTGTTGATAACTTATTCGGAAGTCTGCCTGGCTTCCAGTGGTGGAGGGTGCTGCGGAAGGCCTCGAACGCCTTAAAAACCTTTTAACTTACGTGATATCATAAAGGCTGATTTTTGGTGTGGCAGGAGAGATATATTGCATGATCAATGGTACAAATGACAGACACATTGGATGGTGGGAAGTGATGGCACACGGCAACAATGAAGCAGAAAAATACGTCATACCACGATAACTCGAGAGTGCTTCCACTTAGAGTGCAGAAATCTAGCATACGGGCGCATTTAGAAAAATTAAAATTTAATTGAATACTTTTTTTACTTTTCGCATATATTTCTAGAACGGTTTGTCGCACAGAAAAAATGATTATAACCAATTTTATGGGATTTCATATTCTGCAGAAGTTTTTAGTATAATAAAAATGTCTTGGACTGATCGTTTTCAAAGTATACGTAAAATACCTAAATTTTAATATGGCAACACCATGAAGGAGTTGCCCGATTTAGTCCATTTTTAACATTTTATTTCCTAATGCAGTAAAAACATCATGTACGAAATTTCAGCTCTCTACGTCGACGCGTTCTCAGGCAGTGTCCAAATATATAGCGGAAAACGAAATTTTTATATGGCAACCCCACGAAGGAGTTGCCCGATTTGTTCCATTTTCGAACTTAATTTTACTTTTTTTTTTAAAGTCCGTGCACAAAATTTCAGCTCTCGAAGTATACGCGTTCTCGAGTTATCGTGCCCACAGACAGACGGACGGACGGACGGACGGACATGCAAAAATCAAAATAACTTTTAATTTTACGCGTGGGTGTCCAATCCATTTTGCTCTACCTTCATTATTTCGAGGTGTTACAAACGGAATGACAAACTTAGTATACCCCTATAGATTTCATCTAGGGTATAAAAAGACTTAAGTAGTACTTAAAGTACCTACATTTTCGTTACTTAAGACTTATTACTCAACAATTTTTAAATGCCCTACTTAGTACTTGAACATAAGTACTTGCTTCTAGCTACTTGTACTTAAGATTTAGTTTTTTATTTAAGTATTTCTGAGTCTATTAAGTACCTTGTAACGTCGGTAGTTGGTGTGCGGGCAGTCAGGAGATTGTCCAGGGCCGCTTTCCGACGTTGCTAGGTTCAGAGCGCTGTTCTAGCTCTGCGGTTCGGGCGGTATACGTAACACACACACTACTTAACCTACACTCACTCACTTACTTACAATAACTTAGGACTATGCGGCGTAGGTGCGGGGTAGGACCATGCGCTTACTATTCCTTAGACCAACACGATTAACGTGTGCTTGTCGTTAGGAGTAGCCAACACGGGGGATGCGGGACGGAGCGTGCGCTCGCTATTCTTCTGACCAACACGATGACGTGCGCTTGTCGTCAGAATAGCCAACACGGGGGTACGGGACGGAATGTACGTGTGCGCTTACTACTTCTCTGACCAACACGATGAACGTGCGCTTCGTCGTCAGAGTAGCCAACACGGTACGGGGACGGGATTGATATTCGTGCGCTCGCTACTCTTCTGATCAACACGATTAACGTGCGCTTATCGGCAGAGTAGCATACACGGGGGTACGGGGACGGAATGCGTGCGCTTACTAATTCTCAGGCCAGCACGATTAACGTGCGCTTGCCGTTGAACTAGTCAACACGACTTGCGGATAGGACTGGACGGGAGATGTGTCTAGTCGAGCTGCTGGGTGGCAACTGACTAATTTTTCGGTACTTGACTGACTTTTATAGCCAGCCTTCTGGTATTCCACTGGTGGGGGGTCAACTCTGTTCACTTTGGAGCTGTACTCTCGCGGTCGGATATTTTGCTGATCGGTGACTTGTAGTTTTCGGTTGTGTTCACTTCGATGCTTGGTGATCGACTGAGTGATCTGACTACTGGCTGCCGGCTATTTATAGGCAGTCTGGCTGATGGCGTCGGGTGTAGAATGCTCCCTTCTACTATCACGCCACCAGCACGGGACACTACTGAGCTGCTTATCAGTAGTGTGCTCTCCTCTCGGCAGCTGGTTTACATTGTTGCGGCTGCTAGACACCCGTTTTCGCTGGTGTCTAGCTATAATGTATGGAACTTCGTTACAACCTACAAATATCTCACTCTTCGTAGAAAAGCAAAGACAATCTCTAGCGCAACTCCTTTTTTGTTAAATTTTAAAGCAAGCAAAGAACTGTCAAAGCATGTGCCGCACTCACTCGCCTTGGCAGAACCTTAGACAAACTAATACCATACAAACAAGACTGGGCAAGTAGAACAAAAACCAGTAACATCTCGCTCGAATATAAAATCGACGATTCCTCGACTTGACGACATAACCATGAGCTGAGACAACTTACATCTAGAAGTGCAAAACCTCACAAAAACGCGGTTCAACTAAAACGAGCTAATGGCCCTCTAATAGAAAGCTCTATACATTCTCTCTCTCTCTTGCTGTATTATGCAACATAACATCTTCGCAATTATAGCTTTTTTTGGTTGAATAAAAAGTTAAAGAACTTTCAAAAAGTGTTCCGGGTTTAAATGCAGTTTTGCACATCTAGTTGTAAGTTGTCTCAGCCGAGGGTAAGCAAGCAATACTTCGCTCCAATATAAAATCAACGATGCCTCGATCTGATGTAGGGAAGGACTCAATTTTTTCTTGGAAATTTACTGGACATTTTTTTGTTAGAATTGTTATGCATTATTGAAGGTGACAATGAGTGCTTGGGTGGACCTCTAATAGTTTTTATGAGTGTAGCAATGAGAGGTGAAAGTTTTACTCTACGTGCAGTACCGAAAACTATAAATAGTAGCCACTATACATATTATAGTTTTCAAAAGGTATTTATTTATTTATTTGTATTAACTGAACTCTATAAACTTCATTATAGTTACTGCCAAGATGCTAAAAAGGTACTTTAAAAAGTACTTCAAAAGTACTCAGTACTTAGTTACAAGTACTTTTTATACATGCGGTACTTGTACTTACGCTGAAGTACTCAGGCCTTCGGTACTGTACGTCGACGCGTTCTCAGGCAGTGTTCTAATATCTAATATATACGCGTTCTCAGAAAGTTTCAAATATATAGTGGAAACCCAGTTTTGTGTGGCAGCACCAAGAAGGGGTTAGTCGCTTTAGTTGTTGATTTTTTTTTATAATTTCACAGCTTTTATGGTTAAAACCTAGTACTTCTTCGGCTTTCGCTGTAGTTTAATATTATCCGGAAATGTAACTGCTGAATGAGTAGCAAAAATTCGATAACTCAGTCAAATTTCAACCGATTTTAGTTCACAAATGCTCATCAGACGCGGAACCGAATTCGCTCTTTATAATATTAATAGAAAAATATTATAGAGCACAAAATTATTATTATAGTAAAAAAAAATGTGTAAAAAATGGTAAACTTGGAAATGTTGTCTACCGTGGACTTTTCATCGCAACAAAACCAAAGTTCGACTTCGAATAAAAAGAGTCAATGGACATACCCAATAATTTTTTTTTCGTCTAAAGTGAGATTTTGGGCGTGTATGCGCAATTTCTACTATACCGCTTCTTTGAGTTCCACTAGACTTCCCACCTACACTATGTCTCGTCAGAAGTATATTTTGACTGCTACATAGTGTTATAGGAATTCATGGATTATAGGCGACATAAATTAAATACAAGATTGAATGGAGCTGGCAAACTTCTTCTCACACGCTTTTTGATTTTTTTTATATACTGTTCCTTAATGTCATTAATGAATCTATTAAAATATATAGGTAGCCGACAATTTGCTCAAATGCTTTTTACCAAACTTGCATGTGACTTAGAGAAATTTTATCATACAGACAGACATATGTATCCGAAAAGCAAGTATCAGAAGTTACAAATTAACAATTACATGATTTACATAAATGTGTAGGAAAAACCTACTAAGCTCCCAAAAATGCAAATTATGACAAAATTTACATTTCATTTGTAACATTATGTCCATAAAAGTGAATCTGATTTCATTTTTAAATAAAAAACAACTTTATCTTCTCAACCGACATTTTTAGCAAGTATTTGTAAGTGAACTGTTCTTTTATGAAACGTGGTTAAGACAAACGTTGGTGCTATACGTATGTACGTACAGTAAATAAAAATAAATAAAAATATCTCACCATATATAAAAAAAAAAACAATTCAGTACATGCGAGTAGTATGGTTGGACTCAAATGTACTTAATGACAATCTAGAAGTCATCTAAGCTGCTAAACTCTAATAGCGTAGTATGTATATGTATGTAGCATACATCACCCTTACATTTTCCGAATTTCCTTGTTGAATTCCGTCTCGCATTTCATTTCGCCCCAACGGAAGCAAAAGCTTTGCGTGTTCATTTTTATTCGAGTAACAAATGACACTCATGACACACTAAACATTTCCTCCAGATTTTGAACCCATGTTCGGGTGGCTCATTCATCACCCTGTCAGCTGCAACTTGTTGCCACCCTTACACTCTTGCTTTAGAGCTTATTGCATGAAAGATGTGCAACTGTTATCTCTGCCAAAATTTCACAGAACATTTTTCATTGCCTGGATCACAGCCATCTTGAGCAGCTTTAAATTTTTAAGGCATTGAAACTTTTATTTTGATACCAACAAATGGAGGTGTTTACCTAATTTTTATGAAGCATTGGTTTATTCTTTACTTTATGTATAAGCTTAATACACTTTTTGGGTCTCTTAGTTTAGTATGTACATACATATGTAAAAAATTATTATTTAGCGGGTTTTTCTTTACTTTTGAATTATTTGATTACTTTGTAGGGACTTCAATATAAAGATTATTTCTGTGCTGTTGTTGTTTAATTGAAGCTGAGCTAAGAGATTATTTCTACAATGATATCAAGATCATGATATTCTTGCGTTTAACGCTGGAACCATGAGTGAGGCTTTTTTCAGCGCCCACAGGAGGCAATCTTTCTACGTTTTCGATGTATAGAAAAATCTTTATGAACTTTGAACTTACAAGATCTCTCAGCTTTTCCTTGAATAATAGCCTCCCCCATCATTGATGAAAAAAAAAACGAGAAAACAAATTATTTGAAACTTTCCTTCATTATGAAGAAGTTTTACTATTATTTCAACTTTGAATAACTGTTATACATATGTGTGCCCCTTTTTTAGTACGTAAAAGAAAAAAAGTAAAGGATATTCAAGTATTAACATGGTAAATTAACAGTTTTAAACTTTTTGCTATTGAAAATATTAATAATATGTTTGTATACACAAGATTATTTTCTTTTATAAATGTATACTAAATAAAGAAATGGCAAAACAAAAATAAAATTGACAAGAAAAATTAAAATAAATGAAAACAAATTGATGATCAAAAATTTAAGTAAAAGTAAAGAAATTAAAGTAAGGAATTATTTGAAAAGAGAACTAGAAAATATATAGATACCATATACAGGGTGTCCCGAATTAAGATCGCCATATGGAAGGAAGTGATAGATCTCGGTAAGAAACGAAAAAAAATTTATGGGAGGGGTGGTACAACTTCATCCCCTGGGAGCTACGGTGGTTTGAATATTTTTCCCAGTGTACAGTAAGTGCTTCAACATATTTCCAAATATCTCCTGGGTTTTTTTTAAATATCGAAATGAGTCTTTTTCTAGTCGATGGCTAAGCAATCAATTGCCCATTAAGGAGGTGTGAAATTATTATTCCTGGTTTAATGTCTTCGAAGTTATAGACCTTCAAAGTTCAAATTTTGAGTCAAAAAATTAATCTGATTCGAATGAAATTATCTCAACATTTTACCCTATTATTTTTTTATTTTTTTCGGCTTAGAAGAAAGCCCAATCGGTGCTTTATAAGTTAGTCTTTACAGCATACAAAAATATTTGACCATTCTCAAATCATAACGTAAAATGTGCAGGTCTTACCTGAATCCCATTTTATAAATTTAAGGTTTTCACCAGAACAAAGTGAAACAAAGTGAAACCTTTTTCTGAAATAACTACAACAATGTTCATTAGTCCAAGAACTGAACCAAGGAGTATAAAATTACAGACAAAAAGCGAGATACAAGCAGACAAGTACACATTTTTACACAAAAATAAAGAAAAAGCAATTTCGATTTGTTAGATTCATTATTATTAACTGCCATTATTATTACATTATTACATATTTAAACTATTAAGTTACTGCAAACACGGATCTGTGTAGTACTCTAAGTTGAGGAAATGCTTCGGAATAAAGCCTTTGAGCCTCTCGACTACTTCCTAGAGCAGCGCCGTAAAAATATACAAAATCGGCGTATTCTTCATTACTAAACCCGGACATTTATTTTTATTTATTACTTTTTATTTATCAATTGAAAAGATGTGGACTAATGATTACATATGTATTTAGTAAAACTGCAATTTATATCCTAAGTGACACTTAATTATCCACACCCCACCATGAAAATGTGGTATTTTTGACCACAAACCATAGAGGATAATAAAATTTATGGATCAAAATAAACTTCAGAAAATTGCTTAGTATTAAAATGTAAATAATCAAACCGCAATATTTACAGGTAATGCACGTGCCCCTAAAAACAATATGGATTGCTTTAAATTTGAGAATGCAACCAATCAAGCGTACATGGGTTAGTGCAGTTGCGCTACAGTCACCACGTTGTCATCATTCCTATCGAATACATTTTCTGTTTTAATAGATTACTGAAAATTGTTGTAGTTATTTCAGAAAAAGGTTTCACTTTGTTCTGGTGAAAACCTTAAATTTATAAAATGGGATTCAGGTAAGACCTGCACATTTTACGTTATGATTTGAGAACGGTCAAATATTTTTGTGTGCTGTGAAGACTACCTTATAGAGCACCGATTCGGCTTTCTTCTACGCCGAAAAAAATAAAAAACTAATAGGGTAAAATGTTGAGATAATTTCATTTGAATCCGAAAAAATTAATTTTTTGACTCAAAATTTGAACTTTGTAAGTCGATAACTTCGAAGACATTAACAACAGGAAAAAGAATTTCACACCTCCTTAATGGGCAATTGATTGATTAGTCATCGACTAGAAAAATCTCATTTCGATATTTAAAAAAAACCTAGGAGATATTTTGAAATATGTTGAAGCACTTACTGAGCACTGGGAAAAATCTTCAAACCGCTGTAGCTCCCAGGGTGGTGAAGTTGGACCCCCCCCCCCCCCCCCCCCCGCTTCCCATAATTTTTTTTCGTTCCTTACCGAGATCTATCACTTCCTTCCATATGCCCATCCTAATTCTGGACACCCTGTATATGTATATAAATAAGTGTTTGACGAAAACGGTGCTCATCATCACATTACAACAGTGCAATCCTAAATTCATGCCTCCCGCCAAGTGCCTTGTAATACTTAGGAAAGGTATTCCATAATCAAGCTATTGCAACAAAAACGAGACACTGCCCCACAATGTATGAAGTTCTAGGTATAAGGAGGGTTTTATGTCTAAATGAGTGTAAAAATTCTAAAAGTTCTATCAGGTAAGAAGGAGATCTCACATTAACTAGTTTATGTAAAAACACCAATGCACTTATATTCATATAAGTGCGCAATTAACAGCCCAGGACAGTATCTTTGAACTTGCTAATATGATCATAACGTTTTAGGCCATATATAAACCGCACACAATCATCAATCATTAAAAGCAGTATTAAGTGCCAAACACAATTCCGACGTTTCGATCCGATTCGATCCAACCCATTTCGATTCAAACGGATGCATGAGCACAATTGTTCCGTTTGGTTTCAAACACTAGACTTTAAAATTTTGCCAGATTTTATCTTTCATCCATGAAAACATCCTTTTTTTGTCATATAATTCATGTCTTTTTTTATTTGCTCACCAAAAGCCTTTTCATGCATCGTTGAGTACAAAGAAATCTTTACAGATGATTTTTCTAGGTTATGTCATCCGTAAAAGTTGAAATTTGCTCAACTTCTCCGTTTCGATTCGATCCATTTCGATCCATTTCGGTGTAATGTGTCCAATTGCACGTACTTCTCATATAAGCAAATTTGACATTTGTACGAATCGGGTCGAAATGGTGGAATTGTGTTTCGCCCTTTAATCTTAAGGTAACACTCAGAAACCAAAACAGGACAGACAGTACTACAATAAATGAAATGTGACATCAACAGAGATTTGACAAATTTCCGCTTTAGATTAGTAGAAAGTAGCTTACCGGATAACCACAGTTGCCTATGGCCACTATAAATCTTACCAAGGGACTGTTTTACATGGTCACAGCAACTCAGCTTACTATTTATGCGCACTTCCAGGCTTTTCGCTTCTCTCGTATAGGGGAGAATCATTCCATTAAGGTATATGGAAGGAAGATCAGAAAAGGTAAGATCATATCTGTATCAAGCAATACAGGTAGATTTTAAAGGATTTGGTGTCAATTGGTTCCTACACACCTAAAAACATATATTCAACATGTTAGAGCTTAATCTATCAATGCAGCCCTCTATTAAGCCTATTTGTCGGAATAAATAAATCTGAACATCATCAGTGTAAAGATGAATGTTAACATCATGAAGTACGTCCAGTAGATCATTGATGAACAGACAAAATAACAAATGTCCAAGAATAGACCCTTGTGGGACTAAAATATGTACTTCTTTCCATGCGGATTTTTCACTCGACTATCCTGACCTGCTGATTAATTTAAGCGACGACGATGAAAAATTATATTTTTGTTTTAAGTTTAACAAGAAGTAAGCCATGATTAGCGCCTTACTAAAATCAAGCAATACCAATGCTTTGCATATTCCGACGTTACTTTTATGAGTGCTATTTCGCAGCTGGGACCCGATCGATAACCAGATTGCCACCGAGAGATTGACCCATTTTTGATAATATTTTGAACTATTTGATTGTTTATAAGTTTTTGCAGAGCCTTGCTGAGGAAACCAAGTAGACTTATAGGACAAAACTCATTAGCAACTACCGGAACAGAATACTTAGCTAAAGGTAAAACAATATCTCTCTTCCTAAAATAGGGAAATTGTGAATAAGTCAGAGAAAAGTTAAAAATATAAACTAAGCTATCAGAAATAATAGGGTAAAAAAGTTTAAAAAAATTTTGATGGAATATCATCAGAGCCACAGACTTCAGATTTTACGTATACATGACGCAACGAAAGCTGAAACTATCATGATAATCGAATAGCTCCCCTTCCATAGAAGTAGCAAGTAATAACTGAAGATTAGTGGTGTTGGTGATATATGAGTTAAGATCATCAGGATTAAGATCGCATGATGGTGCCACCTTTCCACATATTCCTTTGCGTTTTAAATTAGACTAAAATTTCCAAGCTGACAAGTATGGATCCAGCATTCCTGATACCTCCTCTTAGCAGTATGTACCTCTTTGGTAATCCGGTTTCGTAATATCTTATATCGGAACAGATCCTCATCCCTTTGAGAAAAACTCTCTTTCAGCAAGCATGAAATCGATATCAACACTATGCCAAGGAATATTAGCCGACGAAATACGCTTCGTTCGTAGCGAAACGTACTTATCATGGAAATATGATAGAGGATTGTAGAAAGAATGAAGCTGTTCATCAATTCATCCATAACTCCTAATTTGATGCCAGGGAAGGGAAGATGCCTCTGTTGGTAACTCATCATTAGCAATTGCATCATAAGATCGATATGTGATTATATCTGAAATCAAAGAAAATGAGATTTTATATGACAAGAAAATAAAGTCTAAGTCTGTAAATATTCAAAAACTTCTATATACGTGCATAAACATATTTCTTATTTCGCAGTTCTGGAATGCTGGTTTGTACTGTATGATATAGTGAATGCATAAATCCCATAGAGATAATTAAATAGTTGCATAAAAATTAATGCATTTCACAAAAAAATCAAAGAAGTAATATTTTCCATAAATCTTGTAGTTATATTACATAACAGAAATATAAAAAAAATAAAAAATAACTGCCATTAAAATTTTTTTTTTTAATTTTTCCAATTGAGTATTCTACTGACTCTACAAAAATTTTAATAACTTTGGTTTTGATGGACTAAAGATATTGCCATGGGTCTTTTTTTATTTGAAATATATATCTTGATAGTTTGTTTTTTAAACCATTTCCTCATTAAGGAAGTTTTTAAGGATGAAGAATAAAAAGGTACATTTTAACCCAAATTTTTAAAAATTTTAAGTTTTATCGTTCATACCTGCCATATTTCCCAACGGATCGAGACATATAAAGTAATGTTAAAAAGCTCATAATGCATACTTTTTATCAAAACCTTACTTGTCTTCCTAGTGTATTTCGAACAGAAGTTCTTACTTTTTACATAAGCTCACCTCCCTGAACACACGCGAAAATATTTCAACCTTAAAAAAGTGGGGAAGGAGCGGTTTTTCGACAAAATTAGTCATCGTGAACGCTGATCACAACACTGTAAGGAATCGATTGGCACATGTTGAAACACTTTTTTACGAATCACCCTATATAATAATTATATCCGTGTACTTGTTTCAGAAGGCTATTTTTTGGACTCTCCGGCACAATAACAAAACCGAAAAAAAATTTATTTATTATTCCATCACACTACCCATTTAATTATGGGTGGCAATTTTCAAGGCTTGGTTTTGAATCATCAGCAGGACCCAAATAGCGAAATTGAGGAGAGAAAAATTAAAAAAAAAATATTTTTTTAAATATGAGATAATTTGACGGGAATTGAACCCATGTAAGCCCGCAGCCCGCAACCGTACTGAAGAGTGTAAAGTTTCTGCTGATACGAAACGCTTATTTTTACCTTTTCCCCACTGCGGACTTACATAGGTTCGATTTCAGTTTTTTGAACTACATTTTCTTGTGTTATTTGTCTCAATTTTTTTATTTTTTATTTTTTTTTTTCATTTTCTACTTTTCATTCGAGTCACTCAGTTTAGATATTTGGACCTGTTGATGAGTAAAACGCATCGCTGTTGAAAATTGTCACCCAAAATCAATTGGGTTGTGTGATGGAATAATTTATTTGTTATTTGTTTCGCTTTTGCTGCTGTGCCAGAGAATCCACAAATAGCCTTCTTGAACAAGTATAAAGCAAGCAAATGCTACGACAAATGGCATCCAGTAATATCGACAATGCCCAATAGTTTGAAGATGCAAATTATGTGTATTGTAAAGGCAAGAAAGTTGTTTACCTGGTGAGAACCACTCATTACATCAAGAATATAAATACATTTTGTTGAGCTATTCTATTTAAATATTGAAGATTTCAATGTTCAATCATTTGTTTAAGTCACAGTTCTACTTTCTTCGCGATAGTATTATGTGAGTTCTTATTTTTTGTTTTTATTTCGGATTCCCTATCTTACGGTACCTACTCTAAGTCTAAATATATTACGTTTTCATTACACAAATCACGGTATTTTTTATCTGTCAAGGATAGTACTGTCAGAATTCAGAGCAGAGAAATTAAAACTATGTGAACGAACATGAAGCGATACACACGAGCAGAGACATACGGTTCGTAAAATGTGAGCCTTATCAACCTAAACAATAAATTTGGATGTCTTGTTAGTGATGTAAAAACACCAAATAATTAAGCCGGTCAGCCAGATAAATAGAAAACATTGCATCTAATGAAAGTGTTGCCAAAAACAAAGTTTTGTATATTCCAAGTCGCTCACAACAACTTTGCATAATCATAAACAAGTCATAATTTTTGTGCTACTAAGGCATGTGTCAAATAAAATTGATTTTTTTGTGTTTGGAACGTGCGCTCCAACATCGGACCTCTTCTCTTTCGCTTAGGTTTCTTACCTGAGCCCTTTTAATACAAACGCAGGTATGAATGCACAATAAAGAAGCCATTATATTTCTAAGCTCGTTTCCTGTTTCGAATATAACGGTTAGTTTTAGTTTCAATATTTTTTAATAATCCTAGTTCAGAAATTAGTTAATACTTTACAGATTAAAATGCCGTTTGATTTTTTTATTTTGGATAATCGCGGTTACCGAAAAATGCTTTTTTTTGAGGATCAGTGACTAAGTTCGGGCTGAAAAAATTTTAGAGTGTACTTAAGGCATGAATAAATATGTGGTAAAATTTCACAGTTATATGTTTATTGAGTTCGCCAGAAAAAATTCCCAAAAAAAACCGAAAAAATGTGCCTTCACACGGGATGACGCCCTTAACCACCTATTTGTAAAAAAATGAGGTCAAACTAAAAATAAAGTTAAGAAAATCTGAAACGCCCATAGCTCCTGAGAGAAGAGGGGCTATTTGAGCAGTCGAGCTTTGTTAACTGGCCTGCTCCCATGACAAAATATGTCATATCCCCAATGACATTGAAGGCTCTTTTTTGCACAATATCTAATAAAGTTATGGCTATGCAACCAGCAACGGCCCCATGGGAATGGTATTCCATTTTAGATCTAATATAGGACTTGTAGAGGAAAGCTAGATTTTGCACCGCATCTTCCTTCCCCCACAGTTACATGATATTATCATGGACTTTTTGTCTTTCAACAGCGTCCTGGCAAAATATTTAATTTATCTTCAAAATTATGAAAAAATAAAGACTAAACACCTACACACACAAAGTTTTACTGCGATTGGGTAAAGGCTCCCGCCAATGTTCTCGTATCAATTTTCTCGTGGAACATTTGCTCGTAAGTCAATTTGCTCGTATCAATTTTCTCGTATTCCAATTTACTCGTGTTCTCACAAAGCTATTTTCTCGTATCAATTTCCTCGTACTCCAATTTGCTCGTGATCGCGCGCGCGAACTATTTAATTCAAAACAGAATTTTACACGAGCAAAATGGAATACGAGAACATTTTATACGAGAGCCCATTAGTTCAAAAGATAAGTTCACACGAGCATTGGATTATGGATTATTTACTTATATGAATTCTTCAATTAAAGAAATACTTGTTATACTTTGTAGTACACTTATACTAGTAGTAAAATGTTTACAAGGTTGCATACGAGATAATTGTATACGAGCAAATTGATACGAGAAAATGGCTTCACGAGAAAATTGATACTTGTAAATTTCTATGAGAATATTAGGTGATACCAATGTGCTGATATGCTACTGGGAAATCTATAAGAGCCAATACACAGTCGAAAATGTTTGTTCGTAAATAATATGTGCGATGCTTCCATATTACCTCTTTGGAAAGTTCTTGGTACTGATGCTGGCATTATTGTTTGAATAAAACTTTTGCATGATCATCATGCAATATTCGTTTTATCTAACCATCAATCCTATCTCTTACAAACAGGGTATACTTTGCTATAGTAGGTATGTAAGGCGATAGCGCATAATCTTTTATGTCCTTTAAATTTACTTTTATTTTGTTATTTTTATATCCTAGATGAAATTAGAGAGTATACTAAATTTGTCATTCCGTTTGTAACGCACAGACATAATTTTAGTGGAAAAATATGGGTTGGACGCACACATAATATTTCTGTCCGTTCGTCCGTCTGTGTCTGTCTGTCCGTCCTCACGATAACTCGAGAACGCGTTCTCTTAGAGAGCTGAAATTTTCACACGGGACTTTTAAAAAAAAAAAGTAAATTTAATTTCGAAATTGGGAGGAATCGGGTAACTCCTACGTAGGGTAGCCATACAAAAATTTCGTTTTTCACTATATATTTGAACACTGCCTGAGAACGCGTCGATGTACAGAGCGGAAATTTTGTACACGATGTTTTTAGTAATAGTAAATAAAATTTCAAAAATTCAATGGACTAATTGTAAGTCGAGCAACATCTATTTCGTGTTGTCATATATAAATTTAGGTTTTTTGCGTATACCTACTGTAAAAATAATCAATACTAGACGTTTTTATTGTACTGAAAAGTTCTGCAGAATATGAAATCCTATAAAAATGTGTATAATCATTTTTACTGTCCGACGAACCGTTCTAGAAATATATGCGAAAAACCACTTCAAAAATCAAACTTGCACAGATAGCTTGCCATACGTAATTACATACGGGCATTCATCTTCTAGGGTATCATAAGAATTCGTCTTATACTAATTCTAGCTTTCTTACTTGTTGTTATTATGTTCACAAAACATTGACTATAATACATATAAATGCCCGAATGTTATTCTTCGAATTTTACTCAATAAAAAAAGTCGATATTATTTTCTATGCCAAAGTCTATACTCTATAATTTTTCCGAACTTTCAACTTTCCAGTGCTTCTAGGTGCTTTTGCAGGGTATGGAAAGGTAACATATTACGAAATTAGATATAATGAAGCTTGTTTGATGAATTAGAGAATATAAAAACAACTAATCTAGAGTTTTTCGATGAACTAAGATTTATCGCAGCTAATAAAACTCCACCGTATGGCTCGGAAATAGTATAAGCTTTGCAGGTAAGCCTTAATATACTCTGATGTTTTGACTGCAATCTCAACTCCAGCCAGTAAAATAGTTTTTATTAGTAAATATTTTTCAAAATTCCATTCCTTTAATAACATCGCATACATAATCCTTTGAGTGTTTTCTTTTATGTCTTAGAACCGAAAATATGAATATAAAAATATAACAAAAAAAACTTTTGAATGCACTTTTATTAAATTGACTAAAAATGTTTAATACAATTTTATACTTATTTCCAGAACTCGGATATATTTGGTCGTAATTTAGTTATAATGGTATGGCAACGTGGAATTGGTTTTGATCATAATCAAGGACTCGGAGGAGCTGAACTAACCCTTGATAAAATAAATTTAGCGCAGCATGTGGGAGGATGGTATCCGCTATTTCCGATGCATTCATTTGGCTCTGATTCGAATGATTCTCCTTGACCGATTTCATCAAATCTACTGTATCAGCGTAAACAATCAATATTTAATTGCAGTACAAGTCCTTCATTATTATCGACAACAACACAGGTGATAATTTTAGTAAAATAATAAGTTTTTATAACACTTTATTTGGTTTCATACCAAAATGAGCCTAATTTTATGTAAGAATAGAGAATATAAATATTGATCAAAAATAAGCATAAATTATAATGTGAGAAAAAAGGCAATTAGGGAATTCATAAATTTTTTTAAGTCTTTAAAATTGTTTTACAAAACATTATATGACCCAGAAATATTTATTTGGGAAGAAAATCGTAGAGAAAATTTGTAGTTGTGTAACGTTTGTATAAATAATATTTAAAGGGAAAATAAAACGTTTACTAAATAGTAGATATACCTAAATATAAAACAACAAAAACTTGTAAATAAGAATTACAACATATTTAATATTATTATCTTTTGATATGCGTTTATGCTCAAAGATGCAATTTCTTTGAGTGTTTGTTTATCTTCGAAAATTTTGTATGTATAGTTTTCTATAAAAATTGAAAGATATACTAATTTCAATAAGTTAAACATAAATCAACAGAAAAAACGAATGAAAATTTAGAGTTTCGCACAAAAATTCTGTGACAAATCTGCAACTAATAA
The DNA here is from genome assembly GCA_963930735.1 of Dioctria linearis. Classification (NCBI taxonomy): domain Eukaryota; kingdom Metazoa; phylum Arthropoda; class Insecta; order Diptera; family Asilidae; genus Dioctria; species Dioctria linearis. Next base: position 124,302,034 of record OZ005743.1, on the reverse strand, counting down.
CAATATGACATCGAAGAGCTTGTAAACATTAAAAGCATCCTCTTGAAATTATTATTTTCATTTCATTTCTATGCTAATAAAACATTGTTTACATTACATTCACTAATTTCAAGTTGACTATTTAGGGAATTCATTGTGTATCTAGGTTAAAATATTTGAACGAATTTAATGTCAATATTTGTGAGTGAGTGAATTAAATTTAAATTGTAAATTCTGTATGACTTGCCGTTGTAAAGACAAATCTATTCTCCTGATTTAATTAATTTAGCATTTAATCAAAACTTGATGAAAACATTTGTTGTACGTATAAACTTATCACATTTACTTACAAAGTAGAAGGAATCAAACAAAACCAACATCAGTCCAATACAGGGTCCTGTAGAAATATTTGATTAGTTTTCACTAATTTATTTTTATTTTTTTAAAGCCTGATATTATATTAATTAATATTTTACAAAATTACGGAAAAATCATAAAAAAACCAAATAATTATTATTATTAAGTCCTTGTGATTTCCTAAATTTTTTGAAAATTATGTATTCGTCGGCCATTAAAAATGATCAGACGTTCGTTAATGCCTTAATAACTAGACAGTATGAGAACGACTTCAATATCAAGAGTTGCAAGCGTTACAGCAACAGCGGCAATATTACAAGGACACAAAAGTGACTATTTTAACTAGTCTTATGCAAACTAGAAAATTATGTACAATATTTTCAGACAGACGATCTATTACATCATAATACTTAAACGACGCTAATCAGTTTCAAAACTTTTTGCATTCTGAAGAACTTTTCGTAAAAGCAATTTTGATGTTGCGGAATTCGCAATATTCTGTCCTTTTAGTTCAGGAATTTGTTCTCATGAGTTTTTATAAAATGGGTGAGCAACCATTCAGCTTGCTAGATCAATTCATTTGCTACCAATTCCTAAATTAACGTTAAAATAAATTAGGCTCCAGATAAGGCAAGAGATTCATTAAAAGACCTTCACCAAAGAAGAGCATGGATCTTTTAAGGCATCAAAGAGGATACACATCTTAAGGGAATGCGGGCCGATTGCATAATGTAGATTTGTAGATTCCAAGCTTTTGGTTCATACTTGTTAAGGCCTGCCGACTTTGAAGACACTCCATTAACAAAAATACTGCTCTTCCTAGGAAGAATGGGATTATTGGATGAACTATAAACTAAGCGGTGCACAATAATCCAATGAATGTCTGAAATGCAAAGCCCACTAACCCCGCCTAATCAGTTTTTTGCGAAATTTTTTCAATGAATTACGCATCACTGTCAATAAAATCCACGATGTACATATGACTTTTATTTTAGTATATTATCACAAATGCCACGAAATAATGAATGCGTTTTTATTATAATTCGATGACAGGGTAAAAGTTCTGAGGAATTTTTTAGGCAGATTTTACGGGTGAGAAGTATTTGGGGGTAGGACAAATTCCGTGCTACCAAGTTTCGATCGAGAGTACGCGCAGCATACCACTACTACTGCAAGCAAACTAGCTCCGGCCATCTTGAAATTGCAAAATTTCTGATCGGACTGCTGTACAAATGTTTACCTACGATTTGAGGTGATAATATAATAATTTAATAATCATTACGTGTTGTGAATTCGTGATACAGTTATTCTTTATATCTAAAACTGTAACTTAATTGAACACGCACACAATTAATTTCGGTACTCATACAAGGAACTACGCGGACCAACATTATTGTGTTGGCAAGTCTTAGCACAAGTGGAGGAAATTCCTTCCTTCTCTAGAAGCTTCTCGTTTGGGAAGCCCCTATGGTCACTACCAGTAGCAAAACCCTCGAAAATACTTCACAAGACATGAAACAGACTCCCTAACTACCACATGAGAGCCCCAACGGAGTCCTAACATTCTAAAATATTTGCATTGTTCTTATGGAACACTGACAAAAGTGTGATTTGAATAGCTCCTCCGGCCTAAACTGCTATTCATACAGAAAAATGGTGTTGTGATAATCTTAAACTTGCTTTCGTATCCGATCCAAAATAAAAACTTTATACCTTTCCTAACAAAATTATTTAAAAAAATCTATCTTAACCAAATAAGTACGATTCCTCAAACAAATACTTTCAGCTAAGTAATCATTGTCATGCCATGCCGTGGGCTGACGATACGCAATGAGAGTTAAGGTGCATCCACACATAACAAACATTTCCCAAATGTTTCATAAACATTTGACAAACATTTGTCAAACAATTGTAAAATGTTTGACAAACATTTTTGGAATGTTTGATGAGTGTGGACGCAAAATTTTACAGTTTTGGATTCGTAAAAAAGTTCCAATTTAATCCAAATAAAATGGAAAACATTAGATGTTTGTTACAATTTGTACAGTTTTTTCAGTCAGTTTTAAAGAGCTGTGGAAAAAATGAGTGAGAATTCATTTTGAAATTTTTTAATTTTTTAATAATAAAGTGATTATGAGTGAGAAAGGGGAGTAGATAAATATTATAAAATTAATAGAACTGTATTCTACACACCGTAATTTGTGGAACAAATCGAGTGAAGAGTACAAGGTCAAATTAAAACGTTACTACTTCTTCATATCAATTGGAAGTGATTTATCAGTGGCTGTGGCTGAAGCAAGCAAAAAGGTAAACAAATTGCTTCCTCAGTACCGACGTAAAAAATAGACACAAAGCGCGAGTAAAAGTGATTTTATCTGATGTCAATACTTACCGACAACTTGCAACTGTTTTGAGACTTCAAAAAAGTACATTAAGGAATGACAAGAATCACCCGTTGCAAAAATACCTCAGAGCAATGGCCAGCCGTTTATTTACACTTACAATATTTTGCCAGTTTGTATTTGGTCTTCTTATATATGGTCCAATTCTATTAATTAGAGTTTCGAAGTCACTTGAAGAGATATAAATTTTTAAAACATTTAATAAATTGCGACCAATACTGTAATCTCTAAAAATTTTCTGCTCCACCATCTCCTTTTTAGCAAATCTTCCTCACACGATGAGTACGATGAAACGAAAGATGCTTCAAAGCACGTTACTTCACTCGGAGAATACATGAATACAACTAAACATTTGGAAAACATTTTTCACACAATTATCCTATCAGATGTTTGATAAACTTTTGGCAAACATTTATCAATCATTTGTCAACACTTTTGTTTGACACATGTATTTTGCCAATATTTGTTATGTGTGGATGCACATTTAGTGAGCGTGAAATGGTAAGGTAACATTGTAATCAAAACTATTTTATTATTTTGTTAAGTAAGGTATATAGTAAGTATAGCGTTTGGAAAGGTAAGGAACCAAGCTGTAAGTTACTATTTAGATGACTATTTTCGAAGGTTGTAAATGAGCGGACTCATTTGTCATATCAACTCATCGCTCAACTCAGGACTTGAGTCTGCTCAACACTTGAGCGGTGGTTTATCATTCGAAACTTGAGCGAACTCACTGGTTGAGCCGACTCAAATCATCTCTTAAGAAAATTAGCAAAAGCTAAATCAATATAATAACTTTTTTGTTATCTTTCCTAATTGTAGTTTCAGCTTCAATTTTAATTAAATCAGATTCTGCTTATGTTATTTAAAACATGATTTGAGTCCGCTCAAATCAAATGATGAGTCCGCTCAATATTGGGTCTGCTCAAGTTTCGAGCGATGAACAACCGCTCAACTGTTGAGCGGACTCAATGATTGAGCGGACTCACTGGTTCAGTTGAGCGATGAGTTGAGTCAAAATTTCAGTCGTTTACATCCCTGCTATTTTCCTGTATGTGATAGTAGTTTAGGCTCTATAGCAGCGGTTGCCAAACTGTGGTCCGCATGAAAATTTCGCTGGTCCACAGAAAAATGTGGAATATATTTACTCATCACGCTAAGTTATGTTTTCAGATGCATTGAAACATAACTCAATTCATAACAATACGTGAAAAGTTATAAAAAGTTTCATCGCATTCTGCACACACTGGCTATTGGATGAACGGTTTTCCATCTCTGTCGCGTAGAATAACGCAACGATAAATATGAAATTCACTGGAAAAAATGTATTGGGATATGCACAGACGGTGCCACAAATATGATTAGAGACATCTTTCGGGAATTGTTGCAAAGGAGAAGAATGTTGGTGACCCAGACATTTTATTTACACGCTGCATTTTCATTGAGAATAACTTGCAGAGAAAAAAATGTTCCCAGAACTACACGAAGTATAATCAAATGTCATTGAAATTATATAGGAAATTCGAAACAAAGCACTCAATTCTCGAATATTTGGGGCACTTTGTGAAGAAATGGGTTCCGAGTAGACTCATTTCGTCATGCTGAGGTGAGATAGCTGTCGAGGGGAAAAATACTGACCCGACAACACGCCTTGCGGGATGTGAAAAGGCCTTTTCATCTGTCACAGCCATCAAAACACGGTATACCGATCTTGGCGTGAAATAAATGCAGTTCTCCGTCTTGCAGTAACAACATTCGATCCAAATATCCATAATCTTATTTCAAGTAAGCAGGAACATCCATCACACTAGGAATATATAATGCTAAAAGATTGATATACTTAAACCATCTTTTAATGTTTTGTTTTTACAGTTTTTGTTTATTTTGTTTATTTTATTATGGTTTATTAATAAAGCTTTCATAATTTGGTTATAATTAATAGTTTCATTTTATTAACTAGATACATTTTATGAGTTCTTACATCTCAACATTTTTTTTATAAATATATTTAACACTTAAAAAATCCTATTAGTGGTCCGCGGGATTTACATTATGAATTTACTGGTCCGTGAGGTAAAACAGTTTGGCGACCGCTGCTCTATAGCATATATATAAAGTCAATGTTTGGCACTTTTCCATAAGTGCCAATATAGAACATTTTAGAAAACGGACTCTCAACGCACACATATAGATTTCTGTTTCATGTCTTGGGAAGTATTCTCGAGGGTTTTGCCAGTAGCACTACGCAAAAAGCATTGATACCATACCAACATCGAACTTTGATTTCAATACTTCACTCATATCGATACTTTACTTGATATCTGCTTAATACCCAGCGCTTTTTAATATCTTCAAACATTCTCGGGAAGTTCGATCTAAACCGTAGAACGAAAAAAACGATACTAGTTCCTGCGAGAAATATTTATGAGTAGAAAACATATCCAAATTTCCTCAATCGGTTGGATAGAAATTTTTTAATTTGCCAGGCTGACCTAAAAACGTTGTTTCGAGAAAAACGCGTTTAAAGTTTTAACAACAGATTTATTATAGAAAAATCATAGTTACACTAATCGTCTATCATCCCTAATGCGAATAATAAACCTTCAACTTCTTCATAGGCCACATTGTTGGTCACTTTTTCTGACCTGCGACTCATTCTGGCAATTTTAGAAGCGTAAGCCATAGCGTGTGTGTCGATTATGACCCCCATGGTTTTCAACAGAGGTAAAAATCCTTCATTACACACAGCAATTTGAAGTGTCTTTTGGTTTAAGGATACTATAGTAATCACTTTTACTCATTCCACTTCCTAAATCCATCAGTAAACAAAAAACATTTATGCCTGATAAACACCAAGTAATCACAATGTATACGTGAAACTGTCTGTTAATATCATAGGCATTTCCCACCTTAGGACAAGATTCAACAGTAAACATTGAATCGTAGTTACACTTTATACAGAAAGTAAGTCCCAATCCTACTTGTGATTTTTTCAATAATTTTACATCGCCGTTACACACTTTGCACTGTAACAGATTTTGTAAGCCCGTGAATACTAAACCGAAACACAGCAGAACGTTCGAAGAACTTTCATCAATAAGCGATAAAATTATCTTGATTTCTTAATTTTTGAGCACAAATCCTAAAAAAAAATTTTATTTTGTTCGGTGGTATGTCTGTTGCCATGAAATCTTTCTTTATCGTCTTCTAAGAAAGTAAAGAACGTACACGATGACTATTCGTTTTGAATTTCGATGTAAGTGAGCTCCAAAATAAATGTATATGAAGAAACAGGTAAAACTTTTAGTATACATAAAGATATCGGACGCTCGAATCAGACATAAATGTAACGCGCAAACAATAGAGGGGTTCAGCCGTATCCCCAATAAAAACAGAGTCTATTTCCTGCACGCCAAGGTCAAAATCTCAATTTCAAATCACAAAATAATCTCTGTTCTTTTGTGTACCTTGTTCTACAACTTCCCATATACTGGAGGGAACAAATTGTTCTATTGATTGAAGCGAACTATTTGTACTGTTCGCTTCATTTAAATCTTTCTATGAAAATATATGAGGCATTCTTTTGTGTATCTTTTGTTCTGTCCTGTTCTGCGGACACAAAAGAACACAGCTATAATAAAAGACCAAATTTAATTGAATAAATCACTTCCAGGTCACAGCTTGAAGACCTAAGATACAGAAAACACGCGATCGATTCAAAGCACAACTGTGAGAGAGATACATAAATTTCTAAGCTCGGACGCGATTTACGATATTGTCCTATTTGAATTTTTTTTTTTTTTTATGTCCTCTATCGATGCAAGTTTCCACTTTCTCCTAGCTTGGTAAGTATACCTTTGTTTTTGAATATCTACATATATCCAGTAACATGAGCATAGCTTCAAAATTATGTGAGAAATTAAAAAGCGAAACAAATTGAATGAGATTAATTCAAAAAATTTCAATCAACTTCCTCCAACTCTTCTCGGTTGGTCCACTGAATGTATAGTCAGGTAGTACAACTTAATCTAATGAAATCCGGGAAAGTAACACATTTCTAATGATTAGAAGTATGCAATTACAATTACCCAGCTATAATTATTTCAACGGATATATAATGCCTTGAATATACTTCCTATTATTTTGGTCTAGTTGGTGGTGCACACCGGGGAGAAACAGATTAATTTACATACCCCATCAAATTTACCCATGTGTATCGCTAGTATTAAGTAACTTTTTTATTTACTCTGGGCTTACTGTTATTCATTACATTTATAATTTTCTTTTCCTCCTATTCATATTGACTGAACTTTGTCTGAATTTTATTTTTCTTCTTCTATTTCTCTCTTTTTCATAATTGTTAGTCTCTCGTGTACTGCGTATCATAAAATAAACTGAATAGAATAAAAATAATAGAAGGTATCCAGCCACTTATATTTCTAAGTACCTACAGTAATACAAATGTATTAAGATATTGTAAAAAACAAAAAAAAAAAAAAACATTAACTGTATAATAAATTTGACAAAATTTACAATTTCTATAGAACACGCCTAGAAACATATCCATCAGTTATATGTTTTTCAAGGGTTTCAACGTGACTAAAATCATGTGAAAAATAAACTTTTGCAACTTTCGCATGAAAGAAGTTACAAGACATTTTTACAGCAGGAGAAAGCAAGGCTATTTTACAAAAACAAATAATCATTGTATGTAGATATATGTATGTAAGTGTAGACAAACCCAATAAATTACAATACTTAATAAATTTATAAGATAAAAATCTTAAGAATGGCGGCCTAAGAATATTGTTATAAAATAAAGGAAACATAGATTTTCAAACTATAACTACCTATATATATATATATCACTCTTATTTGCGTTGTAAATTTTAATCTATTAAACAAATGAATTCGAGTAAATCGACATATTTTTATTGAAAACTTAAAAAAAAAAATTTAAAATAATTAGAAGTCTTACGAAAGCATATAATAGATAAATCTTGTAATAACAAATTTCTAAGACAATCCAATTTTTCTATTTCCTTGCTACAATTAGAGATGAGTTTAAAATAGAAATCTCCATTGATTCTTAAAATATTGTATATGTATTTATAAAGGAAAAAATTGGCACAAGAATTTCTCTAAAAAAAAACTTTTTCAGTAGTAAATTTTAAAAACAAATTATACCAACGATACGAGAGAGTATCTCATGTAGGTATATTTTTATCTCTACTAGAAACAAAGTTACTAGAATATATTTGAATATATACATATATATTTTATAAAATAAAAGAGAAATAACTATTTAGTGTTACTATAATAATAAGTATAATGAAACATACCTACACTAATCATAGTCGATATTGAATATATTATTGGGATGGGCAATGATGGTTGTGCTATTGTAATAATCATGATTTTTTTATAGTTTTAAATTATATTTCGTTTGAAACGATATAAGTGGATGTTTTGTGTATATATTTTTAAAATAAATGCTTGGAAATTTCTGTAAGAAGCAGGTAGACACAAAAAGTCTGTGGAATTTAATAAACAACAACATATCTGCATTTTTTACTTTTTTAGAACAAAACTTCCGATTTAAAATATCACACAAAAATATTTCACAGAGAGATTAAAATTTTAATATTATTCACAAGTCATAGGTAATTTATAAGAAAATTAGTGATTTTTTTTATTCCAAGTTTTTAATAAAATGGTTTCACTGCCATTTATTTGATAAATTCATTTTGAAATTATATCGTATTATGCAGTGGCGTAGATAAGGTACCCGCACACCCCACCAGGCGGGGGGCAATCGAAATTTAGGGCCCCAAACTTGTAATTAAAATTTTTAAATCCAACATTTTACCAGAGTAAAGTACATATACATACATATGTACCTATATATAATAAAAGTCACGAAAATTTCCCAGAAATATCTTTTCTTCTAGATTTTATTGTTCATTACTCCTGTTTTTAAAGATTATATACTATTCCCATTTCCAAAATTCAAGATAACAAACTCATTTTCCACATTAGACTTTTACTCTTAATTGCGGAAAAACGCTTCAAAATATATAAAAACAAAACCACAAGCTGCAAAGCTGGAAAAGTCCTAAGAAAAAGAATTCAGTTCAATGAATCCTGAAAATTCAGTTTTTCTGGCTCATTTCATTTGTTTGTGTCCATTTACGAATTCTGCATTCCTTACTGAAACTATAGAAAATAGGTAGTCTGCCTTAAAAATGGAGGTTTATGTAGGTAAAAAAGAGAAGAGAGGATTTGTATATACCCACTGCGAAAAGAGCGCTCAGAGAAACCTCCTGAAGCGCTTCCCTGGAAGCGTGCAGCGCTGTTTTTCCCTATGCCAGTCCATTGCTTTTTAACATAGGCATGTCGAAGACAGACTCGGTACGAAATTTCCAACAACAAAAAATAAGCAGAATAAAATGTTTAAACATCGAAGAAAATAAATTAAAATTTATGGCCAGTGAGGATGAAAGGACTTCAGATGAAGACTACCATTTCCTAATGAGCTTTCACCCATACATTAGAAAAAATGTTCTTTTCCGCCTTGAAATGCACGGGCTTCTGTATCTTTCTATAAAAGCAAAAGCCATACCAGTTACTACGTGTTTATTATACAGTCATTCAGAAATTCTATAAGTAAGCTCTCCAATTAAAAAGGCGAAACTTCATGTATCTTTATTTGCTTTAATATATTCTTTAAACAGCATTTTAGCATTAATAGCGTCATAGTTGTAACGATTATTTGTTTTATTTTTTATTACATTTAAATGCGAGAAACTTCTTTACAAACATACTTTTACCAGCAGTATTATTTATTTTAATTATATATTCCCAAAAAGTTACAGTACTTGTAAATTCGGTTTCAGTTAGAGAATTTAATTCTAATAAAAGGCGCATTTCAAAGAATATTATCTCAATATTTTCTATTCGAAGCTTTTTAAACCGATAAAACGGTCGTTACTTCAGACGAAGAATTAGCTTTTAAATATTCTGGATTCATTCAATACAGGATTATTAAAATTTATGGGCTTTTGGATTTGTACTACTAGTTCTATGTAAAGGTTGTGTACATCTTTTGCGAACTTCCCCATCTGGTAATTTTTGAAATAAAGTTAGGGCATCAGCTCCAAAATAAATTTGTTTCCGTTCCGTAAAATGGTTTATATCTCTTGGATCAATCAAGTGTAAAGAAGAATTGTTAACATAACTATCGGTTAGGAATTTTTTTTTAAATAATACCAAAACCACTTGCTGCTACATCTCGTAACAGTATATGTACTTTTGGCGATTCAGATTGAACATTTATGTACAAATCGATGACAAAATTTTAAAATATATTTCAGGAACAAAAAAATATATCTATATATTATGCTGGACAAAAAAATCTAGAATGCCTTGTGCTTGTTTTATTTGATCTTCAAAAAATACACAAGCTGTAAAATAAGGCTTCAAAGCCCTCGTACTTCGAAGAAATCACACAACGACTTCGTATAAGGAGAGCCAATTTATACCACAAAACAAAGTATCTTATTCGGCTTAATGTTAAGATATTTTTGAAACTCTCTTACTTCTGCCTGACGATTAGTACTAAATTTAAAAAAAAAAATTAATATCGTATGTTAATTTTTTACAGGTGTACAAGACACATCGTCGCTGTTTTTATGAAACCTTTTATGTGGCAAAAGTGTAATTTTATAGGATGGACAAGTAACTCATCATTATTGTCAACTATAAGTATTTAAATAACACATTGGACCCAGTGTTGGGCAAAATGCAATCTGATTGATGATTAATGATTACTATTACAATTTGTAACCTGTAATCATAATTACAGATTGATAATATTAATCAGAAAAGTAATCATTTTTGGCGATTAATGATTGATCAATCGTAACTGTAATCATGATTACATGATTACTTTTTTTGATTACAAATTTGCAAGAGTTTTAAAATTGTAGTTAAAATAAAACAAACATTGTTGTATTTCTATTCCGAAATCAGTAGTGGCACATAAACTAATGCTTGTACTGTAGTGGAATTGTAATTGAATATCTGATATCTGTGGATTGGTAAACGATATTATCAGCAATTAAGAAAGGGAAAATTTCATATACGGTTTCGTTATTAGAGTTAGAATCATCTTCAAAGACAATACTGTATAGTTTTTTTATGTAGTATAGTTAGTAAATCTAATCTGGCATTCTCACTCTTGCTGTCATGTCAGTAATATTTACCCATTGCAGGTCTTCGAGCATGCTTCTAACTGGTGTATATGTATATGCAACTCACATTGCCTTATTCTACAACAGTTGCATTCTGCCCTTGGATTCATTCGAACTAGCATATAAAATAATAGGCATTATTGCATTTTCCTTGCTCAACGACTTTCTTATATACCCCAGAAATCTAAACTTTCGCTATTTTTTTTTGACATATAATTAAGATCCTCGAATTTAAGTTGATGATCAGATATGTGTGAGTCTCTTTCAATCGAAGCACTTACATTCCTTTTACTGAATCCAATTAATAACTACATAATTCAACAGTGTATTGAAGTTTTCTACAATAAAAATTCTTACAATCACAGCTTGTTTGTTTTCTTAGAAATAAATTTTAAAATCTCTTGAAAAGTTTCATTTTTAATCAAAAAAAAATGTAATCATGATTACGATTACATTTTCCTAAGTAATCATGATTAATGATTGATGGGTAATCATGATTGATGTAGTCATGATTATTAATCTGATTAGAAATGTAGTTGACTACGTCCAACACTGATTGGACCTTTCGTTTTCTGCTTTATAAGTATCAGAAAAATATTTTTCCACAAAGGTGTGTTTTTCCATGGATAAAGAGCAAAACACATAGGAGGTTTCATAAAAACAACAACGACATGTAGGTACATATGTAGCGAGTGGGATGTACAACCGATAACCAAAGGTCCGGAAAAACGTTACACAATTTAGATTTTACGCAATTTTTTGGCGTAGTCAGATGCAAATCCAGAGATATTATTTAGTGAAACATTTCTAAAATTAAAGATATCTACTACATAATTGAAAATTGTATCTACTAAAAAATTATCCAATTCAATAAATGCAAGGAATCTGTCTACAATCAAAAATTATTCCTTGTCAAGATATCTTGCCAGTAATACAAAATATTTTTTATATCCTAAACGAAATCTATAGGTTATTATAGGTTATCTAAGTTAATTTGATTTTTGCATGTCCGTCTGTGCGCACGATAGAGAACGCGTATACTTAGAGAGCTGAAATTTTGTACACGGAAAGTTGGCAAATAAGACAAATCGGGCAACTCATTCGTGGGGTTGCCATACAAAAATTTCGCTTTCTACTATATATTTGGACACTGACTGAGAACGCGTCGACATAGAGACCTGAAATTTGGGGCATAGTAATAACAAATAAAATTTCAAAAATGGACTAAATCGGGCAACCTCTTCTTGTTGTTGCCATGTAATAATTTAAATATTTTACATATACTGTGAAAACGATCAGTCCTAGTCAAATTTTTTTTGACTAAAAACTTCTTCATAATACGAAATCCTATAAAATTGGTTCTAATTATTTTTTCTGTCCGACGAACTGTTCTAGAAATATATGCGAAAAACCACTTCAGAAATCAAACTTGCATAGATCGGTAGCCATTTTATTCGGGCTATTCGGGCATTCATCTAGGGTATCATAAGAATTGGTCTTATATACCAATTCTAGATTTTTTATTTGTTTATTCATACATCTTAGGTTAGGGTTGCTCAGGCAAGAAAGGCAAACTGCTGACCTTGATTCTCAAATTTGATTGAATTTGCTCCAATATTTTTCAGTGCTTGTATCTTGTGTACTGTAGTGCAATCACTATAAAACAGCTTTAACCAGGCCAATCAATTTAGAAAAAAATTATAATTTCCGAATGCCGGATGAAATTTATGATTTCGATGTGAATGAATATTGAATTGTTGTAATTTAGTGTGATGTGGTGTTTGCGTTGAAGTGAAAAGTGAAGTAAGTCACGTTCAGTCACGACGGATAACGATCTCGTTACCTCCAAGCGCCAAGACAACCAAAAGTCAAACTAATGCCACGTCGGTCGCCATACTTCTTGTTTTGTCAAAGAAAACTGTTCTTAGCGAAAAACGAATTAAATTACAAGATAAAATTAGGTAGTAGTAGAATTTTTTTCAGGGGCGTAGCACAATTTAGAGGGTAGTAATATAGTAGCACAGACATGCTAATTGTAGTATTTCGTTACCATCGTAGCACTTGTGGTCACCTTGTTGCCAGAGTACAAGAGGAAACTTTACTTTCAACGGTGTGGGATAGTAGCATTCTTCATACTGACGGCCAACCCATATCGGTAATAAGCTCTGATCATTCAAATATGTCTTCCGCTTCTTTTTCTCCGATATCGGTTATAACTAATGGAAATGATAAGTACTAATATTGTACCCAATTTAATCTTTCAATATTATATCAAATGTACTCAAAAGTAGCACTTGTCATCCGAAAATATGCATAAAATCTCTCAGGGTGTTCACTAAACCAGTGATGAAATACACCGAAAATTTCCCTTCTTTTATTAATTGGATGCAAGGCAATTCTTTTTTTCCTTTTGAAAAATTTTTGAATTTGAAATATGAATTTTCATATAGAAAACTCGCATTGACACCTTGACATGGACGGACATGTTTAACGCTCATATAGCAACCGCTCGAAACCACTTCGAATTGAACTGAAATCAGTGCATTACCGCTTCTACGTTTTCGTACTTGCTGTTTCTAGAGTTTTGTAGTTGTTACGCGCGCAGCCGCACCGCTTCAATCCTCTCCAGGGTGAACACAGCCTAGGAGGACTTCAAGACTGCTTCCTGAGAACATTAGCAATGTGCTTGCGCCTGGTCATGATTATTTGCAGTATTAAATTTTATTAAATTGATTAAATACCGCTATATTCTAATTTTATTCTCACTTTATAACAAACACTTCAGCAGATAACTCCTAATCACTCTAAAGTTCACATTTAAAATGAAAAATGCGTCACTTCGTACAATAGTGGAAAAATCCAGTTTAGATTCGTAGAAAATTAAATGAAATCAGCCTTTGTTATACTTCTGCTGGAGCTGATCAAATAATCGTCTATCTTGCTTCCAAGTGATGGCAATAGAAGCTCTTGAGTTACTTACTTGCGTCTTTACTTATTTTTCTGGATATATCAGTGCATATTTTTCTAAAGAGCTGCCAAATGATGTCTAGGAAAGCGTTTAAATTGTGCTCCTTTTAGAAGCACTGGTTGTTTTTCGTCCCATTGAGTAGGTATAATATGTATGTATGTATTAATACATACATATGTCCATACCCAGCGGGGAAAAAGCGCTTTGAAGGTCCTTTTCAAGCGCTTCTAATAGAGGCATAAAGCGCTTCGATTGTGCTGTAGTTTCATATAAATTTTAACATTGCATGTCAGCAGAAACAAGCTCTTCCTTTCAGCTTCGTGTTAGTTGCTCTTAAAGCACTTTGTGGGAAGCAAATTGGAAGCTCTGCGCGATTGTTGAAGCGACAGTGTCGGCTAGAAATATATATCAGTGTTACTTTTAATTACAGAAAATTAAAGTTTGACAAAACAGCCGCGCGAGCTATGAATTTCTTGATTCATTCGAGTTAATTCACTTAGATTGTAGAAAAAATTAAACAACCCAATTTCAATTAACACTTTTATTCATTATATATTTTGTTAGTTAACCGGAGCTAAACTGATTTATAAAAAAAGAACATAAAACTTTTGAAAAGAAATTTACCTAGGTACTTAATACCTGGGGTAGTGATACTAACGCCGACAATTACAGACTGCCTTTTTCATCGTACACAAATTATAATTTGTCCTTCATGTCGCCGAGTAAGGACTTTTATCATTCTTGACCATAAGAATCATCTTTCTACGTTTATGCTGAATATAGCATTTTTTCAGTGTGAGAAAGTTTTCCCCTTACCAACCATTGGCTTTGGTCGGGTTGGAATATTGAAATTCTGTTGGTGTCTTCTGTTTTGTCACGTTGCAAGTCGGCGTATGCATTTAGTTTTGTCATTATAAGTCACGTTGCATATCTGTATATGTCACTCGCGCTGCAACAGCACACTTTATTGTATTCGAAGACTTACTTTACTTTTCTCAACAAATGTTTCACTGATCTAAAGAAGCAAAACAACTGCTTTGTAACACTCCTCCGAACATAATGGACGTACGGCGTCAACACGCGAAAACTTGCATGATCATGTTCGCATTTAATTTTGCTGAAATTGAGCAATAACTTCGAAATTGCTTCAGATTGCCTCCAGAGAAGCACTTTTTGGAAGCAATCAAAAACCCAGGTATAAGCGCTTCAAATCTGCGCTTGGGACTCTTTTCGATGGGTACTTATCTTCCACAGCTCTCATTTAAGAATGTCTTGCGATCTATAAAGTACCTACAGTATCGACTATACCTCAGGGGTTCCAGGTAGTGGCTTCCATTTTTAGATGTATATTTAAAAAAGTGCCCCTAAAATTTTCGCGGGTGGGCTCCTGAATTCTAATCTACACCACTGGTATTATGCGTTGTTATTTAGAACAGAAGCAAAACCTAAAATTTTTGTATAAAATCAACTAAATATATACAAATTTTTTTGCTAAAAACAACAATTTTAACAATTGAGATGCACCCTTCAATTTTTTACATGCATAAATACTTTCATCAATATTGTTTTAAATCATTATAATAAAGTTTTATCTGCTTCTAGATTAAGAAATAACGAATTTATTGAAAGTTATGTCGCTATTTTCAGATTTTGTTTTATTGATAATATTACTTCGAAAAAGTTAATATTTTGTTTGTTAATGTTGTAAAATCGAAATATTTTCATGTAATTCTCATTTTATTTAATTCCATAAAAATCATGACTATTATATAATTTTAAAGAAATGGTCACAATGTAAACACAACTGTAATCTGTAAATCAAACCTGTTGCAATATTTTAAACATGATTTAATTGATTTCAGTTATAAAATTTTAAAGCTTTCTTGTATTACTAGACACGATTTAGAAGTAGATTAGAAGTCCTTCATGATAGCTCGAACTACATCAATAATAATTTTTTCATTGACAGCTGTACTAGATCCATATTCCAACTAATATACGATTGCATAACTTGGTGTTTCATCTCGAAAAGCATTTTGTGTCATTCGGTGCCATTTCTCCCGACCACAAGATTTAAAATCATTAAAAAAATCGAGCGAAAATATCCTTTTTAGGGTTCCGTACCCAAAAAATAACAACGGGAACCCTATTACTAAGACTTCGCTGTCTGTCCGCCACCAGGTTGTATCTCATGAACCGTAATAGATAGACAGATGAAATTTTTAAAACTGTGTTTTTCTATTGGCGATATAACAACAAATAATAAAAATTAAATTAAATTAAAAATTAAAAGGGGCCCCCATACAAGAAACGTGATTTTTTCTGAGTTTTTTTCCTCGTATTATTCTCATTCATTATTATTATCATAAGTAGGCATTTTTTTTTCAAATGACAGCATTATTTTTTCACATGACGCCTACTCTCATTTGAAAAAATAAATAAAAAGTATAGTTTTAAATTTTGTAATACTAATGGGAGTTTGTAAATAAGCGCACAATGTTCAGGGAAGTAGTATTTTTAAATACATATACCTACCATAAACATACGTGGATGATGAATAAGATATTGAAAATGCATATTAAATTTTAGAATCATTATAAGCAATTCAAGTTACCTCACAACCAACAAAAATATCCCGTCATTTATTACCATTCTCAAAAGTTAAGGAAAAATCTCTTCCAGGCTACTGTAAGGCAGAAAACGAGAAAGGAAGGAAACGTTAAGTCATGTAGGCATTTATACTGTCAATGGGAATCCGATGATAATTTCTAAAAATACGCGAATAACGTGATTCAATAGATATTTTTTTGTATTGAAAAAATTTCGAAATACATTGCGTGAGCATTTCCAAATCTTCATAGTTGACAACCAGCGCACTGTAACCTATTCAGCATAAAATTATCCAGGGACATCCCATTCTTGTCCCACAGATCACATAGCTTTCCCGAAATAAACGGGAAATATTCAGTATTTACTTAAGACCTTATTTCTAGGAATTATTAGAAATTTCCCATAAGTTGTGCTCTATGATATCCCACAACTACTCTCTATGGCAACATTCTCAGTATTTTACAGACAAATACATTCGGGATGTGCAGGACAATTGTGGAACAAACATACGAAAGTTATTTCGGAATATTCTCTGATTCCCTTGGTTCGCGTGGTTCTCTGGTGAAAGGACTAATTTGTTGCTCAAAAACAGAACAACAAAATAAGTATTGAAAAAGGCATATAATATGTCCATTGTTTAAGCCATCTGCATGCGTGTAACTGTATTAGAATTCTATTCGCTTCTGCAATTTCTTCTTGTTTTGGCAAAGTTTGTTAGTTGAGCATTTCAGAACGTGATTTTGTCATAGGAATTCAATTTGCCTGTGTTAAAAATATTGGATTTATGTTTTGTTTTTTTTTTCGTAAAAATGCCTACCCATAAAACAAATTCTACAATCCCAGAAAATCTCAAACAATCCTCAGATATTCCCCCAGACTAGGAGATCCATAAGTAGTTCTAGGTACGGTTGCATCGGGAGTTTCACATTATTGAATGCGTTAACTGTGCCTTAGTGCAACCTCAGGAAGGGTATGGGATCTACCAGGGATATCACAACCCTGGACTTTCGTCACTCCCAGGGATGTCCTATGTTGTTAACTGGGACCAAACAGGTTTCCCAAGGACAATTTATATATCCAAACTGGATTTCCCAGTAACTTTCCACGGATGCATTTGTGTTGTGTGGGTAGGTATGTCATTAAGTTACGTATGAAAAACCGAACAGTCTTCCTTATCTGACAGCTTAATATACATATATATATAAACTGAATTCTTCGCATACTCTAGTTAATCCTTCTTTCATCTGTTCGTTACATCTATAATTCGGAAGCAGTTCTACAATAAAATAAAATAAATTTACCTTCATTTTTTTACCAGAATTTTTCTTTCATGTCTTAAAATTTTGAATGTTGAAACTCAGTAATCTTAAGACAAAAATAATTTTATATTTAGATACTTCAACAGCATTACTTTTCCCTCAATGTAGGAAAGGCTGAGTATCTTGGATGTCTATGAGTGGCCATCCTTCTTTCGATGATCAAATTGCTTTCTTAAACTTTTTTGTTAGCTACCAGACCTTTACTATTTGGAAAGTTTGGTGGAAATCAGAAACTTGATTACTGAATACACAATAGATCTTAACTCATATGGAATCGAAAATGCTTTTCCAGTGGTAGTCATGATTTCATAGATATGAAATTATCTTAAAAAGGTAAACTCGGATATCCTTAAATCCTTCGATAATAATCGCTGGTGAGTCTTGGCGCTTCTGCCTTTTTTCAAAGGAATAGTATTATATAATCGTCCCGACCTCGTGGACAAGCTGATCGCAAAATTTAGATTCACCTCAACTCAACCCACTCATTCGTCGATACAAGTAGGCTAATGCTCATAACAAGCATGGGTATACATCATGTGTGTCATCAAATACTCCCAATATATCCAGAATACTAGTGGGTATATACATACTAGATATATAGATATCAAAATCCTCAAAAATTTCTGGGTATAGACTGATCAACGGCAGTTCTTACGTTGCGCAGCTCCATCTAGTTGTTAATAATAATATGATAATGTATCAAATTAAGCTTTCTCAAGAAAGCGAAAAAGAAGAAGAAGAACCAAACATTTTTTGTCAATATGGAGTCGAAAGGAGCAAAATGTTCATACTAATGAGCAAAAAAAAAGGAAAATAGTAAACTTCCGCGGAAACATCGTTTATTACCGAAGTATGGCGATATCATGATATTGATTTTCGGGCCAATAAGAGGAAAAGAGATTGGCAACCATCGATTGCGCCGAAGCATTTCGGAAATCCCAATTTCTCAAGTCCTCTTAACACTTTCTCGACTTACACTTGCGAAAGCGGATAATGATGTAAGTATTGAGGTTGCAAGATCTGCCACTTCTTTCACGAACTCCAAAGCAATTTCTCCAACTGTCGTTCGTTTAATATCTACATATGAGTATCTGCATATATATAAAAGTTCTTCTCGAAAAAAATTAAAGAGTCAAGAATAAACTTATATGTAGAAGACGTTAAAATCTACTTAGATACATAGGTAAGTCAATCGGTCTAATAGAGGACTGCATTGAAAGTCTTAATTGCGATTTGAGCAAAGTCTCATAGTGTTCCGTTAGAAAAGTCTGCCGCTTAATCAGACTCAATCAAACTGCATGATTTTACAGAACATGGATGTGTCCCATTTCCCTAAAACATTTAGAAATAATAATTAACACTTCAATGAGTTACATTCATTAATACACAATATATTACATATAGGTTGTGGCTGTCGGAAGATATTACATCTTTCGGTCCATATGTATGACTCTACTCTTAGTTTTTTTTACCACCGAAAGCATTGATTTTGCGCACTGGGACTCGGTTTGCATGAGAAGATTGAATGTAATGACAACATAAAATTTATTTATAGACTGAGAAGACATGATCATGACTCTACTTTTGACATATGGTATACTTTTCTGGGCATAAATTTATATCAAAATTTTGTTGGAATATTGGAGTTATGTGGTAATACACGAAAATTAATTGCTTCCTTGATTATGATACAGTTGCTGTTCAGTATCAAGTGATTTGTTTAAAGGAAATATTGTACCTAATATAATATTCTTAAAGTTAACAAATAGACAAAATTTCAACTTTTGTAAGAAAATGGAGCTAAATTAAATTTAAAAAAAAAACTTCAAAAGAATTATTATGACAAAATTAACATTGAAAACACTTTGAAACCCTTGCTTTCTTACACTTAAGAAAAACTTAAAATTCAATGTCGAAAAAGACTTCTAATTTCCAAGCAGTATTTAAGTTTATTTTTATAGTTATTTTGTATGTTTTAACGAAATTGCCAATTATTGCAATTTTTTAGTTTTATAGCTGTGTTGAGCTTTGAAATGATGCGCTGCACTTGTAAAATTTTTAGCAGTGCATCGATTGAAACTGTAAAAAACACCATATCTAAATTTGAAAAACCAATAAAAATACATTTAAATATTGTAATTGTGTTTTGTAATCTTATTATTATTGCACACAAATTACAACAAGTTCTAGAAATTATACAATTTAATCCCAGATGCGAATAAAGTAATGATAATACGCAAAATATCCCAAAACTTACGCCCATGCGTTATTGAAAAAGCAAGTATTTACAAAATATTTAAAATAAGTTACCTTATAAAAAAAAAAAACTATTTCAAAAAGATTTTATTCACCAAAATTTTAATTTTTATAAATTTACGACTTAATTTAAATAGAAAAATTCGTCCAACGTGAGGCTCCATGACATAAAATTATAATTTGTATTATATAGCGTTCAGACTGCATCGAAATTTCCCAGCGATTTTACTAAACATTTAGCAAATAACTTTCACCACAAAATTTTCATACAAATATCTTCCGCTAAATGAACACAAAATCCAGGCTTTAAGAGCGGTATCCTAGAGCCAAGGAATTCGGTCAGGGAATTTTTCCGCTTATTTTTTTTGAAGAAAAGTTGACATAGATCAAGAATTTTTTGACAATTTGGATTTGATAATTGTGTGGTATCTCAGACAATAAAGAAATAATAAAGAGAGTGAAGAAATGGATAATTTCCAATGAAAAATGAAGATGCACGTTAAACAATTTTTATTCCTCCATTTGATTCACTTCTTGCAAAATCACCGCGTTCCTTCCTTCAATTTTTCAATTATCCCAACTTCAAAAATCCTTACAGAAATATGTGTATCTGTACATATTTCTTCAAGAAATATTGCCATAAATGAATTTTTCGAAAAAACCGACATCTTTTTGTCAATCGACTTTTTATCGTGACTTTCTTTTTACATAGTTTTTATATAGGAGCAAAAATTCCTTGGCTCTGGCATACCGGGCATAAGCTAGGCAAATTGTGCCCATAATTTTTGTTAATAAAAGTTTGAGAAGAAATCTTTTTTATTTTGGGCTATCCTGAAAGCATGCCCCCGATTCAGCTGTCATTTGGATGCTTAAGTCATTTGCAAAAAAAATTTCAATCATTCTTACCAAAGTTTCTTAAATATTTACCTGATGCCTCATTGTCATCGTTATTTATTCATTTGACTAATTGAAAAATATCTCACATCTTTTGCCAATTCTTGCGACAGTTTCTATAATCTTTTCTCCCTCGCAAATCTCAAATTTTGTTCACTTAAACACAAGAATACCGCACTTACAAAGCCAAATATTTGAAGGCAAATAACTTTTCATTTTAAATTAGCACAAAATTTATTTATTACAAACCCCGGCATGAGCGCAAAGCAAATAAGCGTTGGGTATAGCCAGAGCTGGGCACAAGACGGTTCATCGTTAATTAACGAAGTTAACTTTCGAGTAACGGATTAACTTTTAAGAATATTATCGGACTCTTTACTTCCGTTAAGTTTCCATAAGTCCGTTAACCGTTAATTAAGTACCTACTATTTATGACGAAACTGACATCACGCTGCGAAAATCAGGCTCTGAGCAACGAGGTAATAACTAAAGGAGATGAAATCATATGTACGATCCGTGTACATGAGCGTACCCAAAATTGCCTGCATTTGTGTATGTTTCATTCCACCATTTTTGGTCTTCGCTGTCAGATCCATATTTAGGTTTGGTTTGATTTGGGCTTGGCGTATTGACGCAGGAAGACTCATGAAATAACCGTAGGGGCACGAAGCAAATATTACTCAAAAACTTTTTATCACTAAACTATTCTTCTTAATTATTAACTTTTTTATGTTCATATTTGCAAATTCAGTAAATACTTTTAAGTATGTGAAAATAAAAGCGATTAAAATTGCGAACAGGTTGTACAATTGTGTACATGTGTACAAATTTTACGGCGCTAATGTACAAACAATATCAGTGTCAATGTGTTAGAAATGGGTATGTTAAATTTTCTCATTTCCATCTCCTTTAGTTCTTACCTCGTTCTGACTAGTTTGTGGCTATGCGTAGGTTCCGTGCATGGAAGCTATCACGCATAGAAGACATCACGCTTCAAGCTCAAGCATATCTCGGATCACTCCCACCGACAATTGCAGCAGCTGTATTTAAATTAAAGAATATCAAGGCTAGGGGTCTTGTGAATTGCACAGCTTTTGCGAATGCCTTAGACCTAGATAAAAGTTTTGGACCTCTTCTGGGCGATGAGCAATGCCAATTTGTTGCGGCTCTTCACCAGTGATCTCCAGTATTTTAATACTCCCGTAATTTTAATTTGATTCCGAAATATTTATTATAACAAACGAAGATTTATGTACTGTTTTCTTATTTATCTTCCATGTCCTACCTAAACTTCCCCAACCAAAACATATTTTTTATAAGCAAGGGTATTATTCCCTAGGCTCATGATGCATTAGAATGATCATTAATCCAATAACGTAATTAATTGAATGGTGATTGCTTGGTAAAGCAAGCAAACGTTATCTTGACGGTAACTCGATTTGACAAATAACAATTCTCTTCTCAATTTTGTAAATTAAAAACTGTAAATTGTAAAGTAATTTGCGAAAAATTGAATCAAGCCTTGTATTGGAAATATAATGTAAGAAAGTTTTTCAATAATTCGCTTTGGAAAATATTCAAAATTTACCTTGAAAAATGTATCAGTAGAGTTCACAAATGATATCTGACAGTGATGGCTTGAAGATCAGCTGATTTTTCCAATAACTTGTAGTTCCTCACCGCTGAAAGCGCACTTATCGACAAAAGAAATGACAAGTAATTGATAATTGCAAACGAATGAGCTTGTGGACGTGTAATTGGTGCAACGACGAAAAGAATGATCATTGCGCCAATGATGCAATAACACACGAGCTTCGCAATGGTCATTGTTCCGTCAATAATCATTGATATTATCCGTGTGTCTAGGGTATACGTTTAATATACTTGCTCATTTCACTAGTCCAATACTATAAAGATTACAATTACTATTTAGAGTTAACGATTAACGATTAATGTTAACTTCCGCTAAATTATCCGTACAGTAACGCTTTAACGTTTAACGAAGTTAACTTTTTTAGTAACGGATTAACGATTAACGAAGTTAATGCTTTCATTAACGGTGCCCAGCACTGGGTATAGCGAATCGATTATTAAGGGCCTGTCCGGATCCAAGTCTTCGTCTTCATCTTCGTCTTGTTATTACAACTAGTGACGTAACAGAACAAGCTCAGCTATTATAATAGTTAGACGAAGACGAAGCTAACCTGTCCGAATTCGTTCGTTTGCTCAGCTTGATTTCACAGACAGCAAACAAACATAACCTCACAATACGTTGTCTATTTAAATAAGTCAACTCGAACCTTGACTCGGTGATCAAGCTAACCAAATGTCAAAACTGTTATACAAACTAGCAAAGCTCGGTGGCATAGACATGGATTCGGATAGAGCTTGTCTCGGTGTTACGTCACTAGCTGTAATAACAAGACGAAGACGAAGACGAAGACTTGGATCCGGACAGGCCCTAAGACAAGCAATATTAAGATATATATACATATATTTATTCATCTTCTTCAAGTGACTAGGATAAAGGAATTTTACAATAATTTTGCTAAAAGTCATTATTTAAAAATATTTATTTTATAACCCACCTTTTCTTTCATAGAAATCCAAATTAGTATTTAGAACGACAAAATTAACAGGAAAATTAATCAAATGAATTAACTTAACGATGAAAATGAGGCATGATTGTTGCTTTTGCAATCATGAAAAACTGGAAATGACATTGCACACAACAATGCTGTTACAACACAACAGCAGCCATACTTGTTAATCTTTGGATCATGTTTACCGACCAATTACGCGATTTTTGTTCATTAAAGGGTTGTATGCTATAGCCAAGGAAGTTTTTAAAGAAAACTTGACATAAGTTCAAGAAATATTTGACACTTGTGTGATATCTTAGACAATAAAGGAAATAGAGAAATGAAAATACTGGTCAGACAATTTTATTCCTCTATTTCTCACTTTAAAATTGATTCGTCTCTTGCAAAATTGCCCCTCCTTTCTTAAATTTTCCAAAATTTTCCTTACAGAAATAATAAGTGTATGAAACTTATCAGTGGTAAGTAGAACGAACACTGACACAGACTAGGGAAAATACTACTCGTTATTACTAGCTAGGCAGTACTGACTACATAGATTTCTGGACATTCAATACTGACTAGTTAGTAAATTGTCAAACGTAAAATTAAAATGGGGGAAATGGCTACTGGAAATCTGTGTTTATATTTCCAATCTTCTCTCTTTTGAGTGGGATATAACTGAAAAGAGTTTAATATCTTTAGTTTTTTGAACGGTTTAAGGCTGAAATCAATAAAAATCCATACAAGTAGAGGAATGTCTACACCTCTTGACGACATTTTTGTAATGAACTAACTGACTACTGACCATCAGTTCTACTGACTCATGCATTCTTCGGGTTATTTCCTAAAGAAATATTGGCATAAATGGGTTTTTCGAAAAATAACGATCGTTTTGCCAATCGAGAACTAGAATTTTCGTGCAAATACTTGTAAAAGTGACAGCTGGATTTCTAGGCAGCACCAACGGGTTTAAAAACAAGCTCTCAAATCAGTGCAATATTTATATTTTAAGGAAGAAAACATAGTCATAGTTAACAAATATGGAGCAACTTACAGAAAAGCTCTGTTCCATGATGCAAAAACCAATTACCCTTTCAACAATTCACTTATTAGCAATACATCTCGTGTCCATAACTTCCATTTCATTTCGTCTTAAAAAAGGCAATGCTACCCTTTCCTTCTCAAGTATATCTGAAAGGTTAAAACCGAGAACAGACATAACAATATCACCCCTCTTAAAATGTTCAATAATATTGCTTTTTACAAATATTTCTCCATCACTGATGGAGCCAACAAATGTAATCGACACACACAATATCAAACCGTTCTCATCAACTGCATCTAAGAGCTTGAATATTGGTTTATTTTTGTAAGAAGATAAGATAAGCTAATTTCCAGATTTTTCTACAACAAATTCCGTACAGTGCTACCCAGACAGACAATTCACTGCCATCCATAAACGAAGTGGTTACGCCGTCTACATTTCAACATCAGAAAGTAGTGCTCCACATGCTTTATTGCTTGACTCTAGCCATTGATTAAATAACTAATAAGGAAACAGCATATCGGGTGAAAACCTATAATGTCGATTTCCATTGATATTTTAAGAAAAGTTCACGTCAATCAATGAAAAACAAGTTCAATGGAACAACTTTTGACACGATGAGAATGTAATAGTAGCTCATATCCGTGTAATTTGTCAGATTGCAATTTTCTGGGAACAATAATATCACGAATAACGTAAAAATTATGAAAATTTTAATTTAAAAGATTTTGGCGTGATTGCGGATGAATTTGGTAGAGCAGTAGTTGAAGATTTATATGTGATGCTCAACGACATTCAGTTGTGACATTTCTCAGATAGATGTGTGCGTATTCCGGTGTAACACCGCCGATTATTCGAGTGTAGCACCACAGGCATTTTGACGTACACCATTTCTAGCAGTGCAGGTCAATGGAACAATTTTGGTGTAACACTACAAGAAAAGTGTAACAATTCTGCTAGAAAACGTGATCAATGGAAATCGGTATAAGCCACTCGGCGAAATGCATTAGTGTGCTGTGTTTGTATTCGTTTCGTCATGGCAGTAGTGAAACCGTGAAGTTTTGAAGGGGGACATTTCTTATAATCCAAATTGCTATGTAAAATAAACAAATGTTTGGCGCCCCCTTATCTTCATTCCTTGGTGTTGCCTATGATAATTTAAGTGACTTGTCAAGGAGGATTTTCAAAGAACTGACCAGCTCTCTTGTCAATTTTTCCCCCGCTACAGTGGTTTGCCTGGCATTGAATTGCCTACTCACGTACACTGTATTCGTACGAAACCCCGCTTCTTTATTAGTTATATTTATTCAACGGCGGACATCAGCTAAAACGTCAAAGATGATTAATTCATGTTTTACGATGGTGCTGCCACAAGAAAAATTATCGGCAAATAACAATGCAGCCACAAGTTATTACTCAGTAGTGCCATCTTTTGGATTTACTAATTAACTCAACTCTTGTATGGATGTTTTTGCTATCCCGCGGCAGATGTCACGACACTCGCGCTACATTATGTTTTTCGACACTAGCGCCATTTTCTTCAATAAAAACACCTGGCGTCCTCATTCGGACAAATCGAACAACTCGAAGTTCAAAGCTTGGATATTTGCACGAAGAAAAAGGGAAGCTGTCAAATTTCACAATTTGTTTACTGTAAACCTCTATGCTCCCATAAGTGCGGAGTTTGGTCTTATGGATTTTATTTAATTGAAGTGTGATATTTAAAAAAAACTATATAATGGAAAACTTAGCGCATAATATTGAGAAAAAAGAACGGACAGACGATATAAAATTGTCAGAAAAAATTCCGTTTAGGAAAATGATGTTATCGGAACGTGTTCGTCAGGGACTCAGCCAAGCAGGATATGTTTATCCCACAATATTACAATCAAATGCGATTCCTCTAGGAAAAGCAGGAATTGGTAAGAATTCAATTGAGACATAGGTTCATGTATAGATACACTCCAAATTATTCTAGATTTGCTTATCCAGTCTAAATCAGGTACTGGTAAAACATTGATTTTCTTAACAATAATTTTGGATGCGTACGACTGTTCAATTAGAGCTCCACAATCTTTGATATTGGTGCCAACACGAGAAGTAGCAGTGCAAATTGAATCGGTGCTCAATCAAATAGGAAAATATCTTCCTGGTAAAGTAGCAAATATATCATTTTGTGAACATATTTACCTTTTCCTAATGTGCTGTTCTTGTAGACTTCAATGCAGTGAGCATAATTGGGGGAACCGACGTTCAAGTTGACCGCAAAAAGTTGCAAAGTGCAAGAGCAATTGTTGGAACACCAGGCAGGGTGGTACATTTGATTAAAGCTCTAGTTTTGAATACGCAACACATCAAAGTACTAGTCATAGATGAAGCAGATAAATTCGTCGATACAGCATCGCTTCGACATGACTT
The DNA here is from genome assembly GCA_963930735.1 of Dioctria linearis. Classification (NCBI taxonomy): domain Eukaryota; kingdom Metazoa; phylum Arthropoda; class Insecta; order Diptera; family Asilidae; genus Dioctria; species Dioctria linearis. The sequence goes on along the minus strand of OZ005743.1, from coordinate 124,274,952 downwards.
GGAGACAATCAATGCAGCAACTCTTGCCAATAAAAAGCAGACCATAGCCTCGAGTGCTACTCTCAGCATGGAGCTAGATGTAAAACTTGCTAAATACATGAATAATCCTCTTTTCCTTTCAACAAAAAAGCGAACTGCTATGCTCGTTGGGATTAAACAGTTCGTCCATGAGATCCCAGAGGAAAAGACAAGTATCGCAGAGATGACTGCAAAATTATCCGTTTTGAAGGGGATTTTTTCAAAGGTGTCATTCAAGCAGTGCATAGCATTTGTAAATTCTCAATCCCGGGCGGAATCTTACTCTAACTTCTTGGAAAAAGATGGTTGGCCCTGTGAATTCATATCAGCGGCACAAGATCAGGGAACAAGACTGAATAAATTTCAACGATTTCGTGAATTCAAAACACGAATCCTTATTTCAACGGATCTGCTGTCGCGCGGTGTTGATTCCGAGAATATGAACTTGGTAATTAACCTAGATCTGCCAGATGATGCAGCCACTTATTTACATAGAATTGGACGAGCCGGACGATTTGGTTCGCATGGTTTAGCAATTTCCTTCATCGCTTCAAATAGGGATCGCACTAAATTCAGAAATATTATGAATTCTATCGGGCAAAGGATGATTGTCTTTAAATATCCAGAGATTCCATGTAATTTATGGAACTTTTCAAACCTAGAATTAGAAGAGGATACATTTGGAGTGTTTGAATTATCCGATTCAGGCACGGACAAAGAAAACAGCTCTGCAGATGCCAAGCTACTCAAAGCTATTTCAAAACAAGAAAAAGATTGCAGTAATAAAACTAAAGTTAGCAAAAGACCGCTAAGTGAAAGTCTTAATGCCAAGTTTACATTTACAGTTTCGGGTTTATCACAAAAAGTTCCATCCAGTAGCGCAATTACTTTGGATGATGCCAGCAGTATTACAGTGGATACCGATTTTGTAGATAGCAAGGAAATCGAAGTTGGGGAGACAAATGCACAATTGTTTTCAGATAATAAAACCTTTGATGTGATAACTGCAGATATTCAGCCACAAATAAAGGTTACTCCTCTGGATCTCGTAATCGACTCGGAGTCAAGATCATCTTTAATCAAAGGAGACTTGTTTGAAGATTATAAAAAAGCTGCAACGCCTACATTTGCGGAGTCAGTGGTAAAGGGAAGCACACCAAATACTACAGAATCTGTGCATATCACCAGTGAAAGAGAAGAGCATTGCACAAAAGCGGAAAGTACTTTTATTAAAAATCCAACCGCAAAGTTAATTAACGTATCTCAAGAAATATCGAAATTAAAATATTTAGTTCTTGATCATAGTGACGAGGATAATAAGGAAGGTGATTATGAAAAGAGAGTTGTTGTAAGTAATCAGGCGTCTACAAGCAGCCATATTCCTGGTCCATCTAGCAGCTCTGAAAGGGAGCATACTACATCGCATGCTCGTGACTCAACAGACAGTAATCGTAACAACACGAGGAGCGTACAACAGCATAGAGCTCCTAGTAATTCAGTTTATGAAAACAATGAAAAATCCGCACACAAGCAACCCATGAAAATAGTACAGGCGGCGACTTCAGGAGACAGTGACCAGCCAGATTATTCAGAAAGTGATGCTGCTCCACCGGAAAGTACACCGAGCAGTGGCTTCGGTGAAAAAACTCCAACAGAAGCATCTTCTGGAATTGTCACTTCAACAGAATACTCAGAATCAGTATCTGACAGTGATACTGACTCATACTTGTCCACGTCTACATCGAGCTATGATTCTTATGCAGAATCGGAGAAAGAAAGTGGTGAGGGCTACGCATCTTATCAATATTATGACGATGACGGAGAACACGATGGGAACATCGCAGGGGCTCATAACTCTAGGTATAAAATTGCTAATGATCGGTGGACAAGTATTTATTGGCAGCAGATGAGTCAGATTCAAGATTACATTAATATCAGCAAAAACATGCGAGAGAAGACTTCTCAATATCCTTCTCAGTTTTGATCGTAGATTTCCTATGGACTTAGGTAGGACAACATTTTTCTTTTTAAGAAGAGAATTCCGAGTTCTGCATTCCTCTCTGAATGAGAATTTGAAGTTTTGTTTGTTTGTTTGGGTTTTGATTGTATTTATAGTGTTTTCAGTGCTTGTAGCATTTTAATACCTATATTAGAAATAAATTGATTTTGAATTGATTTTGAATTTGTTCGATGTTATGAACTTCGTTTGAGATATATAACTGATATCTCAGGCTTATCTGTCTTGCGGTGTAATTAAGGCTGATGCGGAAATTCCAACGCGTTCATTACGAACTGGGGCTTTATTATGGAATATGAGACTTTCGACTGCGTAAAAGAATAGGAAACTAGGAAAATTTCCAAAAATAACTTCGAACTATTATACAAAAATTTCATTTTCAGAGGATCGTATGAACCCAAGATATTGAGCATTTTACGAGGTGAATTCTTTTCTGCGACTCAGTGTAACCACTGCCACCGAAACTGTCATTTCCCGGCTCTTTTCTTCCCGCCACACCAGTACGGAAGAAAAGAGCACGAGAATAACACCGAGTCGCAGAAAACAATTCACTATTAGTTCTCTTTAAACGAAAGTATAAAAATTTCCCCGTCTTCCAAAATGAGGCCCCAACTGAATATGTCTGATTTAGATACCACGGCATAAAGGCTGCTGACCACAATAAAACATGTGTTTGCTAAATAAGGCTCACTTATACATGAGTTAATGTGTGGGTCGTCTATATGTACGGCAAAACAGGCTATCCTTAAATGTGCATTTGATCCATGCCAAGTATTTTATGGAAATTTCACAAATGAAAAAGACGAGGAGTAAGGCTGGCTTGATTACTTGCAACTATCTTCATTTGGACCTTGGAGGATAATGGGGCCGCTTTATATGTAAGGACGTCAAGCCCAAAATGCTACATTTCTATTTTCGAAAAAAACCTTATCGATTGGAAGGTGTCATAAATGTCAATCCACGTTGCGCTACATCCTTAGTTATCCTTGGATAAAGTTGGGCGTTCACATTAAAACGTATCATAATACATTTTCCTTTTTCCTAATAATTTTTCTATGTTGGAAATATAGCTTTTTGGGTTGGAACTCCTCATATACACAGAATAGCAACTTTTGATAAACCACAGCTAGACTCCCTGATGAACTGGTAGGTAGATCTTTTCGTAGGGCGTTAATATTAAGAGTAGGGCTACTAGGGCTCCAGGACCTTGCTGACACCGCGACCATAGTTGATATATTGTGTCTTTTCCTAAAGTGGTTAGGCAAAATTGAGTCTTTTAACAAGCTCGATTATTGCTTTTGCAGTTAGATTGCAGATATTAATTATCTGGAGGTATAAGTGTTCTTCCAGTGATTTGCAGCCTTAGACCTGCTAGTGCTGGGCTCTGGGCATCGAGGTTTTTTTTATCTTCTTCTTCGCACAGTCGACCTATCTTCTTCAGGAAGTAACTGAAGGGGCCATGACCAGTGACTGCGGTAGCAAATAGTCTAAGCGACTGTCTGCTAAGTCCAATAAGTTGGTGCGTCTGGATATGAGAGAGGGCTTTAAATATTATTTTAATGAAAAGGAAATATTATCGTAATAGTCCTTGTCAGTGGACGCAGGGCTTTACTAATATGTTGTTGTACCTTAACTTGTATTGCTATAATAATAAATGAGAATTGCTAATTAATAGAGCGCCTTTTAAATGAATAATACCTCATACTAAACTTATGCTACGACTATGCAACTTCTTCTCATTTCTTTCTTTACTAGGTGGCGGAGGGTATCAATAAGTTGATTTTTATTGTTTTCATATATGGCAGTTTAGCATTACTTAAAATGCGTGCAAAAAGAAACTCGATTAGACTACAAGATGCTGCTGAGACGTCACAAGCAAGTCGGCAGAACTGAGTAATCGCAAGTTATCTTTCCAAAAGTCTGATCGTTCGGTAGATAGAAAGTTCGCACTTCAAGTGGAAAAAGCCTACTAAGATTAAGAAAAATGTAATATCGGGAAGTATTAAAACCAGTCTGAAAATAAAATCGACCAAAAGTATACCGACAGGCGTCAGTGCCGTAGAAGCCAGGCCAACCACCATCCACGAGCAATCGGGGTTGTTTATTGTAAACTTATCCATCAGGAATAATCCTGTGAAATCCTTTTAATTTTTAGCTAAGCATATCAGCCCAAAATAGACTCGAGTCTTCGCGGGCTATGTGTCCTCGGAATGGGAAGCCACGCTCAGTTACACCAAGCGTAATTGAGACGGCGTGAATGAAACAAATAACCATTAGTGGAATTTCATCGATTTATGAAATCATCCATTTAAAAAGGAAAAAGCAGCACGATTCACACATAAAGCATTGTGAAGGGACAGAACTCGCTACTTCATTCATCCGAAAAGTGATACTATACATCACGAAATTACGTGAACACATTTTTAGTACCGTGCATAATATACGAGTATATATGCACAAAATTAAGGTAGTATACCACAGACAAATAATAACAGATATGTCAAATCTGATGCTACTAGTTCATAAGACAAGGTTAACTGACTTGGCTAAATTTAGGAAAGCTCCAAACAAGGAAATGAACTGACAAAACTATTTCATTGACTGCAATCGTTTTTGTCTTGCTCATTTTCGTTTGTAACGAAGCAAGGTTTGTTTTTTGTTTTCAGCTGTTGTTGGAATGGAAGAAACGGTTGGAGGTGTATAGATTGGGGGGGGGGCCCAAGCCATGGAACAGACTACCTCACTACTACATGAGAGCAGCCCTAACATAGTCTTAACATTTTAAAATATTTGCAGTGTTCTTATGTAAAACTGACAAAAGTTTGATTTTAATATCTCCTGCGCCCTAAGCTACTTTTCGCATAGAAAAATTGTCTTCTGATATTCTTAAGTTTGCTTTCTTATCTTTCGAACCGAAATAAAATGTTTATATCCATCATAACAAAAATATTTAAAAAAATTTATCTTAGCCAAATGAATACGATTTCTCAAACAAAAACTGTCAGCTGAGTTCTACGACTTATCAAACGTATCCTCGGTTCGTTCTTAAGCGACCAATCCTTTATTGTGGATAGTGTTAAGCACATATTTGCCAACTGGTCTTATCTCAATGCTTACTCCGAGGACCTTAATACCTTCAATTCAAAACTTGACAAGCTTCTTAATTTGTCAGTTCAAACTCATCCCTCGTATTTGATAAGTCGCATGTTCTCTCTACTTACCTTGATTATCTGACGTCGAGTGTTAAAGATCTTCGCGCGCCGCTGAACAATTGTAACGCGTCTCTTTCACCACCTGGTGCCGACCCAATCCTTAAAGATATTCAGCACAATATCCGGCTGGTCAAGAATGATGTTGCGGGTTTGTCTGCTTCTTCTGATAAGGACTCTATGCTTATTGGTGCTATCGCTTCGGTTCACGTCTGGAAACTTGCACATCTCTGCTTCTCCTGACGTGACGCCTCCTGTGAGTGAGTATATGCCTTGTATTGATTCTTCACTGTCTGCAGATGGGCCACCTACTCAGCAGCCTTCAACCAAGTCTCGTCGTCGCAAGCAGCAGCAGTCGCACCAGACGAAGTGATCTAATTTGCACCTGCCCACTGGCACTCCTAGTGTGAGTGCCTCAACTGTGGTGGCCTTAGGTAACGCTTTGATAGCACCATTCTAAGACTTGCATCTGTTTCGTAGTGCTTTATGAAAGTTATAGGCAAAAACAAGTGGGTAAATTTGAGTTTATTACGCCCAACAGTTGACGGAGTTGAAAGAGCACCTGTATCGTGTTTACTACCAGCATCGCAACCTCCTGCTCCGGAGCGTCTTTGAACATGATATTTTGTAATTGTGGCACATTGTGTGGCTGTCGAAAGTTGTTCAGCAGTTTGCGGCAATTGTCGTGGGACATCTTGCCTGAATGCTGTTCCAATCGAAGATTCGAAAGAAAAAAAAATTTATATCGATGACTCAGAAACAGATTCCAATGATTCCGACCAATCTTGGAATTTACCACCAGACCCGTAAGAAAATCAAGAATAATTCGAGAAGGATGAGGCAGAAACTGAAAGAGAATAAGCTGTCAGAAATTAGTTACTTAAACAACTTTAATCTTTTTTGATTAGTTATGTATTCCTAAATATTTACGGTAGACGCTAGACTTTTACATCAATATAATGTTAGAATAAGAAAATTAAAAACAGGAGTGTTAATTTTGTACACCTGAATATACTGTTATTTATACCCGAATGTTGGCCAGATTACGGGAAAACTATTAGTGTTACCAATAAACTTTACTTCACATTTTTTGGAGAGAATTTCTCGGTTTTTCTTTTCATGAGGGGGGAAGGTGGTTAGATATGAATCACTTTTTTTTCGAATTATATTTTTAGAAAAGGTCCTAGTATCGCACCAATGTTGAAATGTAAATCTGTTGAAAGTTTTATACATTAGCTACATAAATGCACATAAAAGTTTCTATTAAATGTTAAGTAACTTTCACTCCGGCTGTTGAAATACGAAACAAGTGACACTGTTTCAACTCTCCCCACCAGCCGCGGGGAGAAATGAAACAGTATATGGGTAGATATGAAACATGTGAAATAAAAAGCGAAATGCTGCAGGCGTGCTTTAGGAAATGTGTCATCATTTCTAGAAATAGATGTGAGTTCATCCAACCGGACTGATTCGCCAATCCCAGCGTTTGAGATGTAGCTCCTTTTACCATATGTGGTTTAAAGTGGACTCAGATGAAAATCATAACTGGGGGAATATACTGGCCGGAAGCACTTATAATGGCGCATGTGGTAAATAAGACCCCCTTTTATCCACACTGATTTTAATCCTTTTTTATGCGAGATCCTGAGATAAATGAAAGCGATTTACAAATATAGTTGACTTAATTCTCGAAGTCTTGCTACCAATAACATACTTTTGTGGTTTTTAAACTCTTGTAGCTGTCCAGGTTTAAAAATGCGTGTTCCGTCCTCAAAACAGTCCAGTTTTGAAAGCACGTATACTCGAAATTTTTAAAAAAAGGTCTGCGCATTGTGTCTGTTGAAAGAAGTTACCCTAACCAGACTACAGGCTTCGGAGGAATGAAGAGACAAACTCCCATCTCTCATGTAAATTTCGGAAGTTTAGCATCCATTCTTTACCAGCCATTTTCTTTTCGTGCCAGTTATTGTCGATCGGCATTTTGTTTTTTATAACTATTTCGTAAGCTAATTTACTGCACTCCACTATATAGACAGGCCATAAAACATTTTTGATGATCTGACTATATACTGCTCTAAAGCTTGTTCCTGATCGTCGGTAAAAATTCGTCTGTTTTGCCTGTAATCGGGCGCATGCTTCGTTAGCGTACAAATCTTTTATTTTTTACATATCACGATAGAGTGCAAAAATATAGCTCAGATTCAGCTGTGCACAGTGTGATATTTTCACAATCTAGCGGGATTTAATTGAATTTTTCAATGACCCACATTTTTAGAAACATTGTAAATTTTATTTGCAGAATATCCATATTTTATTTCCAGGAAAATTACCGGAACAATTACAAAAATGAAACGAAACTCTGAGTTTTTGCGAAAGTTTGCGATTTCAATAACTTTTTGCTCAATTTCAGAATGGCTATACAAATTCTATTTTTAACATATAGATCGAAAATTCGAAACCTAGAAGAATGGATGCTATAATGGTACTTCGGCATTGCCAGATAGCATTATAAGTGATTTGAAAGTAACTGTTAGGAGTTTTTGCCAAAAAAAATGAGGAAAGATGAAATAAATCGGGCGGACATCAAGGACGTTTCCTAAGTTCCAATTTATCGTGGCTTCACGGGAATCTTAATCTTCCTGATGCTGTAGTTAAAGCTATACCAAGTACTTCACAAGGTGATTTAAATATCAGGACTGGTAGGCTCCAAAAAGCATTCGAAGAATGTGGTCATAAGACTCAAAAACGTAAAGTTAGAGTCATCAAGCCAAGAAGAACTGTCTCTGGCCACCGAAATTAAATTGCGGAAGGCAGGAAGAAGAGATTCTGCTTCAATTTTCAAGGAACTCTCTGCTGCTTCTCTCACGAGAGGCAGTACGATTAAATAAGAAGGCTCGCGAGTCTTTTGAACAGAAGCCCAACTCCCTATCTGCAGACCAAGCGCTCGCATCAATAGTTGATGCAAATCTTTCAACTAATCAATAGAATTGATTGAATTTCTTGATGGCACTTGTTTAAATTTCTTCATGATTAATTGAAAACACTTTTTAACTCAATCAGTCGATAGCATGATGATGCCTCGATAGAGCGAAACACGTCGCACTCTTATAAAAGATCTTTTTTTAAATAAATATTTTAAAAGTTTACAAGTGTTTTCAATTAATCATAATCAATATAAAATTATACGCCAACAAGTGAATTCCATTAATAATAAGTTGTATCCACCTTGTTATAAGGTAAAGAAGGCTAAAAAGCTGTGCTATCACACTAAAATTACTATCACGGAAATTTCAAGTGAAATACAACTTCAGTTACTTATTGGCGATACTGTGAATCGGCTATGTCAAGTGCAAGAAGAGGTCTTACTGTCTATGAATTTCACGACAAACAAAAGTTTAAAAGTAATTATCAAATGGGGTTGTGGGTGATGGTGCAGAGGAAAGGTACAAACAACAATTTTCTGAGGAACAAAATTCTGACGGAAGTTTATTCAGTCTTTCTATGGTATCAATACAGATTTACTCCGGGACCAATGATTTTAAAACAGTTATCTGGCAAAACCCAGCACCTTCCTGTACAAGGGATTTTGTCGCTCAGTAAAGTTCCTCTTTGCTAAAGAATCAGTAGAGCTTCTAAAAACTGAAGTAAGAAAAGTTGACGACCAGATTACAACACTCCTGCCTACAAAAATTCTTGTAAATAGTATAGAAATTATTGTGAAGCCCTTATTGATTCTTTGTATGGTAGATGGCAAAGTATGCAATGCTGTGTCATCATGCTCTTCGACACAAACATGTTACTTGTGTAGACCAAAATCCTGAGAAATTAACGACATGAATATTATTTCACAAAAGGTCGTAAACAAAAATTTTCTTTCATTTGGATTGTCACCTCTCCATTCGTGGATACGGTTTTTAGAATGTGTACTCCACATTTCATACCGATTAAGTAATAAGACTTGGAAAGTTCGAGGTACAGCAACCAAAAACGAAGTAGCCCAAAAGAAGAAATATGTGCAAGATATGTTCAAGAGTGAATTTGGTTGGCTGATAGATATGCCCAAACAGCAAACAGGCAACACCAATGACGGAAATACGAAGAAGTCTGCCGAAATAACTGGTTTTAGTTTGGAGTTAATAAAGCGATTCCGTGTTATATCGGAATGCTTAAATTGTGGGTTCCAAATTGACTTTGAAAAATTTGATGTTTATACTAAGCAGACATTGGAACTACATATACTTGAAAGACTATCATTGGTACTCGATGCCTGTAAGCGTGCACAAGATTCTTTGCCATGGAAAGGATATTCTCATATCTTGTATTCTTCCGATTGGACAATTTTCTGAAGAAGCGCAAGAGGCAAGGTATAAACATAGTAGGCAATATAGGGAATTATTCACAAGAAAGACTTCAAGACTTGACACCAAAGTTAACTTAATGACAAGTTAAGAAGCTGTACAGCAAAATTGGAAAATTTCTGGTATTTTTTAGAATGAAAGAAGTAATTTCATATACTTTCGTCTTTTGCATGAGAACGTGGCTACGCAATATTTCAGTGCAACTGAGATAACGAGTTAAAAACAAAAATCGAGAGAACGTAGGATTACCCGAACGACAAAATCTTTTTAAATCCCCCAAAATCCTATCAAACTATGCATGATAATGTACATCATGTTACACTACCTCCCATTTTTAAGAAAAAGATAAATTTCGCTTTGGCCCAGATGCTGAAAGGAGATGTGAAATTCCTCTCTAATGAAATCCTCATTTTTCCCGAAAATATCAGAGAATCCAGCAAGAATTTCTCCAACTTAATCTCTTCACAGCAAAAGGAATGTAAACAGAAGCACGTGCTGCGCCAGTTTCACAGTCGAGTTTAAACCACCCTCCAAGTTTAAACGTAGTTTAAACCAAATCGGGTTTCACAGTGCATTCTTTTAGTAACGTTGGTAGTACTGATTGAATTGTGAACTAAATTAGTTATCGCCACCATTGTGAAGCAATTTTGCTATCAATAAATCTGTCAATCGGAAAAAGTAAACAGATCAGAAATAAAAAATAAAAAATATGTAGCTATATTTGCTAATTTTTGTCAACATTCAAAAAGGATGAAAATTTTAGCATAAGTTAAGTTGAGCTATTGCCTTCACTAATGCATAAAAAAAGATATATAATAGAGCGCAAGAAAACGGACAAGAATAGATTCGAAGACAAAGTAACAAAGTTCTTTACTTAAACTGAACCTAGCATAAAAATCAACGTCGTCCCACTAATTAAAATGATTTGGCCGATTTCTAATTACTCTCAGTCGTCGCCAGAGTTGTAAATTTAACACAAAAAAATCTTCTTCATCGCTAGAAATGTCTAAATCTAAATCCATGATGAAATTATTTACTTGATACAAAAAAAGCAATGCTACTGTCAAAATAAAATTATCTTGAGTTTAAACCGAGGGAGGGCACGGTTTAAACCGGGATTTTTTAAGACAAACTGTTAAACTCATTCGTCGAGTTTAAACTAAATATTTGGTTTAAACTCAGACTGTGAAACTGGCCATAACAAACATTGGCCAATTCTCTCTCTTTTTCAGCAAAAACCGGTTTTCATAAAAGCGCGGGAACATTTTATGAGAGTAAAACGTGAAACTCCGCCCCTTCTCAATTATTTACGAAAATGAAACATTTGCCAGTCTGTTTCGTTGCATGCAATTTGCGCTTTCACATTTTTTATCTTTATTCGTAAAATTTTTAAAGAGAGTTTGATTTTTTTTTTGGATTTTATTTCTATCTTTCTTCCTTTTCTTGCCGTGTGCGTTTTAAATGTAAAACACTCGGAAATTTCACCAGCTTACTAACTTGTCATTAGGTGAACTTTGCTTGACACCAACACTGATTTTAATAGTGTGTGTGTACACTATTAATCAACTCAGATCCTTTTATTGCCAGTTTACGTGCTCCTCCCACAACTAAACGCGGACAAATAATTCCAGAAGTTTTGGATTTGTTGGAAGAACCACAGAATTTAAATACTAGCAAAGATGATAATTTTGGTGCAGATTAGATAAATTTTTTTAACAAATCGCTGTTCTTGTTTCCTTTTTTTTAATTTTTATATAAATTTGTTTATGTTTTTTTTACCTAATTTTTGTTTTATATTAATGCATTTAAAAAAAACTTGCTTGCCTATGACAATCATAGACTTTGACCAAATAAAAATTCCAAAAGCTTGTTTATATGTATATGTAAGTATATTTTATCATTCAGACGAGTCAAATAAATTAATTGATTATTTTATAATTATTATTAATTATTGTGTTTTCCTTCTTGAATATGTCAAATAAATAAGAATTATGTGAATAATTAGGAATTTCATTAGTAGTAATTCCATAATAACCAACGAAATCAATAACTATTTAGCTGCAATAATTAAGTCCCTCTAGTGTGAAAATATCACATTGTGCGGTGGCTTGCTTAATACTTTTGCCATTTCGAACTGTTTGCAAGGTTTTTTTTATTACTTCCGAGGAAAACAGTCCATTATTGGTTTTTCTTTTGTAAACTCTAGGTATAATAACTAGGAGAAAGGGAGAAAATAATAAAATTTATTCGATGAAAGTACAAGTAGAGCGTGGGTAGAAATGAAACAGTGTATCATTTCTACTCACCCCAGACTGTTTCATTTCTATATATCTATCTATTCTAGCATTTTTCCAATTTGTATAACTTTTTTTAAATAAATTAATCAAGATATTCAAAATAGTGTATTCTTAACTGACATCAGACACTTTATTCCTTAGTTAAAGCTGAATAGATCTTCAATTTTGAACTTATCAATCGACTGACAGTAGATTTTTTAGTAGCCTTAAAAAAAACTTTTCATGTAAAAATAAATAAACTCTCCACTAACAAGTATTTTACTTTGCGCAGTATGTCGACGATTGAAATAAGCGAACCGTTGTGAAAAAGGGTCTCGTTTAGTTTCAATAATTTCGCTTGCTTTATTTGTCGTACGAAATTATTGGCCTGTTTCATTTTACACCACGCTTCATCTCTACCTATATTTCCCTATATATTAAAGCCGTCAGACCGACAGGAATGAAGATATCCGGAAAAACACGGAAAAAAGGACAACCGAATTTCAGAAACTTTTCACACCTTATTTGGAGAGCTGAAACGTAAGTATGTATATACAAAGTTTTAGCAGGGTTTGACTTTTTTCGATGTGAAATCCTAAAGTTCCTAGACTAACTGGATTCCCACGTTTAACGAGTTTATGAGTTTCGTGAAGCTAGTGTATTCCTGGCAGTCTAAAATTTTATTTGCTCCAAAGAGAATAGTTTGCATACCCATACAGGCAGCTCAGTATTTTTTGATTTCTTTATTTATGATGAACAGCACAGTAGCACCTAAAATTTGACCCTTTGTTGCAATCTAATATCCATTCCCTATCGAAACATATCTGTCACATTTCATAATTATTTTCGGTGCTTTCTTTGCAGGGCACGATACCCTGAGTAGCCGATAGCAAAATCGAAGAGCAGCACTTTAGATGACAAGCCAGATCTCCAATTTTGAGCTTTTCCCTCTTTGTAGTCTAATGGGATTGGAAATTGTCATTTTTCATCTGCAGATGCAAAGATGAAAGGTATAGGAAGCATGGCAGTACTTAGCCAAGTGGGGGCCCTGGGCACTTTATGATACGCGGGCCCACTAACAGAAAATGCTTTCTAAAATACTATGGGTTATCAATAGGAATAATAACATAAGTATGTTAAGGTCTATCGCGCATTGGAGACTTTTCGTCACTTAACTATTTTGTCACCACCGTCAATTCCATAGGGTCTAATGTAAATAATCGCATGAAGTGATTTAACAGCAAGGTAACATTTTAGTCCCTCTGGGTAGCAACTTTTGGGTGATGAATATATCATCGCGTCTTCACGTTTATTTGAATGTGCACGCCCTGCTAACAATTTTGTTGCCGCTTGCTTGAGTGTCATTGTTTTGGGAGCAAGGAAGAAACTTACACATTTTTTTTTGAAAAATAAATAACGAAGCATTATCATAGGAAGTGAAAATGAGACAAACCCCTATGACACAAAAATTTGAAGGAATACTCTGAATCTGATGGCAAATTGAAGATAAAAATGTGGGAAGAAATATCTATGGCGGTATTTATATACCGTGAGAGACTTTTTGACTCCAGCCTCCGGTTTAGAGAGACTAAAATCTCCGAAATACTTACACGGCAAGAGACTTTTGTCTCTGGAGACCAAAAAATTATGTCTCCGGAGACCATAATAAAAAGATCTCTAGAGACACGTCTCCGAAGTGTATACACCAAATTTGAAGTTTGTTCTCTCACAAAAATAGTCAGCGGAGACCTGGGGACGACAAATGAACAAACTTTGGAGACCGGAGACCGAGCCTGGAGATCTGTTTGTTTTAAAATACTCGACGTGAGACCAGGGACGAAAAAAGTACTGTGGGTTTCTTTAGAGATGTTTTGCTTCTCATGTACAGGTCTCTAGGTCTCCAGAGACCACTCTTTCGCCGTGTAGCTTCATCTTAGAGTTGCAGCAAGTTTCTCTTCTTCGTGTTGATAAGCTATAACAGGTCTCAAAATACGTAGTGATTTACTATCATCAAATCTTTCAACACTCGTACGGAAATATCAAAGGAATTTTTCAGGATAGTATTGTAGTTCATCAAACATTAAGTGAAATTTTCCCTTAAGTACCCAATAGCGTTTCTTTCGTTGATATTTTCTATATTCTTATGACAAATATACATATCACAGCTGCCTCCCTGAAATTTATATTGATGAATGGTGATATAAAACTTGACTTTTTGGGGTCACAGTTACTCACTGTGTGCGTACGAAACTAGCCCACCGTGACAGGATGTGACAAAAAATCTTCCGTGGGCGTTAAGCCTACTAAGAAACAACAGTATAGAAATTTTCGCTGATTACCAAATACCGGCAATGAGTTTGGATAATGAAAGTATACCATGAAAAAATGCCGGAAATTTAAAAAATAACTTATATGAAATTTTTTTGCCATTTATAGAAGTTCGAATAAATTCCGCGGTCTGCTTTCAGTAGCCAATTTCTAACAGCTAAATTAACTTATAATAGGTTGTCTTACTGGTTGAAAAATTGATCATCGGTTGGTGTACTATCGCTATTCATTGCTCTAAGGCCGCTTGCACATCGAATGAATAAAGAGTTCCACATCGAAAATTTGTCTATGCTTTCATATCAAAAACGAACGAATAATAGTTAAAAGTTCAGTTGGGTTTGCATCAAATGTAATTAAACGGAAATGAGGTCATGTAAGACCAAATAGAATTTTCGTTCGTATGTGGAACATAGAATGGAACGAAAATATACTTGACAGTTCGGAACGAAAATTTGTTTCTCTTTAGCAATAAATGGGCTTGATGTGATTTACTGAATGGTTAAATTTGGTTAAATTGCAGTTCTAAAACAGAGCAAGCTGCCGACCCTTAGTTTATCTAGTATTTACTACGTGCTTCCTCTTTAACTGCCTTAATTTCTTTCCTTTAAAACCAAAAGTCTGTTTATATGTTTTCAGCTATGGGCCGGATTTTAAGATATGGAAATTTCAAATAAACGAATGAACATAAGAATGCATTTTAATTGAAACAAAGTTTTAAATATGGATATTTTTTTATTGAAACTGTAATTATAATTAATATCCAATATTTTATTGATGTATTGCAGATGATTTCTGTTAGCTGGGGCAAAATTTGTGTTTTTCGGTTTAGTGTTTTCGATTTTTGATGTGCAAACGGTCTAATAACTGATTCAAAAATGCCTGCAACACCTCATTTAAGCAATTAAAGATAATACGATCGCTCAAAGCCTACATTTGGTTCAATCCTGTGCAAGGGCAGCTGTGGCAAAAGCAGTTTTCTTTTAAATGTTCCAAATGAAATAAACTTGATTAGCAGCTATTAGGCATAAGAAAATAGAAAGAAAAAACAAAGGTAGAGATTTGTAGTGAGGCCATTTATCTCTGTAAATGGCGTTATGGTCTGTCAGATGCTAGTATACATTTTTCTGCAAATTTCCAAGCTAACGCTAAAGGCGTAGAATTACTGAAGAAGTCTAATTTAAAAGTAAATTGTTTTTCGAGATATGTATGTACAATTTATACGAGATTATGAGAATACTGCCAAGTAAATTGTTTATTAGTAGAAAGAAAAGTTTTAAAATGTGTACCGGAGCCTACTGTTCTGAACAACATTTTTAAAGTTTCATTAAGAAATTATTGCAAATTGCAAATGAGATTTTTACCACATTTTCCTTTGCAAATAAGTAACTTCAACTCTTTGATTATTGTGAATAAACTGTGTTTTGCCTTTTATTAAAATAGGTTATGGGCTGTAGAGCTCAGATGAATAATTCGGATTCCAATTCATCTAATTCATCAGGATTAAGGCGCAATAGCGAAAGTTTCAACTCAAATTCATATCTATAGGCCTTACTTAAGGAAAATAACCTGTGGAAATAAAAGCAAGACCTGTTAAGAAATCGGATTCAAAACGAACGGAAAAAGCATCTACTTCTAACGACTTATAATCGTGAAAAGACATCATCGTAATCTTGTAAACTCACATGCGCATCCCATCTCTTGAGTTACAGATCCCTAAATTTAAAATAATTAACTATACTCTAAAGGCGATTTAGATACGCAAATGAGTATTGCGCATCTGGCTATTGTTTTTATATAACACAAATAATTAATATAAAAAGGATTGTTGATGAAGATCGAAAATATTTCCCCTTGCGTCCGTTGCACGCAATTTATAAAGTTTTTACTTATAATTCATGCCGAAATTGCAGAAACCCTGGATCTTGTCATTCAGGCAGATGACCAATAGACTGTGTGCAGATTGCGCTCATGGGGATGTTGGTAGGATGGCTGGACTGGCTCTTCTCATTGCTCTCTGGTGTATGAGCTAAACTTGCTGGCAAGTATGCCAGGTGATGCTATGACCTGAGCTTCATTTTGGGCGTCGGTTTCCTGTAAGGGAATCGTGGACTGAGGGAAGTGCGTTATCGAGCCTTTCCCGATGCGCTCTAAAAATTTTCACCGACGGCTCTCTCACTAATGAAGGGCTGGGCAGGTGCTTACTTTCCTGAATCTGACATTGGAATGGAGTACTCACTTGGAAGACACACCACTGTCTTCCAGGCTGAAGTCTTCGCCTTCTTAATGGCAGCGAAGATAGCCCTTGATATGCAAATAAAGGGGAAGATATTGCTATCCTTTTGGATAGCAGCCTTGATGACTCTGAGTGGCCCTCGGACAATATCTAAGTTACTCCGAGATTGCAGGTTATATGTGGATAAGTTGCGTATCCACAACAAGATGTCCCTTCTGTGAGTTCCTGGTCACATGGTGACCATGGCAAATGAAAAGGCTCACCTTTTAGCTAGGGCTGGCGCTGATTCTCCGTTCCTCGGACCGGAACCCGCCGTAGGCTTTGCCACCTCGAGTATCGGGTCTCTCATCAAACTGAATGTTCATAGGAAGCAGAGATGGGCGATCTTGAGGACTTGCAGGTGCACAAAACTGTTTCTTGATGGGCCCTTCTATCTGTAGATGCGCTGAAAAACCTTCTCCACCAAGGTCTGATGTACTTTATTAAGAGGACAGGATGGTTCTGGTGAATGGGCTTCTAGCAGGGCAGCACAATGGGCCGCTATTGTCTTCGTGCGTGCTTGGAATGGGATCTTTTGTCCCCCGCCTCGAAAAAAAGAGTAATAATTTTCAAAGATTGTTTCATTCTTCGTATATTTTTCTTATTTTGATATGGTCATAGGCAGTGCACCCTGTCAGTCAAAGGGGGACATAAAACTCACGAGGAAGATCTGTGACATTCTGCAGAAATTTTTGACAAATGCGTGGCACTTCCTGTCAGAAAAAGGGGAAAGGAAGGAAAACGTGTGAGTTTTAAGTTTTAAACAAGTTGGGTAGGAGAAAAGAAAGAGTCGATGGTAACGCGAGAAAGAAATAGTCCTGAAAGTTTGTTTAAATAAAAAGAGAAAATAATCTGCAAAAGATTGTCCTAAAAAAGAATAATTGACCTTCATCAGCTCCTTGACCATCATTTTCATCTTGTGTTGTATCTATCACATGGTATTCCGAACGCAGACATAACTTTCTTGCATATTATGGAAAGAATAATACTTGTGTTGCGTGGATAAGGCGCCACTTTGTGTGGACTGTCTTCCAACATGGCTTAATAATTTACAGCAATGTTTAAATTTATTTTGTTCGAAGTTGTGTTTCAGTTTTTATTATTGTTATACAACAAAGAATGACTGTTAATTTGTTTACTCTTTGTTTTTATTTCTGCTCAAATAATTTAAAATAACTGAGAATACATACTTTTTCGTTTTTTTTGTTGTTTTATTTCTTTCACATAAATAGAAATTTGAATTTTCGTCCTGCCCTATAATGTGGAAAATGACTTAATGGGATAAGGACATTATAACGTGTTGATGTATATTGACGTCTTGTCTCGCAGACATTATTGAACCAATTGGTGGGATAGGACGTCCTCCTCCATCCGAAATACCAGTACAGAAAAATTGGTTCTATCAATCCTAATAGATACCTAAGTCCTTTCAGAACAACTCTATCTTGTCTAAAATGGGAGAGTGGTTCTCTCAGAAATCGTCATATAGACTAAGTGTCCGCGAAAAAGTCAATTTAAATGTTAATTTTTATATCGTAGTTCAGTGGCTCTTAACCTTTTCGGGGTAGCGGAGCACATTTAATTACATGAAAGTTTCCCGGAGCATCAGAACTAAATATTTCCGGGCGAGTTTTACATTTGGGATATTGCTACCCTCATTTCCTCTTCTAGATCTGTAAGACTTTCTCGGTTTTAGGTTTTTATATTGGTTAATGTTGAGAATCACAATTCACAAAGATATGAGGTAGGAAATTGTAGTAAAAACGTGGGTGCCTTCCTAGATAGAGAATGAAAATCCAAAAAAAATTCATTCGACATTTTTGTGAACTCCATTTTTAAAGAGCGAACTGTTGAATCTTCTTCTTGCTAAGATAATTCTGTATTTGAAGATTCAAATGTGCGAAATGGATTTGGTATCCATTCTATTCTATATATAATTTAAGAGATGGAAAGTAGCACGCATTTTTTCCATACAATATTGCTAGATGTTCTATTATAGAAGGAATGTAATCTGCGACATTTTCCGTTTGAATTGAAGGAAACATATGAAGCGTATTTTTTTTTTAAGATTTTTTCAAACAAATTTTTTTTATTGAATGCCAGCATTTTGGCCGTGCATATTAAAATATTTTCATTTTTTACTTGAATGTATTCACTGAATTTATGTATTTAAAAATATCAGATAAATATTCCAATTTAGCGCACCAAATATAATTTTTAATATATTTAACAAATTTATCCACAGCTACATCACAGCAGTTCATCTTTGAGCTCCAATAAACGGCATATAACTTTACCTTATTTCAGTCTGTAGAAGGACTCATACTTAGCTTCCATAGATATATAAAGTTATTTAAAAATACATTCCTGCACAAGTCTTGATTCGATATAATTTAATATTTGTACAACTTCATCCAATACAGATTTTAATGTTTTTGGCAATGTTTATGAAAAAACTAAAGCTTCCCGGTGTAAAAAAAGTGTGTAGATATGATGTCTGGATTTATTTTTTTATTTTACAAGTGTAACACATCCTTTAATCCATTGCTGCCGGCATATACTTCTCCCGGTGGAATTCGCCCAAATTCATAAATGTTGTTACTGAATGCCTAAAATATAAATAAAAAAAAGATCCAGGAGTATACCTGTACTAACACCTGAGATAATTAGGGGGTGCAATTTCAACCGTCCGGCACCAGATGTTCCACAAATACTTAAAATTGTATCTATAAGGCTAAAAATATAGAATAAGTATGAAACAGAATTTTTCTGTAAAAACCATGTACCTGTGACCAATACTTTTTCTCGTAGATAAAGTGAGGTATGGAGTGAAGGGTGTTCGCCTCAGATGGAATTAAATCCCTAATTTGCTTATATTTTTGGTGCATGACTTATTCGAATTCTTCGAACATGTCTGATCAACGTTCATCATGGGGTGAGGTACACTACAAACCGATCCCAGTTTTTGTCTGTCTCTATCCTCAATCGTGTCTATTCGTCTATCATATAACGAAATGCTTTTTAGATACAAAACCGGTTTTCGTCTGAGAATAGGATAAAGTTTGTCACTCGTGTATCAGCGGACTGACACATTCTTCGTTTTGACTTTGACGCAGTGGCCGTGCTATTTTCCAGATTTGTGTAAATGATTCCATACTATGGACGCCATTCATGCAAAATGTATATCGACCGATACGTTTCGGCTATAAGATGTGGTGCCTCGCTTCATCGGATGGGTATTTATACCAATTTATGCCTTATGCTAGGGCGAACGACCTGAATAAGCAAGGATATGGCCTGGGTGCAAACGTCGTTCTACAATTGTTGGATTTTCTCGAAAATCCAAAGCAGCACACCGTAACGTTCGACAATTTTTTTACATCGCACAAACTGTTGTGTCGATTAAAATTGCTTAGATATTTTGGCACAAGCATTGTTCGCGATAATCGGACAAACCACGCTGGAAGGATATCAAAACAATTGGCAAACTTAATCACGGAGCGTTTGATTGGGTATTCGATACAAGAAACGAAACTTAGGCCCTCCGTTGGAACGACAATTCCGTTAGTATAAATTCACCAATGTCCTCTATTCCACTTAGTTAATTCCTTTTTATTTCAGCTTGTCACCATTCTCACCAACTATATCAGGCATGACCCATTGTATCGCACCAAAAGAAACGACCGTAGACAATCGAACCAGATTTTCATTGATCAACCAGATCCCATTCACAAACACAACCAACGAATGGGCGGCGTCGACTTGTTGGATAATGGCATTGCCAATGAAATTACAGAATTCGTATGCGTGGAAAGAAATGGTACTGGCCACTGATAACGAACGTGTTAGATGCAGCGATGGTTAACTGCGATGGAAACTGCACGTGATGTTTTGCAAAATTGAAAGGAGGAAGCCAATGGACCAGTTTGACTTTCGACGGGACGTCGTCGTTGAAGCCTGGTTGCCACCGATTGAACGCCAGGTAGTACGATCCAACAGGTCATACCGTACCATGACAACGCAACAAAAACGCATTCGCGAGGATGGAATTGGTCATATTGTGCAACGTGGTGATAATTATCGCCGATGTAAGCAACGCGGAGGCCAAACATATTATGCTTGCACCAAGTGTAGTGTTTTTCTCCATCCCAAAAATTGCTTCGAAAGCTAACACAACGGTGAGGTTCCAACCAAAAAGGCCGCTCATTGATTTTAATATCTATTAATTGAAAATCATTTCAATTTGTCAATAAAAGCCAATTGTTTTCTAAATTGAAGTCATTTGATGTTCTTGTTTCAAATTTCAAATATTTTCAGAACACCTGGTGCCGAACTGGTGAAATTTCACCCCCGACAGGTATATCATTCATAATGCACAGGTAAATACTGTGATCGAGACCAAATTTACACAGAACTTATAGGACCCTGAGAACCATGTATTCTGGAGAAAACTCCCAAAATTTCGCATGCTTACTATTTTTGCGGATTTTCCAAATGAGAAAATTTCACAAAAAAAAAAAACAAACTGAATTTTGAACGCGGATTTGGACAAGTAAACGGGAGAGTTCCGCGAGACTGTCCAAGAACGGTACAACGTTTCAGCCATCCTCTACGACTTTGCCAAATTTCAGACAAATACCTGCACGCAGTTGGCCTAGAGAATTTTTTAAAAATACGTCCACATGGGGTGAAATTTCACCCCATCAGGCAGGAATGGGTTAATAGATCCTGCCCACTGACATATAATAAGAATGGACTGAGCGTTCTTGCTTCAAAAATGGCACAAATATTGAACAGGGTGTGAAAACCCTTTATTTCGTGCAATTGCACACCGATTCATAATTTATTATTATTTGTCGATTGGAAACACTAAAGATCTTATAAAGTAGTATTGCATTAAATTAAAATTATTTAGGAAGTTAAACTTGTTTTAATTAACCCAAAAATTAATTTTTAATATTACTGAAAAGTGTGCTCCTCTGCAGATTTGTTGTCAAATTTCATTGAGCTTGTAAGAGATAGACGTATAAAAACAACATATTTGTCTGAATTTTTATATCAATTCCAATGCATTCCAATTAATACAGCAGTATTGTTTCCAAAATTGGCTTCAGTTCAGTGTACATTTTGAGATTGAAAGGGACAAATAGATTTTAGCAGAAATTTGTGCCATTTTTAACTATAGGAATTAGATAGGATGGCTCAGCCCATTCTTATTATATGTCAGTGATCCTGCCATTGATAGACATGCATCTGTACAAATTCCTGCGTAGAGATTCTTATCCTGTTGTATGTTCGGTAAGCTATCTGCAGCAAAGAAATTGATTTGCTATTTCGTTTTCACCAATGACAGATTCGTCGATTTGCCAAGTAAAATATCTGTTGGAAAGTTTATTATTAACCGTTTCCTCGTTTCCTGAATATCATGTGACATGTATCATTAGAAAGGGGAATCTTCATAATTTCATTTTTTGCATCATCACTAAATATAATTTATTACCTAAGATACTTACTCAACTCAATTTTTGGTCACTTCTTATAAAATCTAATCCATTATTAATTAAAAGCACATTTTTATAGACTATGTGAAAATTTGTGTTTGTCCAATGAGAGAACAACAAATTTCACCTTACTTGATTAGAATTTTTTCGGATTTTAAAACAAAAATATCTTAAGCGTTTCGCGGAACACCTGGGATAATGTTGCGCACCGGTTAAGAACCATTGCCCTAGCCTAGATGAAATCTATAGGAAATACTACGTTTGTGATTCCGTTAGTAGCGCACACACATAATTATGTTAGAGTAAAATGGATCGGACAAACCTTCTGTCTGTCTGTTTGTCTGCATTGCTGCATGATTGCTCGAAAACGCGTGTACTTAAAGAGCTGAAAATTTGCACACGGCTTTAAAAAAAATATGTAAATTTAAGTAAAATGGGACAAATCATGTAACTCCTTCGAAGGGTTGCCATACAAAAATTTCGTTTTTTACACTGCCAGAGAGTGCGTAGATATAGAGGGCTGAAATTATGTACACACCGTCTCCATAAAATATAGTATATATTGTTTCAAAAATGGGCGAAATTGTGCAACCTCCCTTTTCTTTTGCCAGACAAAAATTGGGCTTTTATACGTATACTGTGAAAACCATTTGTTCTAAATGTTTTTATTGTAGGGAAAAGTTCTTCGGAATATAAGAACCTATGAAATTGGATATAATCATTTTCTCTGTTAATCGATTCGCATGACGCGTTTCTTAAAAAATAAAAAATATAAAGTTTAATATTTATGTAAATTTATTCAACTGGGTCCATTTAAAATCTTAAAATAAGTATCATTTTACTTTCTAAACAGAAAGATAAATTGAAGGAAGATTATTAGAATTGTATTCGACATTTTAATTTGTCACTAACCGCACTTTTTACACTTCGTTATGATGCATTGCAAATTTGCCTTCTATTTGAGAAAATTGCGATTACCACTAACTAATTTCACTATAGAAATAATAAAATGATCTTAAATAATCAATTAGGAGTGCAAATCATAAGTATTTCAGTCTTATTTTGCATTTTTTATCGATAAAACTTTCGTGGCACTTTGTTTTGATCCAAACTGATTTCCCTGAAATGAGGTTTAAACTAACAAATTCAATGTATATTTATGGTAAGAAACTCATATGATATTTATTGCAACATTTTTAATGGATCCAGTGGAATAAATTTACATAAATATTAGCACTTTATTTTTCCACGCACTTGAAAGCCCGGACAATCATAACTTGTTATTCTGTATATCGTGACTGCTATTTTCCTTATTCTTCAACGAAAACACGAGCAGCCTATTCTTGAATAACGAAGGCACATTCCGTATTCGTTATACTGTCAAAACCATTCGGAATCGACAAATGTGGTATTCTTGAAATCCGCACACCCTTCGTTATTTAACAAGTGGGTTCAACCATTCGTTATGCCAAACGAAGAGTGAATCAGCTGCTACTTTACGGGTGATAATGGGAGAGAAAAGATATACGAAAATTTCATATGCTCAAAAAACTAAACTACTTAATTAAGTTTTTAGAGTAAAACCCGAAACTTAAATTTGGTAAATATATTTAACTCTTTCAGTTCAAAAGATGCCACGGAATTGTGGCAAAATAAAATCAGTATTAATTTCCATACCCGGAGCGCAAAAGAACTAGAAAAGTTTTTTTATGATATTATATTCGAAACAAAGCTAATTTCCAGATTTGGCAGGATTTAAAATGTGTGGTGAAAGGAAAATCTGCGGCGGCAGAAAAAAGCGTTTGCATGGCACTGGTGGAGGTCCTCCTGCAACATTTTTTTCTATCTAGCGTTGAATTAAGGGTGCAGGAATTTATTAACGATCGACGTAATTGATAGTCCATAGATTCTTTAACGATTTCAGACACAAACAATAATGACAATTCACTGAAGCTAGTCATTTTGAAACAGCTGACAATATTCAATTTGTAAATTGACAGATTTAATCTTACCACACTCGTATGTTGAAAAACTTTTTCACCACTTCGACTTTATAACGATGAAGTTCAAGAATACGAACGGGGTATTCGATTCGTTATCAACCATTCGTTATATAACGAATTCGTAAAAACCATTCGTAATTCAAGAATAGGCCCCACGGTCGGTTTTTTTGAAACGAATAATGCCAATGTTCCAGAAATTTGAGATGCGTTCGTCACAAAGTAAATAATTTTGTAGAAATTACGTTGAAATGAGCTGAACAAAATTTATGGGAAATTGCATAATTTTGAGCTGATTTCGACGATTTCATCGAAATTACGTAATTTTGGCCTAGTACGAATGCCATATTAGACAAATTTTAACTTTTTTAGTAAAACTGCTATAATACATTATGTACTAAGTTCAATCGGTTTGAGCTAATCACAATTTTTGGTAATGTTGTTTACTTTTGGTAAGGGTCGGTCTATGGAATTTTCCTGGGTGATGGTGTAAGTAAATGAAGAAAAATTAATTACAACGCGATTTTGGTTTTCTTAATTTATTATCATAGAAAACGCTACAACAATATGGCCGAATTAAAGGAAAAGGTCATATGACTATGGGATGTACTCGAGATGATAATAACTAGAAGAAAAAAAATGTTGTTCTTGCCGCTAATACTCTACACAAATAGTTTTCCACATGAAATGGAATAGCTAGAATTATGTGTCAATACAAATATTCGGATATAATGCAACAATTAAGGCTGGAAGTGCTCAAGTTGAATTTAGTCTAATGATGGTCGATACGCAAACAAACAGCTGAACATGTCACAAACATCAGTCTCCTCTTCTTAGCCCATAAATATTGCTCCTTCCATGGCTCGTACATGTATAACGCAACGTTTTTTTTCTCCAATTTTATTGAATGCGGTCTGACATTTATGGAAAATTATTTTTCGCAATTGGAATAGTACTCAGTTCTCTTGCTTTATTTTTCATCATTTTCTTTTATAGAACTGCTAGAGTCCATATCAAGATCAGCATTGGAAGTGGACACCTGCAGGTCTAAGAAAAGGAACTCGCAGCGACAAATGGCACCTATGACAAATAAATTAATCCATTGAGTGGATAGACCGCCGATGCTGTCAATGCAGCCTTCCTCTGGTGTTATTGATGCGGGTTCGTTAAGACGAACACCTTAATATCTCTTGATTGTCGCAAATAAACTTCATAAATTGACGTTTGTGCGAGTGCAACTAAGGATTTCATCGTACGTGATCTTAAATGCTGGGGATTTTTGTTTTTTTCTGTAAAAAATTGATCATGCGGTGAGTGAAATATCATTTTGCCCGGTTAAGGAAGGTTTCTAGATCTCTTAGGCAAAACTACTTGAAATGACCACTGTAAATCATATCTGAAAATAAGATAAGCAGTGGAGCAAGCACTTAAAGCACCTGGGAATGATTAAGTGTTGTAATCAGATAAATTTCCATTTCACTGCCACCTTGCAACCGTGGGCATGTTTCGTGAGCATTTCATAAAATTGTCTCTCGATGCAAAATTGTATAGTATACATAGTGCATTCTGGCCGATGTTATGTGACGTTTGCAGTACAACTATGTCGATAGTCTTTGATTCCCATAAATTCAAAATTCAAAGCATTATAAGAAAGAACAATCAAGGGACGAGCCTGTTACTCGATAAAATCGAGAGAGAATCTAATTAATTACAAAACATTGTCAGAGATACTCATCGATTACAATGCAAGGTGAATGCTGACATGAAGACAATTTCCATCGTTTAGAGACTTTCATCTTATGGCTCGTCGTTTATCTTGTCTTGTGGCTGCTATCGAAATGGTAAATCAACTAAATCATTCTGCTCAGCATCACACGCTACAGTGCACAACCCGAGGAAATATCCAAGTCGTCTCAGCATTGGTCGCATATAGATCTGGTTGGCTTGTGACTCGATTTGAATTGATTAGAAAAAAGAAAATAAATAAATCTCGGAGTGGACAACTTTGAGCGAATCATACTAGAATCAGATCTGATTTGACTTCGATCTGATTACCAAATTTGGTGGTCTTCCCATGCAATTAGGGCAAATAAATAACCACAGGCAAACGCTTCCCGTTTTGTACGTGAGTCGATCGATGAATTTGGTTAATGAGGTATCGGGATTGCCTTATTAGAAATGTAAACAGTAATCGAGTTACGTAAAGACAAGTAAGTAAGAGTGAGAGAAGTTGAAAATGTGCCTATAGTTGCTTTAAGGATTTGTTTTGTTTCAACTGTGTTGCAGAGGCAGAGTTATGCATCTATGTATATGTAGTGTAAAAAGAAAGTGATTGTGTATAAGTGTGCATAATAGATATTTATATTTGTATATAAAAAATATTTAAAGTCATCAATTTCTTCAATATTTCATCGGAAATGGCATTACTCGGACATCATTCTTCACTTTAAGCAGCTGAGATTTCAATATAAGAATAGTTCTTAAGATCTTAGTAACAGTGCCTCTAATCTCTTGAGCCTCGGGAAGCATCGATGGAAATGACAGCTCTGCCCTTTTCGTATTCCAGTTTTCAGTTCACTCCGTGATGTTCCATTTAAACACAGTTGGTGACGATCAGAGAGGCCAACGGTCGATTACTTTTGCACTCATAGGAACAATTTGCAGTGGCCGTCGGCCGCTCTAAGGCCTATTCACACTATCCATCAAGTTTCCGACAGTCAACCGTCATTCAGCAATCCATTAATTTGCATTGCATCCACAGCAAACTGTCATATGTCCATATTTCTTCTCCATCCCATGCAAAGCTCAGAGTAATATTGGACGAACATATTCATACTGAACCATCTCGACTCATCGCCGACAGTTTGACGGTATCATAACATTTTACAAAAGTTTTCCTGATGGCGATCTGTCGGTGATGGTGATGTGTCGGTGATAGTGATGTGTCGGTGACGGATAGTGCGAATGGTAGTGCATTGCAGAATATTTTGATGGTCGGCTGATTGTCGGAAGCCGGTTGGATAGTGTGAAAATGTCGCAATTGTGGTTAAAGCTTGATTCTGCTTCTGTTGAAATATGTAGTTCTCCATCAAGTGTGTTCTGTTAGTATTTCTAGTTTTGCGATATTGAAGTTGTGAGCAAATTTGTTGAGTATATCGATATATCGAATTTTTGGTTTGCAGTATAAGGATTTCAAAATTTAGAAAGTTATGTTTGAAAACATGTTGTTTAACCTGATTTTTATTACATAAATTTACATTTCAAGAAAAAAATATAAACGTGCACTTTTTATAAAAAAGGAAAAATTACAGAATTAATTGTAGTCTTTTCATTCGTGCTGTGAAGTGGGAAATTAATCAATTAATTTTTTTTTATTATTAAGCCAAGCTCAAGGTATACCCTATGCTCGAAAGCACAGCATGGCAGGAAGGAGATAGGGAAAGGATTAGGGGATATGAGGAGAGTGGTGGAGGTGCCGATGTATATCGCCGGAGGAAAAACAGAAGATGGTAAACTGTTCCATATTCGCACTGTTCGGGATAAAAAAGCATCATGGAATTTTACTGTACGGTCGAAAGTAATTTTAAGGGTAAAAGAATGTGCGCGGTTTGCAGATATAGACTAGATATTTCATCAGAGCATTGACCATGTATGTAGCAATAAAGGAGCGAAAGGCATCCAACATTGCGGCAGTGCTCGAGTGAGTAGATATGACAAGTTATTGGCATATCGCCAATGAGCCTTTTGGACAATATCCAATGAAACTAAGGCTGTGCGACCAGCCCCAGCCCATACATGAGAATGGTATTCCATTCTAGATCTCATGAAGGACTTGCAGAGGAGCGCTAGATTTGACCGGCTAAAATATTTCTTACACCTTTTCAGAAATCCAAGACATTTCGATTCTTCTTTGGCAACAGAGAAGATGTAATCTGTCCAGTTTCTCTTACTGGAAATATTAATGCCAAGAATGCTTAGTGACGGTGAATCAGAAATTAATGCTCCATCAAAAGAACCACTCTGGTCTTGTTTTAATGAGATGAGACAGATTTGCCCAAAGCGAGGATATTGGCAAGATTGTTATTCAATGATCTAATTATACAATCTCGTTTAACACATGCGGCATTCCCCCTGGAGTTCGCAAGAGTGTTAAAAGAGTAAGCGAAATTCAGGGTACTGTATCAGCGAAGCTATGGATGGGATTGAAAGTAAGACAAAGCAGATCATTAATGAAAATTAAAAAGAGAGTTGGAGAGATAACAGAGTATTGAGGCACACCGGCATTTATGGGATGAGGTTCAGATGTAACGCCATCTAATACAACACGTATTTGGCGACTAGATAGGAAACTTTCAATCCATAATAGAAGAGGAGGGGAGAGACCAAGTGTTTTGAGCTTAGCTAAAACGGCTGAATGCCAGACTCTATCAAAGGCCTTTGAAAAATCTAGGGCAACGATTTTGGACTCACCAATTGTGAAGACTACGGTTCCAACGTTCCGTAAGAAAAGTCAGCAAGTCTCCAGATGAGCGTCCAGCTTCGAAGCCATATTGGCGATCGTTGATGAGTTGATTAGTTTCTAGATACTTCATTAATTTGGAATTAATGATAGATTCAAAAACCTTTGAAAGAATCGAAGTGATTGCAATAGGTCGATAATTTGAGGGATCGCTACCTTCTCCTCCCCCCATGGGCGTAGCTAGGGTTTTGTTGTAGGGTGGGACTAGTAGAAGCCAGCTTGACACAAAAATTGAAAAAGAATATTCTTCAATAAAGTATTGTTTTTCAAAAATTTGTAAAAGTTTCTAAAACGTTAATCAGTTGCTAACGCCCAGTTTCCTTACATCAGCAAACTATTTTATTGATTACCGTTGTTTGATTTCGAGTAAGAGTTCATTCTTAAATTAATATCGCCTATACATTTGACTGGATTTCATTTAGATCGAATACAAAATACATGTGATATTTTTTTAATCTACTAGCATTACGATTTCTACTGGAGTGAGAAAACTTTCACAGAAAGAAGAAAACTCCTTTGATCGGCAATAAAACCGAAGACCTAATAGAAGCCAAATGTAATTAATATATGCAGAAGCACTTCTGGTATTGATAAAAATTCTTCTTACGACAAAAAAGTTATCGCACAATGAAACTGATTTGCTACAAAGAAGAACATTTTACAAGAAGTCAACATAATATATACCTACGTACTAAAACATTTCTCATTTGTTTTTTACGTGCAAGAAATGTCTGCTAAGCTCAAAATCGCACCTAACTTTCCTTGATACACATAGTACAGAGCTTATTCTCAGTAAAAATGTCACTCGGTGCATTATCGTTTAATTTGAATTCGTCACCATCCATCACTTCTAAATTAATGTCATTATAATCATGCTGCTGGAAGGGAATACAAATATTATTTTAATACTTTTCGTGTTAATTTAAATTAAACTTAATTGATGGTGTTATAATGTTGTCAACAGAAATTGCCAAAAACCAATTGAATAAGCTTTAGTTTTCTATCTTTTCTGCAAATCGGCTCAATACCTTTTCAGCTGTAATTTTTTTAACAATGTTGAGCATTGACATCTGAGAGAATCGTTCTTGAAGCATTGTGCTTCTAAGCCACGTTTTTATCCGCCTCATAACAGAAAAACTTCTCTCACAGTCGGCGGAGCTCACTGGGTGTAATATTGCTGCTTTAAAAAGCTTATATTCTTCTGTTCCCAAATTTTTAGCATTCATTTCGTAATTTTTTAATTTAAGCATGTTTTCATGACCATTGTTCAGCTTCCAAGGGTGATGTATCAATTTTTAAGATTTTCTTGTATAATTACTGATGAATATAAAAAAAATGTCATTATATTTACAAGATAATTAAGGGATTTTCAAGAAATTACCTCTATTTTTAGAAGATGAGTCCTCCCGAAGCCTTCTCAATGGCAAGACCTGGCGAAAAAGTGTCATTATTATATCAATAAGTTTAGCCAAGTATTCTATGTTTTAAACAATTTCTTCCTCTTGCTGTTTCGTAAGTTGTTAATGAATATCTCCAAATGTAAGAGTTTCACGATAGAGCACATACATTTGGCTGCATTCAGAGCAAGACGATGATTCTGAGTGCTTCTTTAAGGCCTCTGCTAATTCTTCTCAGTTGTTAAAGCTGCTGTGAGGTTACGTTTTCCACTTACAGCAAGGACTGGGAGTGCTTTTATGCAAGAAGTTCACCAGCCCCGATTAAAGATCCCTTTCTTGACATTTTGACTTTCTAATCTCAGAACTCAAGTTTTTCTTATTACGCTTTTTTTTTTGACTTATTGACTTAACATTTGTTTATTTACTTCTAAATTTTCCTTTTTGTTCTTTATTAGGGGAACAAGAGATCTTACCGTGGGTCCGGGGTCTCGATCGATTTTCTTCGACAATTGGTGATCCAGCAAGATTTAGTAAAGGGGCGAAAATTTGTAAACTAACGTAAGTGTATAATTTTGGGTACGCCTTCCGATTTATATATTGACTGAATATTGGAAATAGTCTCTTTCGCTTATACAAAAGAAATTGAACATTTTCTTCTACGTAAACAGTGTAGTGCGTAGTCGCATTATGCTAAGAATGGAAAAATGATAAGTTGACAATAATTCTGATGAATTTATTATCAGTCAGTCGAAATGGAGAAAATCAAGTCATTTTTAATGTAAGTTTCACTTAGATACATGTATCTGGATTTGTATCGGCACTTGTATTGGCACTTTTATCGGTACATGTATCGGCACGTTTTTGACTTGTATATATTGAGAACTTTTTTGACTTCTGTTTACATTAGACGAGCACTTGTAGATATACTTTAATTACTGGTCCGCAAGAGTTCCAAATGTTTGAATGCATACCATGATCAGGTATATACTTCATCAGTTCCACAGCCGGATTTTTTGCTTACATTAATTTTTCCGAGTTCTCTGTTAAATTGAGTTTTTATATTATACCACTTATCATCAATTTCTTTTTTCGTAGACTTTAACTCCTGAGCGATTTTTTCCAACTTTTTTTATTTAAGTCTATAAATGGTTTTGACCTGACATCCCAAATATTACATTTTCATATTTTTCTATTAGAAGTAGGTAAGGTCTTTTCTTTTGAACACGATGACATGATTTTTAATGTAATTCAACCGCCCGCACTACAGAACTAAATACACGATAAACTGCACTTCAGAACTAAACGCAAAAGTATAGCGAAAAGTAAAACCACAAGCAAAATAAACATATACAAAATATATGAGCAATTATGTCAGGCACAACCAAATGAATGAGCATTTATATGCCAAGTTGTATCGCGATTTGTCGAATATACTTTGCCTCTTAAAAATCCCGATACAAGTGACTTACTGTAAACTAAGCTTTAGATACGTATTGGGAATTTGTCTCGAAAAGAATATGTTTTGTAATTTGAGTATTTTTAAAAGAATGCATGACTTGGGAAATGTAAGAGATACTCGAATGAGAATAGGCATATCTGTACATATGTATACCTACAGCATAGATGCGTTTTATTAATTTGAAGGCGCTTTTATAGATGTATGCTTGGGTTTTGTTATGAGTAACGAATGCCGCTTATTGAGTGTGGCTTCATTACAAAATCACTTTTCCCAAATTCGGAACCAACTACAGATGTAGGCACAGCTCACTCTTACATATATAATTTCGTTATACTTTCAATGTTATGCACTAATGCTTGCTTGGTTTAAACTGAAATATAATTGATCGATTAATGGGAATTTAATAATTCTGGATCGTTATTTATTTTCTGGGGGGGGGGGTGCCGCTCCGGGTTCCATGGGGTGGGCCGGTGTCGGTGCCGTTTCGGATTCCCTGGGGTGGGCCGTAGCCACCCGTACCCCAACCTAGCTACGTACATGCCTCCCCTCCTTGGTGTTGCCATATACAAATTTAACAATCGAATTTGTACTGATGGGAGACCTTACCAAATTACATACGGGTATTCATTTAGGGTATCACAAGAATTGGTCTTAGAATCATTCTAAATTTTTCATTTGTTTTCCAGAATTTTCTGTCAAGATTTTTGGGATTTTTTTCCGGGATTTTGCTTGTGGGATTCGGATTTTTAAAATTATCGACAAAACCGTTTTTTAAAAAGTTTTTTAAATATTAGTAATAAGAGTCATAGAAAGAACTAAATAAAGCCTATATTATTTTTAGTTCCGATTGGAGACCATCTGATTTTGATGCACTACTAAGAGTTTTTATCAATTCCCTAATTCTCTCCTCGATAAAGTAATATGTTTCTTAATAATCATTGTTATTAGCCTTTATGAAGGTAAAAAATCACTCGCAAGTGAGCATCCTGTATTTGGTTAAATTATTTAACGCCTTACTATTACAAAATTTAAATATGCATATTATCATACAAATCAAAATCAGTCAGGAAAATTAATAAAATCCAAAAATCCAAACTGTTTCAATTAACCAAATTTATTGAAACCCTACTTAATACATATCTGTAGTGAAAAATAATTTTTCTCTTATATTTATAAGAAATAATTCCAAGTAAAAAATTTGAAACCAATTATTTTATCAATTCAAACAAAATTATTCTCCTTTTCGATTATAAAATTCGCATCAGTGCAACCAACTATGGATTAATTTTCCTTTCTAACGATTGCACAACAATCGTCTTGTCTTCATCTACTGTAAGCCAATCCCTTACACCTCTAGACAAACGTCCTAGCATAAGCTTCGCTTTCCATCCATTGATTGGAACATAAAACTGGGCCATAAAATAAAACACATAATTTGAAATTCCTTTTGAGGTTAACATGCTAAAATTCCATTTCCTATTCTCGTTTCCTCTCGGCTTCGGTCTTGAGTTGTCTGCGCAGTGCTTAGGCGCAGGCGCACTGCAACA
This sequence comes from Dioctria linearis, assembly GCA_963930735.1. Lineage (NCBI taxonomy): Eukaryota > Metazoa > Arthropoda > Insecta > Diptera > Asilidae > Dioctria > Dioctria linearis. The sequence goes on along the minus strand of OZ005743.1, from coordinate 124,242,051 downwards.
GAATCTTGAATTACAGCTGCAGTCAGGTAACTAGTGCACATTTCCGTGCCAATCTGATCATATGGTGGGACTTTATAGTACTGGACTGAACTATAATAAAGCCTCGTGAGAGATTTGAAAAGACATTTGCCTAGAAACCAATTTATGTCGACTGCCAGTTCGCATTCATCCAGTTTGGTCTAAAAGAGCTCCGGCTGTCCATAAATTTTGACAAGATGAGATTATTGTTTGCCAATGTATAAATCGGCCTGAATTATACATTTAAATTTATATGAGTTTGCATTGTTATAAATTCAATTATTGCTCTCTTAGTTCACTGTCGTGGTGTATAACTTTATAAAAGACAACGTTGCAACATGGTGGCTTATTTGACATTATATAAACTTCTTATGTTTGCTTGTGAAAAATAATCGCCTTTGATTTGATCTCAAGACCTCGTGCGTTCCTTTCTGATACAAGTCCTTGAAGTCATTCAAAATAGCGAGAAATATTGATGGCGATATTTACATATTTCTCATTTATTTAAAAACGTACCTACCCAATTTATCCCGTTATTGATTTCTCTAAAATATGTGATACCTATTTAGTTAAGGTCATACGAAAAGGGGAATATACGCATGTCGATTGAGCTTTTATTAAGTTTTTAATGCTGAACAACTGGTAGATGGAAGATATCCTTTCATCCATAGCTTGTGCAGTGACGGAAAAGAATTAGGCATGCAACCAATGAGGAGAAATATCTATTGAAAAATGATGAATTTGGATGAGTTAGTAAAAGCCAATGATCAGAAACTAAATTGGACGAAATTAATTTGATAAAAATATACATACATACATTCTGTCTTAGGGTGGCATACAAAAATTTCGTTTTATATCCTAGACGAAAGCTTGTCATTCCGTTTATAACACGCAGAAATAATAATGGTAGAGCAAAATGGATTGGACACCCACGCATAATATTAAAAGTTTTTTTAATTTTTGCATTTTCGTCCGTCCGTCAGTCCATTAGTCTGTCTGACCGTCCGTACGTCTGTCTGTTCTCATGATAATGCCAGAATGCGTGTACTTAGAGAGCTGAGAGCTGAAATTTTGTAAAAGGGCTTTTTAAAAAAAAGTAAAATTAAGTTCGAAAGTGGAATAAATCGGTGGTGGCGACATGTTATGGCTTCGCATCGAAAATTTCGATCGGCGGTATGTTATAACATTTTCGTTCGACAGGTGATTTTGTTTCGAAATTATTTCCGAATTTTTCCCCTAGCAGAAACGTCGTTTATAAATTATTTGTTATGTTGCTGACAGTTAACATTTTAAGATTTATTTTGTTATTCGTGTATATATAGACAGTATTTGAGTTGATTAACTCAATTTTTTAACTTAAAATTGTATAAATGAATTTTTCAAGTGCGGTTGGTTTATTTGTGGAAGATGATATCGAAAATGACGAAGAAATAATCAATTACCGGGACGAAAGAAAATTGTTAAGGGAGCGGTATAATGTTATGGATATACCTAACACAAAGTACTGCCATAGACAAACTAATAACATACAAAGACTGGACACGTAGAACAAAAATATGCAACGCTTTTCTAGAATATAAAATTAACGATGCCTCGACGATGCCTCGACTTGGCACTTGATGACGTGCCCAAAGAGTAAGCCACCAATGCCTCGCTCAATACAAAATCACTGTTGTCTCGATCCGATGAAGAGAAGGCCACAAGTTTTTCTTAGAAATTTACTGGAAATTTCTTCCTTCGAATTTTTATGCATTCGCCGGGCCGAGAGCAGTGCCTCGCTCGAATATAAAATCTAACAACGATGCCTCGACCTGATGCAGGGAAGGCCGCAATTTTTTCTTAAAAAAATTACTAGAAATTTTTTCGCAATTTTGAAGGGCGAGAACAATTTTTATGAGCCTAGAGCTAGACGCTAGACAAGCAATAAGCATTTTTTTTTTTTTAGAAATTTACACAAAATGTTTCGGTAGAATTTTTGTTCATTTTGGTGGCCGACTAGACTTATTTACAGGTACAGGATGTACTTTCATTCTGTGATGCAATTATAATATACATATATAGAATAAACATACATACTAATAAAAACACAAAATCCCCACTCACGTGGGGTTAGAGTACGTGAATGTTAAAAGGATGATATGGGAATTATTATAAGGTAGACAAACCAATTTATATAATTATTTCGATGAATTCAAAAATATTGGAAAAATGCATGAACTTATATGACTCGGACGTCAAGTAGATTTTATTATACTCTAGAATCTAAATGAAATAATGGACACAGAGTAGGTATATACCAAGTTTGTCATTCCATATGTAATGCACAGAAATGATTGCAGGTACCGCAAGATAGATTGGACACCTACGCATAATAAAAATTATTTTGATTTGCCCGCTTGTCCATCTGCCCATTTAAATGAAAACGTGAGTGGGATTGTGAAATTTTTTGAAAAATAAAAATAGCCCATTCGTATGAAGTATACTTCGCAAGGAACTCGCAGCTGGCAATTTTAGTCGGAACAAAATCTAAAAAATTTGATAGATCTTGAATTTCTGTACGATATATCTTTCATGAACTTATTTGGAAAATCAATATTAGTTAGAAAAAACAAGCAAAAAAGCTTGTGTGAAAATTTCATTTTGCTTTTTTCTCGTTTCGGGTTAAGGCACTTTCACATCAAACACAAAAATCGAAAAAATGTAAACCGAAAAACTCAATTTATTCCACTTTAAAACAAGATTTTTGCTCCAATGATTAATAAATCATGGGAAATAGGATAAACTAATAATTTTACTAAAAAAAAAGTATATTTATCTTAGAATTTTTAAGAAAACATAACTTTTATGATTTATTTGACGAATATTTCAGCCGAAAAAGTTTTTCGGCCGATAAAAGATAAAAGTTGCGTTTTCCTTCAAAATCTGAAATAAATATAACTATTTTCTCAGTAAAATTCTTAGTTTATCCTATTTCTCTGGATTTTATTAATCATTGGAACAAAAAACTTGTTTTAAAGTGGAATAAATTGAGTTTTTCGGTTTACATTTTTCTGTTCTTGTTTTTGATGTGAATGTGCCTTTACTAGTGAAAAAACGTCAATTATGAAAGTTGTAGAGCATGAAACTCTATAAAATCATAAACTTTTTTTCTGAAATGTCAATAATTTTAGAGCGCTCCGATGAATGAATGCTTGATTCGAACTATTTACCAAACCACCATTGAGGTAGAGGTATAGGCGGGTTGTTTTTATCGTGGTTTCCCCGATAGGCCTATTCCACATTCTTTAATAATTTCAACGTGCTAGTTAAAATTATTTTAGAGATAACCTTTGGAATACCAATTCCTTGAAAAGTTTTGTAATTAATATATTTTAAATTCGTATATGTTAAAATTTCTTTTCTAAAATTTTCCATATTAGGTCCCACAATTTCATATAATTCTAAAAGTTCTTTTTATTTCTGTATTATATCCATTTACACTTATTTTGGAAGTTGTTTGTTAAACTTTTTGCTCTCCACACACAATGCTTCCGTATTAAAACCAAAATGAAAAAGTCCAATAGAAGCATGTAGTGCAAATAACATCAGAACCAACCCTTAAATATTGGAACTTCTTCTGATATAGCAATGATTTGCTTCACGCTTTTTTAATTTTATTTTTTTAGTGTGGGCTTCTTCTGTGAATATTTTTTAAAAACACTAAGATGTAGCTTCGACATTTTGAAACAAAAAATCTGTAGGAGGAATTAGAGAACCAAAATCCGATTTAGAAGAATAATTTTTGTAAAATAAAATTCTGAGTGACTAGTTATAGACATACTTTCTCCCGATTTTTGTAACTGTTCATAGCAAATATTACAATTAATTTTTAAAGAACATTTACGAAGCACGTATGCCATAAAGTACGGAGAGAATTGTTTTCAATTGTAACATTTTGCTGTTCTTTTACAATATCAAATTCATCTTGGAAGAATAAATCAAGCTCGTCTTCGTGAGAATATTCCATATCATTTGAAGTAGACTTTTCATGGGTTAAAGTAAATATCAAGTTGCATGTAGGTACTAATATTTCATTTACAATGAATTCATCCTCATTATACACTTCACAATTGGTAACTTGTGATTCCATTTCCAAAATTCATCGAATAGATCATCCGCCATACTAAGTATTGCGGTAACCGACTGTTTTAAGCCTTTAAAACAATAATTCTTTTTACTTTTATCAACAGCAATTTCAGCTATATACGGAATCATACTCTGTAGAAAGTCTTTAACGAAATCTGTTCTTTTTAGAGCACTGTTATAGAAATTTCTATTATATTGCTGACTACTGTTTAGGCAGTCAAAAATCTTATCTATTTTTTCAAAGAAATTTGCTGTAGACTGAGATTTTTCAGCTGTCTTCTCAGTAAATAAGTTGAGATCAAATTCAGCCCTGATTGCTGAGCTGCAAGTATGACTTAATACCTGAGTGGCCAACGATCCTCTCATTTTCTGCCAGTTATTAGGATAAACGTGTTTTTTTGTCGCACATCTTGGTCCCATCATTCCTTTATGCTTGATAGAGTTCTCTAACAGAGTCTCAGCTAACTACACCATCAGATGAGTAAACATCTGTTTTCAAAATTATATTTCGAAATGATTTTATTAGATGTGGGACGTTATATATGAAGACAATTTTTTTATCAGTAGGTATAATAAAAGTAAGGGTCTAACTTATAATAATTCCCATATCATGCTTTTAACATTCACGTACTCACGTGGTATTAATTTACCTGAAAATTTTGTGTTTTATATTAGTATGTATGTTTATTCTATATATGTATATTATAATTGCATCACAGAATGAAAGTACAACCTGTACCTGAAAATAAGTCTAGTCGGCCACCAAAATGAACAAAAATTCTACCGAAACATTTTGTGTAAGTTTCTGGCAACGATTAGAGATGTGATGCTCCATTTAATGGACCAGTCTATGGTATCCAGATCCATAGCGAAATTACATGTGTTTTGGAAAGGAAATTATGTCCTAAATGGATAACTTTCCCAAACGAACAAGAAAAAGCAAAACAAAAGCGAATGTTTTACGAAAAAGTGAAAATTCCGGGAATTATTGGATGTATTGATGGAACACACGTTTACATGATAGCTCCAGCAGAAAATGGACATTTATTTGTAGACAGGAGAGGTCAACATTTCTTAAATGTTCATCTGGTAAGCAATTTTTCTAAGGTTCAATATGTGAAATGATTCCCCAAATTTAAATTTTAGATCTGCAGCAATGATTTAAGAATCTGGGCAGTAAATGCTCGCTTCCCCGGATCCACACATGATTCTGCGATTTGGTGTACATATATCAGCTGAAAAACGGAGACTGGAAAATGATTATGAAAACGGTGAAAAAAATACCTGGTTGCTTGAAGACTCTGGATATCCATTGCAAAAATGGTTAATAACACCTTTCAAAAATCCTTCAACAGAGGAAGAGCGAAAATTCAACTATGTCCATGCCCAAGGAAGAAATGCATTTGAAAGATGTAATTGAGTCTTGAAGGGAACTTTTCGCTGTCTACTTGGTGAAAGAAAGTTGAGGTACGAACCTCTCAAAGTTGTCCGAATTGTAAATGTTTGTTGTGCATTACTCAATATTTGCATTTCTAAAAATTTGGAAATACTGGAGCAACAATCAGACGAAGGTGACACACAGGAAGAAATGTACAGAGAAGAAGATGATTCGGATTCAGACTCAGAGAACTGTGATGATGAAACTGCTATTGAGGTTTGACGAAGACTAATTAACACTTTAATCTAAAATGAATAAATGCTATTTAGAAAACTATCACACTTTATTTTACTTAAAAAATATATATATATATATATATCACATATTTCATGTTATAGGAACTTGTCTTGCTACGAATATTTAATCAAAGTAGTCTTATTATTTGTTTTTAATAATAGCAATTCTTCTTCGACTTTTAGTCTTTTAGTATTTATTTCCTTTGCTTCAAACGAAGAATGTTCTCCTGGAACTTTGAGTTCTCCTTCCTTTGCTCCTGAAATTCTCTTAGCACCAACGATTGGCTTGTTGGCCGACATCGTTTTTTGCTGATTGAACTTCTTCCTTGTGCAGTTTTTGAGCAGCCTGCTTCTTCCATAGCGACAGCACTAGTAGCCACAGGAAAGCATTCAATCGCTGGCGGCGCCTCACTGTGGTTTGCTGCACCAAAGTCGTCGGCTTCTATACCAAAAACTGAAGTGGTCTGCCCCGTTAGCGCAATGATGCGTTCCTCGAATGCGGAGAAGGATATTTTATTTACGCCTCCTCCAGTTTTGCTTCTTTCGGTGTGCGATTTCCGCATTTTCTTCTTAATTTTATTATTCATGTCAGCCCACACCAAAAGTTCAGAAATTTAACTTAATAAAACACATTAATAATCAATAACAAATATATTACTTTCTTTCAGCCCTCTTCAGCCCTTGTGGGAGGTCCTTCGGCATTTAATTTGTTGGTCAAATTCTTCCAAAAATCCTGAATATTTTGTAGACTGTTTATGCGGACAAAGCCTCTTGTTACCATTTCGGGGTGCTCCTCTAAATACTCAACGATGATAGCAAACTGCTTTGTTGACGTTATTTTCTTTGAGTTATTCCTGGAAGTGAGGTTATAAATTTTAAATTTTATATTTATATTAAAACTTATCTAATTAATATATAAAATCATTTATATTTTACAAATTTCAAAAAAAAATTTACTTACATTTTATAAACTTCACTATCAACAAATCGAAGTGAAGTTTTATCGCAATTATCGCCTGTCGAAAGTGTTACAACATACCGATTATAGATACATTGTCGAACTTCGAATGTTTCGGAGTTATAACATCTTGCCCCGGATAAGTCCTTCGACGGGTTGTCATACAAAAAATTTGATTTTCACTACATATTTGGACACTGCCTGAGAACGTGTCGACGTAGAGAGCTAAACAATTTTACGCAGTGTTTTCATAAAAATAGTAAATAAAATTTCAAAAATGGGTTAAATTGGGCAACCTTTTCTTGGTGTTGCCATATAAAAATTTTGGTTTTCTACCTAAACTGTGAACACGATCAGTTCTAAACGTTTTTATTGTACTGAAAAGTTGTTCCGAATATGAAATACTATGAAATTAGTCATAGTTATTTTTACGGCCCCATGAACCGTTCTAAAAATATTTACGAAAAACTACTTCAACATTCCAACTTGCACAGAGAAGTGACCATAGGAAATTACAACAGGCATTTATCTTAGGTATCGTAAGAATTTGTCTAGGACCGATTCTAGTTTTTTAGTAGATAGCCAAAATTTGACACAAGGTGTTTGCAGGGGAATGGTAAATAAAGTTTTAATAATGGACCGAATCAGGCGAGCCTTTCTTGGTATAGCCATAGCGGTTTTTATGTCTTCTGTCAAAATTATCTTTTTGCATCTCTGATTTTCTAGAAGCTACCTCTCTAGCTCTAGGTAAATTTATATTAATATTGTTACATGTGCTCTCCTCCAAGGCTTCCATCAACTAGTCATTAATTTCATCCTTTTGTTTTACTCCAAAGGGCAACATGCAACCTTTCCTATGATTAACCGTATTATTCAAGACAAATTCTACATTTGTAAGAAGTCCAATTCTAATTTCCAGTATTATTGGCTTCACTTTCTTTTGATAATATTAGTATAATGGTGCGGTGAATGCGCTCTACTTGACCGGTGGATTGGGGGACATGGCTACTACTTTAATATGTTTAACAGAATTATTTTGGATGAAGACAGACAATTCTTTCAAACTGACGCACGACTCCAAATCCGGAACTAATTTGTTGGGTCTACTATAAGTTTTGAAATAGGATTCAAAGCAGTTAATAGCTTCAGATGATTATCTATATGCTGTTCACAGCATATAATTTCATAAATTTTTAGAAGCCGTCTACTGCGAGAAGTGTATGTTTCTTCCTTGTTCGCTTTCAAGGAAGTTGTTCTAAGTGGTCACTGGTCACTATGCAATCCTTCGAAAGGAGTTTCACCTTTGGGTATGTTATGGAGACTACCATATATTTTTCCGGATGGGATTGAAAAATGCATGCATTTTAAGCAAAAGCTAAAGCCAGATGACAAAGTGATTGATGATGCATTTGTTTAACTTGTGCAATTGCTTAGGTAGATATTACTTTCCTTAAAGTTTCTGTAAACTAATCCGTTAATCAGATCTAGTTGAGACACTATTCTACACCTTAAAGAATCTCTTTTTTGTGCGGAAGCAAGAGCAAATTCCAATGTGTCATTTTCAATCAATAAACTATTAGTGCATCTACTCAAATAGTGAACAGGTTTCATTCTATTTATAACCATGTGATCAATTTTGAAATCAAAATCTTACATCTCCAATGCCCACCGAGAGATACAAGAATTTAATAACTTTTTGTTTAAAGTTACAGCCAAAAACGTACCTACAGTCTACTATAATTTTAAGTTTGATTTCTATCAAATAAATTTTAAATCACTTCAGGGCATAAACAATAAAAAGTAAAATACTGAATGGAATTTTCCATCATTCTGGTTTTGCAGTACTCAATGTTACTCGCGTCACAACGAAGTTCATTTGGATGGCTGTAAATGACAAGGTAGGAAAGTCTGAAAGCCTTTTATTGACTATTTCGAACGATTCTAATTCTCCGGGACATAATTTAAAAGGGATACCTTTTTATATCAAATCATATAAAGGCTTTGCGGAAATAGAAAAGTCTATAACGGAAACAAAACTACTAGAATTGGACAACCAAACGCACATGGCAGAACAGGCGGAATATCTAGTGTATCGACTATGTTCCAATCGATTTCAAACGGGTGAACTATGTCTAGTACAAAAAAGACATGTTCATTCACTCTTGGAAAATATCAAGAGAAGAACAAGTGCCATCCGAAAAGTGGTCCCAAAGTCGAGATCCACAAGATCTATCTTCGATAGAATAGGGAATGCAACTCAGTACCTATTCGGGACCATGGACAGTGCCAATGAAGAAGAAGTATATAGTCGACTTGAGGAGCTCGAAACAAACACAAAAGCACTAGCCGATCTGAAAAGACAGCAGTTAAGTGTAGTCAAAACTACGCTACAACAGATCCAAAAGCCGTTGACATCCCTTCAGAAAAGAAAACGTCAAATAAATCTCCAGGTGAGTAGAATGCAAAGCATTACAGATGATTTGTTACTAAGACAATTACGACAGGAAATAATTTCATGCCTCACTTTACAAATCGCCGAGAACGAGTGCATGCAGCAAGCCTTACTCGACATAATAATCTCCAGTAAAAATCATCAGCGGCATCCGCTAGTGGTGTCTCCTAAAAGTTTATTAGAGATATTCCACAAGTCCCATGCTACTTGTCCGGATGCACAAAACTGTCTGTGTCTATTATATCAGACAGCCGAGACAAAAGCACGACAAGTTCAGGATAAATTGGTCACTAGAGTCCAACTTGCTATTTTTAATCTACTCTAAATGAAACTACACAGAGTACACAGTTTTCCTATCCACATTAATAACCAACAATCATTGGTACCCGAAGTACAGTACTCGTACATAGTGCACCAGGTACAAACACAGAACATATTGTTGTTAAGGCCACTAGATCTAATAAATTTCAAAAATATCACGCAAAATTCCAAGGAGGACACTTACGTTTCTAAGCTAGGCATTCCCATAACATAGGCTAAAATGTCTAAAGAATGCGTAGTGAAGTTGCTCTTTAACCCATTAAAGGAAGAACCTCGATGTCAATCTAGAGCATAAATACCTCCCAGAGACATAGTTATTAAATTAAGTTAACCCAATTATTGGATATTCTCATTGATACAACCAACAATTGTACACCTTCAGTGTACCCAACAAATCCTTACTTCGAATATAAGGCGATGAAATAATTACTATCAACCATTCCAATCCTTCACTATGAGGCAAGGAATATCCAGCAATTGAGTCTCAGACAACCAAATTACTTCCCAAACACAACTTTACTAGACAAAATAGTGAAGAAATATCTTAGTACAACTAATCAAGAGTCAAAACTCGAAAATATTATAACAGAACTATATTCACGAGATGATAGGAATAATCTCATCCTAAAACGTACCTACTCGTCAAAAGAGCTGCACGATAAATTAGCAGAAATAGCGCCGCACTTAAGTCACCACCCTAAACATGTACTAGCAACAACTTTAGTTTACTTAACTGGCGTTGTGGTCACTTATATTGTGCTGTACCTGGTCGCCAAATGGCTAATAAAATTTCTAAAAATATATCGCTCCTGCAAGCCTGAAAAATCACCCAAGGTGGAGGAACAAATCCAAACAGTCGAACCTACCCCTCTTAAAAGAACTTGCGCTCTACCAACTTCAAGTTTGGCGGAAGTGGTATAAATTCTCCACTTCGTAAAGTCACCCACTTCTAAAAGGTCACTATATAACAATCACTAGCCGACACGTAAAATAAAAATAAAAAGGCGCTATGTAATAGGGCAATTTGGGGGTTTTTTTCTATTTAGGTCAGACTACTTGAATATGAAATTGTACAACGATACCCTTGCCGACTTGATGACAAACTTAGAACTTAGCAATTTGTACTGAGTCAATATTCAAGGACTTCAGAATTCGTGTTAAAAAAACTCTAACTAAAAAAAAATCTCTATTTATTACTCATCTTTATTTATTCTACCAAGAAGACGTTATCCTGCATATTTTCTTTTCAGAATATTCTTTTTGCAATCCGGATATATCTTTCTGTGCTCTTGTACACAACATAACAGAAATTGTTAATGAAAATGATGTTATGAACATGAACATGTTTGCTATGTGCACCGCTTTTTTTTACAGTTCTTCCAATAATCCCACTCTTTCTAGGAAGAGCAGTATTTTTTTTGCATGAAGGTTCTTCAAAGTCGGTACGCTTTAAGTAGTAGGTATGACATGACCCAAAAACCTGGAATCTATATTCGCATAAGGCCATCTACACTAACAATATATTCCAAAGAGATAATTTTCTCTTGAAGAAACTTGCACTTATCCATCCGTACTTCTATCTATAACAAAAGAAGTATATTTAACCGAATCCTCTGCGACATAAACATGCTGAAAACCATTCCTTAGATCCAATATAGTGAAGCACTTTTTATTACGTAAACAGCCTAGCTGTAATGGGTAATTATCTTCAATGATGTACCTACTTGTTTCACTCACGAAACTTTAAATTACAATTATAACCTCCAATAGGCTGTTGTTGATGCAGGCCAGTAGCTAGAAACAAATTAAAAGTAGGGCTTCAGAAATTCGAAGTAGGGCGCAAATTTTCGGTGCATTTGGGATAGATTGGTTCAGGTGAAGGGACATCTTTTTGAAAAAAATAAGTTTCTAGAATCCTCATTTCATTTCATTTTTTTATAGATGAACTCTAACAGGTACTTGCAATAAGAAGAAATAAATAGACAAAACAATGCAGTCCTAGATTTACCATATTGTGGAATTGGCGTAGCACTTCGTCGGTATCTATTTTGTCTGTTTTTTTTCCATTCAAATGAAAGAAACACCAATCCTGCCATCCTCTCGTGAGCTATTGACATTCTTTCAGGCTTATTGATAGCAATTAGTGTAGAAAAGGTAGATTCACACAAAGCAGTACGGCTATTGCGACTAATGCAAATAGTTCATACGTATCTCTGAATAATTCCCTTTGTAGGTATAGAACTTATAATATTTTTTCGTTCTAATCGCCTCGACCATTCAACTCATTCAAGTATCTTTTCACAATAGTAGCCTCTTCTTTGGAAGTAATTTTAATATCTGAAAAATTATTGCAAATAAGGATTTGTTTTTTCTCATCAATTTCCTTACAATAATTATATATTTAAATGTTGACCAGACTTAAACTTTCTCCAACTCATCAAGACACAAAATTGAGTGTCCTCAAATCTTCTTTTCAACTCAGCTGCTATTATGTCTATAGCACAGACAAGAAATACCGAGATATCGACGGTAGTACTAAGAAACTGATGTATGGAAGAGCTCATAGCAAACCGCAATAACTCACTGATCTCGGCTAAATATGTCATGGGTACGAACCAAAAAATTTTTTCAATAGTGGCAAAAATTCATTTCTTTCATAGAATTTAAATCGACCATATTTCTTCAGAATTCGTGTGCATTATTGGTGGCTGATGACGGTCCGAACAAATTCTATCTGTCGTCTTATCTGCAATGCACAGCACTTTTATCTAAACTCTGGCTCTATTATATATATAAATGGAATGACCCATATAATACTTCTAGAAATATGCCTTTTTAGTCATAATATTTAAAATGCGATTTTTATAACAGTCACCTTCATTACTAAAGCGCCATAAATAAATTAAAACAGTTTTATAATGGCTTCATTCAACACTAAGGGCCGTATTCACCAAGCCATTTAATTGAAATTTAATTTCATTTGTGTTTTAGTACTCCCGTTACAGAGGGTTGGGGCCCAGTTATATTAAATTTAAAGTTATATATGCGTTATTATAACATAAAATAATGCAAATTAAATTTTAATTAAATTTTAAGTGTGCTCTAACCCTCTCTTACAGGAGTACTAAAACAGATATTAAATTAAATTTCAATTAAATGGCTTGGTGAATACGGCCCTAAAACTCATTTGTTTTTATAACGATCACGGTAGTTACTAAAGGACCACCAAAAAATTTGACGATATTTTATAGTGGGTATATGTGTTATCGAAAGTTCCCAATTTTTATTAAAGTCACCTACATTACTTTGTCGAGTTATATAAGGGTAACCACGGATACCGCAATAAACTGTTATTACCAATTAGTTATATAACGTATACCTTCTAGTAATGGTTAATCTAAGTTATATAGACCGATGATTGAAACATTTCCGGCACCAACTTATAAAACTTTTAGTAACTTATGTTATGGTACTATGTTGAGTGAATGATTTGGACGTGAAGTCCCGACTGCCAGCATGAGCTGATAGATCACTCGGCGGACAGCGTTGACTGCAGGGCGGCACGCTAGCTCGCCTCGGCTATTGGCGGAGAGTGTGGGGAGGTTCCACGAAAACCTGCCGCTGCCGCCTGCCAAAAAAAAAAAAAATTCGTGCCTACTTACAAAAAAAAACCAAACGCCGGCACACATTCGGTCCTGAAGGGACCCTTATGTCACTTACCTACATCCACATTGAAGGCGCAGATGGTCTGCCTTCCTGCATGCCCCAACCGCCCAACTGACTCTTAGGGCAGATATTTTCAGAGTCCCTTTTTGTCGATGATGACCTGTAAACGGGCGGAGTAGTGAACCTTACACGATCTTCTTCTCAAGAGGCCTCGAGAGGAGAGAGGAGGGGGAACACCGAAAAAATTATCGAGGCATTACGTTATAAAAATTCCTTAATGATATGTAAATGTTCATCCGAATACTAATTGACAGTCTCTAGGTACCAAACAATATTATTACAATACCCTTTAGCAGCGGGATCTGCATCTAACCTATTCAATTTACATATACATCTGTAGTTACTTGAGATATGATGGACCGAAGCAATTCCAACGCTTGTGTCGCTTTTCTTATTTATATTTTTCTTTTTACAACATCGAAAATTCCAAAATTTTATCAGCGGTACACTAGATGTACCTTTTCAAAATTCTATATATACATACCTATAGCTCACATGCTCGACTGAGGCACACTGGCGTCAGATACCAGAGGAATCCTCATCAGGTAATTCTTTAAAAAAAAAATGGTATACGCGTATCAAATCAATTAATATTTCACAGGGAATTGTTGACATACAAAAATATAGGAATATAGATATGTCACCTTAAATCGATTAATATATTGCGGAAGAAATATCATTTGTTTGCATAAAATAATATATATGTCGAGGACTTACGTGACTCTTGGTCCCTCGAAGGAGCTCCCTGGAGACAACCGGTGCCACTGGTGACACCTGAAACGACATTCGATTTGCAAGAGGCTTCCTAAAAAAAACGTTTTCCTTTACTGTACATTGCCTCTTCGTTGAGAACGCTGGCACTCATCAACTCTCACGTTTCCATCAAATTAACAAATTCTAGTTCCTATCACTAATCTACACGTTTGGGGACAATCCTTCTATGGGGCCAAAACCTCAATATAGTGGAATTTTTCCACTTTATCAATCCACTGACGTCGTTTGTACGTCCTCCTAACACTATTCCTATTTAAAGTTTAAAAGTTCAATTTGAAACACTCATTATGACTTATCGTGACTTCAATTCGTATTCTAATTAGTTACAGCCTTACGATTAAGTTTTTAGTTTCAGAAGCTCTTCTTTTAAAAATCCAAAAGAAATTGTCATCGACGCCCTTGGGCGACTGCCTCACTTTATAAATGCTTACACTTAGTACTTCTCATGTTCGTCTAATGCTAACCGTTGCTGGTAAGTAGGATAATTTGCAAATTACATAAATAAGCTAACGTTAATTGTGACTGCTTCCATAGTAGCTATTAAGAGTTACCTCTTTTGAACTTTTATATAAACTGATACTGGAGGACAATTAGAAGACCTAATTAGACAAATAATCCTAAGTAACTAGTAATATGCTCCCACTGATACTTAATAACGTGATTTCGCAAATAATTCCTGCTAGAGGTAGTATCAGATAATATTACGTACTATATAATGCTAGTTAATTCGTCTCACAAATTTTCACCAATATTATAAAACATACTATTGTTAGTTGAATACTCTGGCGATCGTTCAAAATTTCAGTGAGCCGTTCAATATATTTGTTAGAAAAAATGCACAAAACCTTATTCTCCGGCGGAAAGATTCCTTGCCTCAGCAAGTACATAACCGGACCATGAGCCGATAGCTGAATGTCCTCTAATGAACTGGTTCAAAAATATTTGCTGTTCTTTTTTTTTTTTTTTTTTTTGGGTCAAGAAACTGGCGCGTGCCGCCATTTTATTGTATGCCGCTACGTTGCTGGATATCCAGAAATGTGATCAAGTTGACCAGATTCGTTGTAATCCTTTTAAATGATTTAATGTGCAGCGTGGATACCTGTTTTTTTTCTTTTTGTAGTTGTAAAACTCTGGCACGCCGCTTGATGACTATTATTCAGACTGGAATTTGTCCAAACCACACGGTTGGTTGAAAATTAGTTTGGATATTTTTCCTTCTTCCGTAGAATTTTAACAATAACTTCTCAATTAGTGAGACTCGTGATTTCTTTTAGTAGAATTTTAATAACACTTCTCAATTAGTAAGATTAAAGTGATTTCTTTTTCAGCCAAAATGTCAGGCTACCTTCATTTTCACGTCTTTCTTCGTTCAACAATCACATTTGACAGCCAGCTTGAAGGAAGTCTTCTTCTTCGTTTTTTTCAACTTTCCTGTCGGCACTCGTCCAAGTCAGACTTGAAATGTGTGGTCGAGTCTCGACAACCGCACGTTCGTCGTGTGCTCACGCTAGGTGCTGCTGCTAGCCGTCGGGTAGCATATTGCTGCCTGCAGTATACTACGACCATAACACTTACTTCCACTATATAACTACGTCACCAATAGTTAATATTATAAAACTCTTATATAACCGAGTAACCATTATTTACCCCTTATAAAATTACCCATCACCACCATTGTTACTTGCGTTGCTCAATAATATCTTCGGCTTCTTCTTCATCATCTACTTCCACGTGTCGATACGTTCTTTCCTAATTAACCCTCCGATTCTACATAAGAGACTTTTAACAGATCTCTTAACCTCTTAAATTTAACAACTAAGAGATTGTAGCAGAATTAGTATTCTTTCTACATAAATTTTTTTGGAGAAATTTTATTTTTAAGAGGTTAAGATGAGAGACTTTTGAGAATGAGCACTCCCAATCCCAACTGTTAAAGACAATTTTCTTTGCAAGAAGGAAGAAGAAGAAGAAATTTTTGGCGAGTCGATGATGGCAGTAGGGCTAACCCACACGTAGCTAGCACGAAGCACGCGTATTTTCCTACCCTTGGCCCAGAAATGTTATCACAATAATTTTGCTATGCTCTAGTTCCTTATATGATTATCGAGGTTAAAGTAGTGCGCTTTTAATCAAGTTACAATTATTGATTATTGTATGATAAATTCATGGCACATAATGATAATTGATTACGTCCCACACGATTTTCCTATAAACCTGAAGCAAAAAATTAATTGTTGGCAAAACTTTAAAGTGCCGATACCATTGTGGAGTATATAATGTAGTTTATCGTAAGGCTATGTTATTTCAATCACTTAAAGGCAAAAAATGTTGGCATTCAGAAATAGCAAATGGATGCAAATCGTCTCTCATATTCCTCAGAACTATCTTCTGCGCACGGCTCATATTGTATAATTATTTTATATTGCACAAACTTGTACATTATTTATGTAATATATACCTACGTATTATATAAATATGTACTTAATTTACAGCATATTTATCGAAAAATTTTCGGTACAAAACAGACTATCAGCACGATAAGCGATTTAAGCGTACCTCGGTGAGGAGGTCTTATGTCAAGAAATATTTGACAGATATTTTTGTTTGCTAGAATATTAAATCTCTTTAAAAAAAAATCTCCACAAAACCTTGTTGCAAAATAGGTTATCTAACAGATTTCAAAACATCACGTCCTAATTGTACGAGGTATCAAAGCAGTTTCACCTTTTAAAATTCCAACTTAATCATATTCTTAAATAATTTCCATATGCGAAGAAAAGATTAATTGACATTGAACGACACTTGATGAGAGTAAAGTTTTCCCCACAAATGTCACTGTCAATTAAATGTCAGATCGGATTGTAAGTAATATGTAAATATTTGCTAATTATATTCCCATTTATGATTTATGGTTTATTATATCTTGCATATGTTGGTCATGTTTAATGTGTCAATGAATTTTGTTAAATTAAAGGACAATTGAAGTTTAAATGCAATTAATTATCTTACTTTGTTGAATTTAATTTCCTTCTGTACATACTAAATTTTCAGCCCTAAACACAATGACATACAATAATGTTTCCTACACAAACAGAAACTGACTAGGCAAAGTTTGGGTTATAACATTTCGTTTTCTGTATATTAAAAAAAAAAAAAAAAAACTACATAATTTCATTGATGAATTGATAACAAAATTATGAATTTATTTTCGCATAGGAACAAGGTAATAAATCCCTGTAGAGATAATTCGAACCAAAATAAAATATATTCCCCAAGAGAGACGAAGAGAAAAACAAAACGAGTCTAATAACTAATTCAAGTAAAAGAACATTCCCTAAGAGAGCGCAAACCCAGCGAATGTAGGTATGTATTAAGAAAATGTAACATGAATTTTATGTAGGCTTAAAACAAAGCGGATTGATGGGAAAATATCTCTTGGCTCCCGCAGACCTCCTAAGAAGTACTTAAAATTCTCTATGAAAGACAGTAACCAAATGAATAACAATTTCCAATCGCATAGTGTGACTGGTGTTGTTGTCGCATCCATAAAGCCTTACTAAAAGCAGTGTCTGCAATGTTACACGTCTCAATGGAATCGCAGGCAGTCTTTAAAGGCGGCTACTACAAGACATAGACCTAAGAAATTCAATCGTGTTCGTTGCTGAGCCAATCGTTTCCCGTCAAACTTATCTCTGATTTCGTATAAATAACAAATATTGGCGGTAAACATTGAATAGAAGCATCACAAGACATTTGGACTTCCGAGGGGGGAAGAAGAAAGTCTGCCTAGGTGGAGATTGAAGAGTCTCAAGGTATGCATTGACAATTTGTACACGAAGACATATCGAATTAGAAAGCCCCAGACTAGGTAAATGATACTAGCGGTATGATGCTCGATTGCCAAACACGGTGTGGTAGGTCGCGTCTGAATACCCTAGAGCCCAGCGCACAAGTAAGGATCTTTCCTTTCGATTCGTTTTGATCTGTAGATTGCTGGGTAGGAGAGTGAGCTATTTTAATGTTTGCCTCAACTGTGAAGAAGTATATACAATTCATGAACAACTTGGAAACAAGTAGTAAGACTATAACACGGTGCGATAGGCACTTCTCCAGAAGCTCAGACTCCCATATGTGAAGAGGAGTGAAGACAAAGTGCAATGATAATGGAGTCGTGACAATTTTTCAATAACTTTCCAGTTGGGCATAAATTCCAAAATATCTTAGATGCAGAGATACATGCTGGGTTGATGCTGTTGAGCTGAGTACATGTACACCGTTCAAAATACAAAAGGTAGAAGCCTTGAGGAGAATACGGTTTTGCTGGCTACTTGATTAAATCTCAGAAGCAATTACAGGAATTCCTCAATTGCGATATACCTGGTGTATGTATAGTTATGCTTCCGGTTCTGCCCCTTGGTCTGCGCATTGGATTTCGTGCAATTCTTGTCAATTATAACCTTTGACCACTGTAATTGATTACCTTAGTGAACATTGGCATAGTGCAAAATAGGTAGAGTGAGTAGCCCATTAGCTCAGAGAAACGAGGAAAATATGAGATTGTTTCGCACAAGCTTTTGCAAACATGGTTGGTTTAATATGGTAAATGTAACCACCTAAAGAATAGCTATGATTGGTTGAGAGCAATTGTATTTATTAACTATGTTTGCAATTCTAGATAAAAAAAACACACATTATGCACGATTGTTTCATGTGACACGCAAGATGCAGCACATCTTTGGTAAAGAAGGGTTAAAAATGTTTTTTTTTTGTTTTTTTTTTGCTTGCAACGTAAAACTCTGATTAAAATGTGTAAGGATTCTATCGTTTCTACCAACTTTATTGTTTATAAGAAAGTCATTTTCAGGTCACGTGGAAAATAAGAATTTTTAGTTTTTCCAGGGGTGCGGAAAGAAACGAAAAAAAGTCAAAAGTTCCGAGCGGAGTGTTTGTGTTGGAACGAAAAAATATCGTTCCGAGTGTAAAGTTCCGCTCGGAACTTTATTTTTCAAAGAACTATTGAATTACTCTTTAGAGATTTAGTTCCACAGAAGAACAAACGGACTCGATCTTTGAACATTCTCGTTCCTTTATTTGAAAAATTTGTAGATTTATACATATTTGTGCCAAAAAGATAAAACACTCGGGGAGAGGGGATAGCTTCTTGAAACATGAAAACCTTCCATGGTAGCATAATATTCCCGCAAGTGTTGGTGCATTTCCTCTAGAACAGGATTCATATTGGTATCTCCTCCAAATGATGCAGTTAAAAATTGCTCTAACAAAGAATTAGTGTGGTTCATTCAGAAATGTCTAAACTCAATCTTAAGTTTTCACTGGTAGATCCAGGTAATGAACGTTCAGGATCAGAGCTCTTCACCATATTATCTCTCTCTTCAAGGCGTAGTGCAAATTCTTTTGCAAGAACACTTAATGAAAACGACCGTATTCCATCCAATATTTGTAAAATCCTCCTGAAATCAACAGTGAATCTTGAAGCAAATCCATTGTTTGTTTTACGGCTTGCAATATAAAAGTGAATTCTTCAATGAAATTTTGGTCAATTTAACCGTAACCCTCGCGTAATTATCCGTGAACATCAGACAAGGATCGCAGCATCAGATAGAACTCCATCGTATTCTGACATCAAGTACACATACCATTAACCCCTTGGCTTTCAGTTCCTGTCGATACATAAGAGGCCTTAAACGCTTCAGAAGCTGTTGGCATTGCTCATTTTTCTCCTGGACATTGCGTGTCTTAAGAACAATGTGTCTTCAACGGTAAGATTTAGGGTGTGAGCTGCACATTTCACAGATTGAATTGTTTCGCATAGGAAAAAATTAAATAAATCAATTTCATTATCTAATCGTTCATCATCTGTGCTATCATTGAAACTACTGCAATCTTTATTTAGTAGCCTAACTGCACCAAGCATGTTTCATCCGTTATCAATCGTTACACTATGAACTTGTTGCAAGGATGCTCCATACATAAAACAAAATTGTAAGTTAGGTAAACTGCTTAAAAAGCAACGAAAAACATTATTTACACTGTTCGGGCTTCTCCTCCGAGTTTCTGAATCACTTTTTAAAGAAAACAATTTATTTTTTATTGCTTTACGAATTTCCTCCCTTATAGATATTACACGATTTGCAACATGTTCACCAATATTTTCTGAGGTGATAATTTCATATCTAATTTTTTCACAATTGGTTCCAAAAATATTTTCAGATTTGGAGAATCCAAATATCGGAATGGCACGTACGTTATTATTTTAGAAATTTACTGACATTTTTTCTTTAGAATTTTTTCAGAGAATTTAAAGGGCAATCAAACATCATGACACAATCCAACATACACATTCGTTCTCTGTTTAACGGTCGTTACGCAAATTTGCTTGCTTACTGAAACATTTGTTTTGCGTACACACTAATTTTTAAAGAAATTTGATTTCTACGCATTTTGTTCGTACTTGTTTGGGAATATGTACACACTTTTCACATTTTTTTCCCACAGAACTAACAAATGTGTTGTAAATGTGCATTTGAGACGGAACATTAGCACAAATATAAAACACATTCATTTGCACTTGCAACAGGTACACATTTATTCAAAAACAAAATACATGCGTTTGTCTGCTCAGTGTGTACCAAAAGATTGGCAATGCTGTTAAATCATGCGTTTAGTTCTTTACATTTGCAGTTGATTAATATTTATCGCTAGAATTTACCGAAAGTTTTGTTACATATGACACGGGAGTTTTGTTCTAAAATTTAATCGGAAGAGTTGCAAAAATAACTTTTCATTATTTATAGAACAAATTCGTTCCACCGGAGCAATATTTCTAAGTTCTCTCCGGAATGACATTTTTTAAAAAAAAATTACGGAAAGTTACGGGAACGTTTCAGAACAGTTCCAATATCGTTTCTTTCCGGACCTCTGGTTTTTTGTAATGTGTAAGCAAAATTTCGGCCAATAATTTAATACATCTCCTGTCATGTGACATGTTCAATAGACCCATAGTTATATCTGAGATATGTCTGGACAAGAACATTAACTCAACATTTATATCTCTTCCTCATTATAAGATTTTTAGAGTTGACTGAGAAGAGCTCATAGGAGTCTCTCAATGTCTTAGCTCTCAAAGACTCCTCTTATGGAGCAAATGTTGAGTTTATTGGGGTCGAGATTAGTTCATAATTCGAAAAATGTGCTCTATTTGGAATTTACTGTCCCCCAAATTATTATATTTCCGAAAATGCTTCCAAACTGGAAGAATCTATTTTTTCAACTATCGCGGCGTACCAGAATGTAGTTGCTTGTGTGGACTTGAATGTGAATGCTGTCAGGTCCAGCCCGTCACTTGACAATCTTATATCTATTTCAGAGGTTGGACCTCAAAGCTGCAAACAATCTGCCCGCACATCACAATGCCTGATCGCCATCTTAGTTGGACTATACTTTTACTATTAGGTCAATGTTCTTTTTCATAATCAGATCTCCCCACCGAGTAGCTTTGATCACGACTTTTTGTACTTGGCGTACAAAATGATAGAATAGATTCACTACCAGCCATGACATCGTTTACATATAGGGGCTTTAATAACATTAATAAGGATATCCTAGCATCCGAATTCAATAATATCCATTGGGACAATCTTTACAACTGTAGTATTCTTGATGATAAAATAGAAATTCTAAATAGTACTATTTGCTATCTAAATGATAAATATACCCACCTCAAAGTGTGTAATATTCGTCTTCAGCATTGTCCCTGGATCATTGATGATATCCGCCAAACAATGGCTGCCGTGATTTCTAACTCAAAAAATTCAGAAGTAATCATAATAAGACAGATCTCAATAGATATAGGATTGCCCGTAATAGGGTAACAAATCTGATTCGATCTTCAAAACGTGCATATGTTGGAATGAAACTGGACTCGAATCAACCTGCCGAAAACTTGGGTATTTATGGAGGCGATCAGCCTCAAAACAATGCTGATCCTAATGTATTGAATGATTTTTTTGTAACCTCTAGTACATTTCTACCTTTTATCAATAATGTCATCAATGAGCTTTCAAATCAACCCAATCCTGATTTTAGCATGATGAGCCCTAAAGTGGATGGATTCTCGTTTAAATGTGTTACTGGAGTGGATGTTATTAACGTAATATATTCTTTCCACTCAAATGCTTCCGGGTCGGATACACTGCCTCCAAATTTCGTGAAATTAATTACTCCATTTATAAGCCTGTTAACGTACATTTATAATCTGTGTCTAATGACATCACAAATCCTCACTAAGTGGAAGTGTGCACTTGTTGTTCCCATTCCTAAGAAAGCTCGCCCTAATGGTCCCAGTGATTTTCGGTCAATTAGTTTATTAAAGTTTTTTTCTAAGGGGTTAGCGAAAAGAAAATAATGTATAATCAAGCGACTGAGTAAATTGAATGTAATAATCTACGATCGAAGTAACAGTCTGGATTCAAAGCAAAACATAGGTGTAAATCTGCTATTTTAAAAGTTACAACTGATATTCATGAAGCCTTTGATAATGAGCTTCTTACAACACTCGTTCTTCTTTGCATTACTCGCAAAGGTGTTCGAAAGACTTCGACAACTCTGGATTACTACGAGCTGCTTGTCGTTAGGCTTAAGATCCAAATTAGCTAAAGCGCTTCTTCTTCCGCACTTCAAATATGGCAGCCTTGTATTTGCCAAACTTGACTCACGGTGTCAAAGAAAATTGAAACATCGATAATTCGTTACGTCTATAAATTGCGTATGTAAATTTGTTCTTTGGTACTTCCTGCGAAACTTACCGAGCACGTCGCGAATTAACATTCTTGCGTATGTTGATTTATGAGAAAATAGCAGAATATCTTTATGAAAAACTACAATTTCTAAATTCAATACAACTTCTTGCTCCTAAATGTTCTTGACGATTCGGCGACCGCTTTTCACTTGTTCAAGCAATTTGAACGTGGAACTCTCTTTTCTAAAATTATTATGGCCTTACCTAGCCTTTAGTTATGAATAATGTAAACTATGCAGCATTCAATCAATTTGGTGCATTTGATTAAAACTGTATTTTTTCTAAGCTCTGCTTTATAAGTATATACCTAACTGTGATATTTTGCAATTAATTCTCTTTTTCTTTAATTAATTTATATTGCTTTTTTTATTTTTGAATTTTTAATGTGTTTTCTTCCCTTTGATTTTTGCTAGTTTGTTATGTACTTGATTTTTTACTTTTTTTTTGTAACTTTTTTCTTAAAACAGAATATTAAAATTTTCTTTATTTAATTATTTTTTTTTCTTTCATTTTTATTATTTATGTTTTGATTTATTTTTTCTATTATTAGTTTTTAATGCGAGCTTAAGTGATTTTTTCTTCTTTTTTTTTGTATTATTTTATTTTATTATTTTCATTGTAGATTTTTTTTATTCGTACTTACATATTTATTTATTTATATCCCCATTTATATTTATTTTAGCATTCGTATTTACTGTCCCTCTCATTTTATTTTACAATGATTTAGATCTTCATTATTTCATTAATGTGTTATTTATTTGTTTAATCTTTTTAATTTGTCTTAGTAGGTAGAAAATATTTACTTAGGAATGAAGCTAGTCGATTATGCTAGGTCAGTTAAGTGCAGTGAGTGCTCGTAATATGTAGTTATGTAGTGCGGGTAGGTACATTGTTCGAGATTCGGAGCTAAGGCTGAATTGTGAGCAATTGTTTTGAAAGGTATTTTATGATTGGATGACTGTACGCGTGCTTCGTAGATTTACTTATTAATGGTTGAGGTAGAAGGAATGCATCGCTCTATTGCTGACAGTGACATAGCTGGTAAAATCTTGCTGATTATATGAATATGCAGTACCAGGCTATTCAGTTCTCCTGGTGGTATGTTTTAGGAGTACCATCCTTGATTTGTCAAGGTGGTATGTTGTAGGGTAGTGCAGGAATCCGGTTCTGCTATAGTGAGTTGTCATGGCATGAACCATGCTACTCTTCGAGTGATATTAACCACTGTATTGAGTTGTCACGGTGGTGTATCACTTATTCTGGATGCGAAAGAGAATGTTTTCTTGGAAGTAACAAGGTATGTTACGGTTAGGTTTGCATAGGCTAGGATATTTACATACCTCTAAATAACAAACTCACTGAGCCTGTTTGTTTACGAATTATTTATTGCCAGGTAACCTTGAATCGCGAGACGAGCAACAAACAGAGGAAATCCATTCCGGGATCACCGATAATAGTAAGTGGAAACCATAATGATCTTCTTATGGTTTGAGTGAGTTACTCTCAACTGTTTTCGTACAACTTTATTACTCTCATTATCACCCGCTACTGAATTAATTTCTACAATTATTAAATGAAAAGAAAGCACTGCTCACATCAGTCAGTAGATAAGACTACACATCTCCAACACTCGCCAAAGTTAAAACTAGCTATGTAACAAAAATTAGAGAGTAGCGTGTCCTCAATGTATCTTCTCGAGGAAGTGGATTGATGAATTTATTTGAATACCTGGCAGGAAAATGTAATGCAAGGGATTGAACTAACACAAGCGTTGAAATAGGCCACAAATGATGAAGATATTCGATTATTCAAAAAATCAGTCTTAACGGTTTGGTTCCCTAAATATTGATATAGAAATGAAATTGATTCTAGAGGAAAGTCTTTGTACAATAGGGAAGTGTCAAATGTATCTTATTGTACAATTTTAGATGACTGACTTTAAATGCAAGTCTGCGAAATTCCGATAATATCGGACCGCAAAATTGCAGCAGGAAGGCTACATACTATATCCGTTTCCTCGTTGAAGTTACACAGACCGCACATGGAGCTTCCTTCGACTCTCCCTCCTATAAAATTAGACAGATATATGGAGTATCCTATGCTATTCGCATTAATTGTGTCTTTATTTAAACTATAATTCATTTATTATACAACCCATGTCGTAAACGTTCTTTTGTTTTCTCAATTTTATATTCTAGTAAAAAATTTAATTCAGACTCAGCCAGAGACGTATTTAATGATTCCTTCCCAGGATTCGAAACACAATCTTCTTTTCAATCATTTATTTTTTGTGCTAATACTTTCGATAATCTACATATATTCTTGCTGTTATAACATTTCACATATGGCTTTTTAAAATTTGCACCTTGACGTCTTGTAAACCTTTGGTTGGTCATTATTTTGGTAGCCCCGCACATTCATTGCATAGCACATACATGAAATAGGTACAGACCTCATTACCGGATAAGAAGTTGTTCCATAAAATATTCATGCCGGATTTTTCTAGTGCCAACTGTTCATTAAGATGCGTTTGGAAAGACAATTTTGGAATTCAGATAACTCCTAAATACATTTGAACAACCTAAATATTTTTACCGTCATTTATTGTCATTGCTTCTGCGGCAATTGCCAACCCATATCCCGGTTAAATATAATCATTTTCACCTTGAACTGTCAGACTCCAAAATTTAAAGCAATTTTTAAGAATACGTATTATTGTATCCAGAACCGTCGAGCGTATACTAACAAGAGAAATTTCTTGAACAGCTGTTCAATAGAAAGAGATTAATCATCAGAGTAGGCGTCATTTGAAAAAAATGTTTCCAAATTTTGAAAGAAAGAATTGCATGTAAGATAATTGAGCATGTGTGTGATGAAGAGAAATATACTTGTTCTTTTTTTTCAGAAAGAGAAATGTTTACATTTTTCAATAACCAAGCACGTTGTTTTTTACACACTGGCGAATACGGGTGTAGTGGTTAACTGTATTTTTTTTACATACTGGCGAATAAGTGTGTATTGAAAAACTGTTCAAGAGATATTTATCTTGTTAGTATATGCTCGCCGCACAGAACATTCGAGTTCTTTGAAAATACTACTACGTCGTCTGCGTACATTAACAACCTGACGTTTCGAAGTGTAAGATGTTTAAACCGTTCTAAATAACAATCAGCTTCGTTCCCATATTATATTTAGTTATACGTCGAAACTCTAATTCATGATTCGATTTCGACTTTTTAGCCTAAGGGAACTGGGCTGAGATTCCAAGTCTTGGATTGTATTGGTAGTTGCAATTGAACGTGGAAAATAACAGATTTCCTTGTTTTTTTCCTTATTATTTGCGCATGCAAGTTAGACAGACTTTTCCATGGCGTTTCTACATTGAGTTCCTAGGGATTTCAATGTTTTTTCTGCATTTTTTAATTAATGAAATCTAACAGAATTCCAGATCTTTGCACTGCTGCTAATATTATTTTTGTAATGGAAACTTAACATATTTATGATATTAATCATGGTAAACAATTATTTTCCTCCATCCTTATTAATTTTTCAGAGCCAAATCCCTGCTTTTTACCTACATAGAATCTGCACTTATAATATCACCACCAAAAAGATTTTCTATTTCTATAGATAATTTTGTTTTATCAGTCGCTGTCGACCTTAAATAAACAATTAAAGAAACTTTGCGAAGCATTTCATTAAAAATACAGAAGACAAATTGGATATTAAGCATAAAGCCACGAACTGTCAAAAGAAAATTTATATCAACAATGCGAAATTAAATTTTTCGTACACCTCGAGCATGTAAAAATAGCTGTGAGTGTAGAATGCCCTCACTTTTTGCCATTGGATTTCTGTGAGAGAATTCCACATCTGGAATTTTTGCTTATTGGGACAGCTTTACTCTCTTCGATGCCATTTCTTCAAATGAAATTTTGCGCCAATAATATTTAACAAATCAAGCTATAAATTATGGAGATGACAAGAGATATGGCATATTTAGACGAATTGATCGTCTCCCTGTGCAGAAGGCATTCTTAATTCCAAGACTAATTAACAGATGTAAACAATTGATATTCCGTTGAAATGCGAGCTGTGTTTACTATCAAATGAATCCTTATATACCGCGTTGCATAGTTATAGACGTAACATACAATAGTGCGGTAGCCCATCCCTGTAGCAAGAAAGAGAGAAATGTGTGATGGCAAAATACATTTGCCTTCTTGTTATCGCTGACACCATGATCTCTAAAAGCGTCCCATGTCATCAAAAGCACATCTCAACAATTTCATATAGGAAAATACCGGGGCTCTTTCCGCAGATCCTTCCAGTACTCACACAGACCATCTGGACCATTAAGGCAACATTTTTTGTCATCTAAATAAATAATTTAAAGCTGAAATGACAGCCTAATAATGGCCCAGATGGTTTGTGCCTGCGGATACTGGAAGGATCTGCGGAGAGAGCCCGGAATTTTCAAACAGGAAATTTTTAAGGCGTAGTATTGATCGCATGGGACGTCTTTAGAGGTTCTGGAACCGTAGAATTAACCTTTTCACATATTTCGATAGTCAAATGTTTCATGCTTTTTTAAAAATATTTAATGGGGGTGAGTTGTCCCCCTCATAGGGTCCCCCTGGTCTTCTAGGTTTCTAAAGCTAAAATGTTGATATATTAACAGGGTTAGTAGAAATTCAGTCATAGGTAACAGGAAAATTTAACTTTTTTCGACATTCTCATACTTACTGGAAAAAATATCTTTTGTGGTAACTTATAAAACAACTTTTATGATAAGATCACTTTTGCGTCCGTCTGTTTCAATATTATTAAAATTTGATAATACAGTAATGTTTAAGGCATATGAAATATAGAGCTAATTAATGGGGAAATATAATAATCGATAACGTATTTTCTAATGTTCCCGAGAATTATTTGTCAGTTACTAGAGGAAAATCTGGATTAGATTTAAAAATAAATAAATTCGTTTGATCGACTGTTGTCATTGATAAAGTTTTGGTATGGAACCTTGATTACCCGAGCCCGACTTGCTTTTGACCGAATTATCAATTTAAGATATAGATGTGTATATACATATATGCATTTTTGAAAATCTTTTGTTTTTTGTAACACCAAAATGTTCAATGTTCTCTTCAGTTTCACAACTTCGTATATTTAGTTATGTATTTGTTTATAGCCGTGTTCCTTTGTGGACCTTGTTCTAGAGCTCCCATATACAGAAGAGAACAAATTGTTCTGTTGACTAAAGCGAACTATTTGTACTGTTCGCTTCATATAAATCTTTATATGAAAATGTATGAGGCGTTCTTTTGTGTATCTTTTGTTCTGCGGACACAAGAGAACACAGCTTATGTATTAAAAAAAATTTGAGTTTGTTGTAATACAAAACATGTTTTCCTTTATATTTTTGAGCTCCTTCTATTAACCGGGATTTTCGATTTTCCGAGAAATACTGGATATCCCGGATAATCGAGTTTCAACTTATATGAAGTGCTAAGTTTTTTGTAATTCTATCAATTAATTTTATGAATTTTTTAATTATGATCATGTAAATTGAATGTGTAAATTTTTTAGATAATGTACTGTTAGATTAAAAATGTTTCGTATTGCTATTATTTACCAATTCTACTACCTACCATCGGTTCTAGCTAACAGTTAAATCATCAGGGTAAACAGTAGCCCTAGTAGTGCTGAATGTTTTAAAGCACCTTGATGATTTAGCTCTTTTCTTTTTATTTGACCTGGTCTTCGACAAGTTCTCATTTTATTCATAATGTTTGTTTTCCGCGCTTTTTATTTTCTTTTTAGTTACTTTCTATACATAAGAAGTTCAACTTAAAAAGAGATGCAAAAAAATCGATTGGCATAATATGTCCTTCTTTAAATTATAATAACTACCGATCATTGTCATCATTATCTAACTTGCCCTATCTTTAGAAATTGATTTCCTTAACTCTCAACCATTACATTCAATTTATTAATCTGCTGTGCAGGGTCCTGAATGGGCCTGGCGCAGTTATCATATAATTTTCTACTCTACTCTGGATTTTATCTGCCAACTGCAACAAAATAGCACAATTCCAGTTTCAGGTTGATGTAGAATAGCGTGTCCGCCGAAGATATCATGGGTTCTAGAAGTAAGAGCACGTCGTTAAGAGCACTAAATTTAAATCATTCGCTTTCAGTTTGTGGCAATTTCGGAAATTATTTATAATTTTATTGCCTTTTCAACACTCAGAGCAATGTGCTGTGCACTATTTGCTCTTGTTCCTGTCCTGAGTCTGGTGGGAAGGTAATTGTAGCTGATCACGATAACTTCGGCATGAACCATGCTGTTTTAATGTCAGGGGGCCTCGACTGATGCTGACAAGCGCAGTTTGGTGAAATGCACTCGAACTTGGATCTTTTCCTTATTATTTGCTAGCATTTCTTTATAGCCATGCAACCGTCGGCATCTATAGCTGGATACATAATCATGACTTTCTACGGCTTAACAGTTTGGGAAATTATCAACACGTGCTACAAGTAAAATTTATGGCAAGAATATCGCTTCGGAGTTTTTCAATTTTGAATTGTTTTAGCTTACTTTACTACTCGTGGCAGGTATTGTTCTTTAGTTGCTTTCAAAGTAGAGATTCTTATAAAAAGTATTACTTAGAAATAATGATGGATCCAATAATTGTTAAAGGTTATTTGAAAGGAAGAACAACAACAAGAAAGAACCATTGCGAGGTCAAACTATAATAATTGTATTGTGGTAAAATAAAATGAACACTATTTAGATTCCAGCACAAATTGGGACCATAATAATTACCCCCGCCCCTCCAGATTTGATTTTTTTTATTTATTATTCTCTAGATGTCATTTCGTTTGTAACGCATAGAAATAGTGCTGGTAGAGCAAAATGTCCTCGACACCGACGCATAATATTAAAAGCTATTTGGATTTTCGTAAGTTCGTCTGTCTGTCCGTCTGTGTGTCTCTCTTCACGATAACTAGAGGACGTGTTCAGTTAGACGTTAGAGAGTTGAAGTTTTGTAAACGGTCTGTTTGAAAGAAATTGTAGATTTAAGTTAGTTTAGAGGTCAAATCGAGAATCTCCATCATCGTAGGGTTGCTATACAAAAATTTCGTTTTTCTCAATATATTTGGGGCCCTACCTGAGAACTCGTCGACGTATAGAGCTGAAATTTTGTATATGACGTTTTCATAAGTAAATAAAAGTTTAAAATTGGATTAAATCGGACAACCACTTCTTGGTGTTGCCATACAAAAATTTGGTTTTTTACTTTATTAAAGTTTTATTTTTATCTTGGATATTATTTTTATTATATATATATATTATTGATCATAGACCAGAATTTGAAGGCGGGTTAGGGGGTGCCGAGAGACTCTGTTCTTCAGTCTGGAGTTATGAAAATAACAATTATTCACAATAATATTCTTTTAATACTAAAAATTACAGTTCATAGAGAAAATGTACGGACTTTTGCATTATTTGTAGCAATACAATGCAACTGAAAATTTCTTCGAGCAAAATGTAATGCAAAAATTGGAACAGGACGTTAAATAGTGAGAGTTTGGTAAAATTCACGCACAATTTCGTAAAAGGTAAACAACTTTACGCTCCGTACTTTTTCTTTGTTAAATATTTATGCTTATGTCTTATTTGATTACTTAAATAAATTGTTTTTATTCGAAACTAGGAGGTGCCCACCGGCGTTGCCCGGCGATAGTATAGTTGTCAAGATGGTGCGGGTGGAAGGACTCAGGTATTTAGAGACGCGTAATATCTAAGCTATAATCTGACTCGATCGTGCGATTCCGTACTATAGGGTTTCACTCTGTATCTGTATATGTCATAACTCAGGTTTATTACATATACAATAAAAACATATAATGGACTGTTCGATATGCTATTTCATGTGGATATAATTTTGTGTGTAAAAAAAAAAAAACAAAAAAAAAACTATTGGCAGAATGTTGAAAAAGTGAGCGCGCAGCACGAATAGTGATTTTAGTGGAACTTTCCCAATTTCTGCTGCGTATCTAATAAATATATTGCCATTGGTAAAACACTTTTTGTTGTCAGTAATAAATATTCATTTCGGCGAACCCACTTATTTATTTATTGTTTACAGTTCTCTTTCAGTTGATAGTGCTAGCCCACTTTCTGCAGTGTACTTCTATGAACGTAGTCAGTCCATATTATATGTAAATGTCAGTGGATCAGTCCTAGATGTTTTTATTGTATTGAAAAGTTCTTCAGAATATAAAATTTTATGAAATTTGTTATAAGCATTGTTACTTTCCGTCGAAAACTTGTAGGAATGGAAAACCACATTAGCAATCAAACTTGCACATACGGTTGATAATACGAAATTACAGATAGACGGACATGTGGTAAATCGACCATGCCTCGACTTGCACTTGATGAACGGAAGGCCAGAATTTTTTCTTAGAAATTTACTAGATATATTTTCTTAGAATTTATACGCATTTTTTGAGGCCGACAATAATATTTATGAGCGTAGACACGTAAATATGCAATAAGAATTTTTTTGTTATTTTTAGAAATTTACAGAAAATGTTTTGATACAATTTTTATTCACTTTGTTGGCCGATAGCGGTTATTTCCAAATACAATACTTTCATTTGTGCCTATTTCGGCCTTCAATTCACAATAAGCATTCATTTCTTTTGCCGTTGTGAGCCTCCAATAATGTATAAAACTTCTAAGGAACAAATTGCCAGTAAATTTCGAAGAAAAAAATTTAGTCCTTCCTACATCAAGTCGAGGCATCATGGATTTTATATTCGAGCGAGACGTTGAAAATTTCTGTCTTCAGGTTTTCAATTTACCTATTCGATTCGTTATCTGTATTTTTACTTATTTGTGATAGTATACGTGAAGGTATTTGGCGAACTTATTTTCAACACTATGAAAAAAAAAACAATGAAAGCGTGTTGTGTTAAAAGAGTGGCTGAAAATTTAAATCACAGACACAATTACTCAAGTAATGCATTATGTATCATAAAAGTAGAGATTACTCTTTAGAACTTTTTACCGGGGTAAACTTTAATTTTTTTAAAGAAGGATCTTTCTGAGATTCTCCGGTATATAGAAAAGCCAAAAAATGTTTTTAATTTGTTATTCCATCACACAACCCATTATATTTTTGGTGGCAAGTTTCAAGTCTTGGTGTGACTCATCAACAGGTCCCTAAATAGCGAAATTGAGTGACTTGAAAAACGAATGAAAAAATGAAAATGTTTGAGAAAAATAGAAAAAATATTTTTTTATTAAAAAATTTTTAATAAAATTAAAAAAACCAAATTCATTCGAAACGAGTCGAACCTGTATACGCCCGCAGTGGGCTGAAAAAAGAAAAAAGAAAAAGGAAGAAGTTAGAAGCGTTTCGTGTTATTAGAAAGCCTTACGCTCATTGGTACATCTTGGTTTTCTGCCTGCTGTAGACGCTGAAAACAGATAAAATTGATCTCCTCTCATATAATCTCAGAATAAATTCTAGGTGTGTCATCGGCAAGGGTGCTCTCATCGGCAAAACAATGGATGGGATTGAAAGTAAGGGAAAGCAGATCATTAATGAAAATTGAGAAGAGAGATGGAGAGATAGCAGAGCCTTGAGGCACCCGGGCATTTATTGGCTGAGGTTGAGATGTAACGCCATCAAATATAATCCGTATTAAGCGACCAGATCAAACACTTCACATTCATAATAGAAGAGGACGAGAGAGCCCAAGTGCTTTAAGTTTGGCTAAACTCCAGACACTATGAAATATCCAGGGCAACGATTTTGTACTCACCAAAATTGAGAAGGCTAAGGCTTCAACGTTCCATAAGAACAGTCAGAAAAAGAAAAGCCATATTCGCCATCGTTGTGGGTTTGATTAGATTCTGGATCCGCGCCTGGAGTTCATTAACGCGGAGAAGCAGATCCAATAATTTTTTTGCTTTTTCACCTTTTGCGCTGTACAACATTCCAATTGTTAGCGTTTTCGACATCGTTAACTATAGCATTCCAATTGCTATCAGAAGAATCTGTTGCAGCAGCAGTGCTCAAAGAACTCTATAAAAATTTCCTGGTGCTTTTCTGTTATCAGTTGTTTGGGCCAAAGATAACGTTTCATTTAGAGTTAAAGTTAAAGAGTTATTAGAAGTTACTGCAGTAGTCGATGAATCATCACTCCTGGTAGAGTGTAATGACGTAAGAATAATTGCACCATGAGCAACGACCTTGCTCGATTGTAATGGCTTATTATTATCCACAGTAGATGCAATTTTCATAGTTTGTATTTTAAGCTCATTCACCTCTTTCGAAAAGAAATTATTTAAAGATTTGATTTCACTTCAGAGCGAAGGGATTAGGCTACACAGATCGTTTGCCATTTTAAACCGCAAAGAACTCACAGCTTAATTCAACGATATAAAAGATTAAATTAGAAGAGTAACTCAAAAAGACGTCGGTAACTGTATTGAATATATATGCAGTGATTACATTATGATTATCTTTTTAGTTTTATGTTGCACTCGAACATGAAGAAGAATAAAAAAAATAATAATGAGAGGAAAGCACTAATCGGGTATTCGTTTTGTTCCTAGAAGTATGTATCTCAGGATGCTAACTGTTGCTTACTTCATCAAGTTTCAAACTCTTACAATTGGGCCTATTGTTAAACGGTTTAGTCCTCGTAGAGTTTCGCTGAAGTGAAAGCTAGCAACCTTATCTCATAAAATATCTACTGCTACGGACCAGCAAACATGAACCGACACAACATTACAAATCCTATTTATACTCTCTTAATCCATAAAGCCAACTATACAGGCGTAGACAGGCTGGGCATAATACTGTCAAAGTAAACGCACTTCAGCCTTATAAACTATCCACCAATATCCATGAGGATTATAACTACCCGAATAAAAACTAGAAACAGATGATGAAATGAAAGTAATTTTATACCGGACTGAATGAGGTGCTCGATTCCATTCTCAGATGATACATATAATGATACCAAACTTGAGTACGTCGTCATAAAATAAGCCATGAGTCCAATGACGAATAGTAAGGTGAGATTTTCCGGGTATTCTATGGGACTGTTTTTAAAAATAGAATACATCAAGACACCTCTATGTCACTGGAAGGACGAACAACGAATCTATAGATTATTATAAGAAGAAATCGGCCGGAGTTTCACAGGAGTTTAAGTGAAATTTGTTTTAGAAAATGTGCAATTATACCAAGAGGAATCGATATCAGAAGATACTTGGCAACAAATTGAAGACATAATGGCGTTAAAGAAATCCCATCAATTCACAAAAGCGTGGTGAACTGCAAAATGCATACAGCTGATTTCAGAAAGCAAGTATGAATAATAAATGAAATTATCTGTTCGAACAAGATAAAATAAAAGAAGATAGCAATTGCCGAACCCGCACAAAAGGCCGGTAATTAAGTCCATTCTACATGCTGACTATACCAGAATCCTTCCCCAAATTTGGGCCCGAAGAAAAGCGGCTAGTTTTTCATCCGAAATTTGCTAGAGAATTTGAACTTATACCAGATTTAACCTCGGATTAGTCGCATTCAATGTTTCTTCTGATTGTTATCAAAGAATCTGTCGCTGCAGCGTTAGATCATAAAGGGAGACGACAAAAAATATATTTGTAAGATTTTAGCAGAATATTTAAAATTTAAGTTGTGTGGGCGGAAAGTTTAGTTACATCATATATTGTAAAACAAGCACATCAGCTCATCAAATATATTATACGCAATACACGTTTCACCACCCAAACTTACGTAATCGGTTGTTTCCTAAATGATACAGCAACGCACTGAGCAACTAAAGTGGTTCGGTTATACCTTTTCATCGCACGACAATGAAAATAGTGGTTTCTGCGGATGAGAACAACTTCGCCTTACATGGAACGAACTGATTAAAGTGAAAAAATCACGTTGAGACGCAATTTCCAAAAGTAATGTTTCTTAAGATAATGCAAATTTTTTCCAAGTATCAAAGGAATTTTGAACGTATGTGGTCTATATCAATATTGGTAGCGTATTGAGCAATAACAAGTTGTATACATTTTCGAAGTCGCATGAAACCCCAGACCAGATATTTCCCATATTTCCCTCATGTGTAAATATCTAAAAATATCTTACGCGTAGATACACGTGTTTCTTATTTATTCGTATTCAGTTATGTACGCATTAAAAGACGTGTTTTCCGTTCAGCTGTTCAAACTAATTTGATATTTCAAAAAATGGTATGCATATATAATACAACAGAATCATCAATCGGAGTTATTACATATTCGAGTTTTTAACTGGCCATATATAAAAATGAAGTTAGTCTTTGTCTTAATATTATTTGTTTGTAGTGTTTATGTAAACGGAAGACAATTTAAAAGTTTTTTTAATAGTCGATCTAAAACGGTTAAAAATAGAGCTAAAAATGTTAAAAGTGATGTTAAAGATAAGGGACTGTCTAATTTTGAAGATATCGTTTCTGAAGGAGAGTCTATTCTTGACGGAGAATCTATTTTTGAAGGAAAATCAGTGTTTCAAACTTTACAGGAAGAGTTTGAGAACCAACATTTGACTTTTCCTTTAAATGTAAATGAAGACGAAGTCAGCAATGAAACGCTGTTGATACTCCCGAACGAAATTTTTTCTGAAACTCCAAATGAAGACCAAGTCAGCGACAATATGCAAGTGATATCAGATGATTATGACGATGATTTATTTAATGACAATGATTATATTGGATTGGAGGTTTCTAAGGGTGAATCCCTTAAAGCGGATATAAGAAGAGAACTAGATCGCTTTTCAGAAATGCTAGAAACGAAAGAGTTTAATACAAATGAGTTCAGAATTGATTTCGAAGGTAAAATAAAGAAGATCCAGATATCATATGACACTTATAAAAAATCAAGGCTGAAACTAAATCAGGAATCAAAACAGACAGGTTACACAAAATTGAAGGAACTACAAAAGGAATTTAATATATTAATTAATGAGTTCACAATTATGTTCAATTTTAAAATGGAATACCAGATCGCTAATACCATTCTCCATTCTTTAAAGAATTTCACATTGTCACGGGAGAAAGCCGCAACTGAATACAACAATTTTGCTGCTGCAGTAAAGCGTTATAAAACAAATACTAAAACGAAGTATTGCGATAATTTTTCAGATATTGGAAACGAAGTAATTACGTTTATGGATAAATCATTCAAAAAGATTAGGGACTGCATCCAGAATGGTATTGACAGAGTTACTAGAATTGAAAATATATTCAACGGACAAATTACGAAGATTACAAATAAATATGATTACATATTGAAAGAAAAAAAACCCTGTCGAAGACAAAATTACCTGTGTTTCGTATATTTTAATAAAGCTGTCTACAAGTTAAAACAATTATGGTTTCAAAACTTAAAAGATCTCAACTATCACAACCGGTTTAACGATGAACGTCTTGCTGATAATACAGGATGCTTTAAAAATGTAACAGACATAATCCGGAAGAATAAAAAAGCATACCGGAATACAATTCGAGACTGTGTAACATAAAAAAAGATCAATAAAACAAATTTAACAGTACTTTCATATTTTTCTTCTTGTCTTTTTTTTTACTTTTTTCAATATGCTCTTTCTTACCTCTTATGCTCCAGACTAGAAAGTCGACAGACGGCGCTTAGACTAGTTTCTGAAGTGTTCTTTTGCTAAAAGCTTCTTACTCTGATATTACGAGCGTGTAGGGAAATTCCACCCGAGCGAATTTTATCCTATAGGGGGACATTCGCTCCATCATTTTTTTTAATTTAAAATGCACATACAGCATAAAAAAGTCAAAAAAATGCAGGGGGAAATTCGCACCGATATAAATTTTTCCACAAAAATTACAAATTTATAAAATTTATAACTTAGCGAAAAACAATACAAAGTATGGTTTTAGAGGTCCGTAGTGGCGTAACTAGGGTTTTGTTGTGGGGTGGACCTATAGGAGCCAGCCTGAATTACATTCTTCACTCCAGTTTTGTTTTTCAAAATTGTGTAAAAGTTTCTAAAATGTTAATCAGTGTTTGCGCCAAGTTTCCTTACATCAACCAAACTATTTTATTGATTACTGTTCTTTGAGTTCGAGCAAGGGTTGATTCTTTTGACTGGATTTAATTTCGATTGAATGCTAAACACATGTGATTTTTGTTCTGTAAGTCTACTAGCATTACGATTTCTACTGGAGTGAGATGACTTTCACAGAAAGAAGAAAAGTTCTTTTAACGCCAATAAAACCGTAAATGTAATAGAAGCAATATTTAATTAATATATTTAGAAACACAACAAAACTGACTTGCTATTCAATGAAAAACATTTTACATGAAATTTAGGCTGTATAGTATATCGGGTGGGTTTGAGGCGTTCAACCCCCCCATCCTTCGTTGTGTCCTATACTTTGGTTAATCTGATAACCCAAATTTTTACCAAATTTTCCAAATATTCCAAGAAAAATGCCATTTTTTGAGACAAATGATCGGATCTTTATTTCATTAAAAAGAGGAAAGTATGCCGTTAATAATGGAAAATAATATCAGTCAAATGACCACCACGACCACGCCTACAGGACCATATCCTTTTCATGAAATTTTCCATAACCAAATCGCAAAGGGGCTGCCCTATGTCCTCGATAGCCTCACGAATTCCATCTTTGAGGTCTTGAATCCACGCTGGGCTGTTGGCGTAGACCTTCTCTTTCACGTGGCCCCAAAGGAAGAAGTTGCAAGGTGTTAAGTCACAAGACCTCGGTGGCCAATTGTGATCACCTCTTCGAGAGAAAACACGGTCCGGAAACAATTCCCGTAAAAGATCAATGGTTTCGTTGCTTGTATGGCACGTAGCGCAGTCTTGTTGAAAGTAAACGTTGTCCAGATCAATACCATCCAATTCCGGCCATAAAAAATCAATAATCATCTGTCGATAGCGCAATCCATTCACCGTAACTGTTGCTCCAGCCTCTTTTTGAAAAAGTAAGGTCCAACGACCCCGCGGGACCATAAACCGCACCAAACAGTCACACGTTGAGGATAGGAGGCTTTTCAACAATAACTCTTGGGTTTTCCGAGCCCCAGATGCGACAATTTTGCTTGTTGATGAAGCCATCGAGGTGGAAATGGGCCTCATCACTCAAGATGAGTTTTCGATGGAATTCCGGATCATTTTCATGCATATCAAGGACCCAATCAGCAAAGACTCGACGTTGTTGATGATCGGCCGACTTGAGTTCTTATGTTAACTGAACTTTATAAGCCTTAAGACCCAAATATTTATGCAAAATACGCTGTAATGACGTTTATGGAATGCCTAATTCCAAAGAACGACTTTCGGCTACAGCAGCAATATTCTCGGCTGTTCTTGAGCGACGTGCACGGGTTTTATTCTTCACACAGCTCGAATTTTTCTACCAATTTCTGTATTGCGGTCCGACAAGGTGCTTCACGACGACCCAAAAATGTTCGAGTTTTACGAACCGTCTCTGCCACATTTTCACCATTTTTATAGTGAATTTTAATAATTTCAATGCATTGTTGAATCGTGTATCGTTCCATTTTTATAAATGACGTAGTTTCTACTTGTCAAATGTCAAAAAATGACAGCTCCAAAAGTGACATCTACCGAAATAGCGGGCTAATTAAAATAACATCACATCAATTAGTTTTGTCATTTTATATTTTTCCTCCATGGTCCTTTCAGGCAAAACAACTTTAGAAAAATCGAATGCAAAATAAAGAAAGAAAATAACCAGTCCAGTATGTATGCTGGTATATTAAGGTGGCCCAAAATATGTATGGATTTGCAAAAGTGTTAAAATGCAAACATGCTCATTCAGAATTTGTTAGCTAATGTAATTGTAAACTTCTATGCAAAATTTCAGTCAAATTTATTAATGTTTAGGTGTCGCTCAAATCGAAAATAGTGATTTTTTGGCTGTTTTGGACTTTCAGAAAATTTGTTTCAACCTTTTCTGCAATATCCTTTTTATTTGCCAATATTTTTTTCTTAATTCTTGTTTTAAACTTATAGACTGGTGCCATTACTTTTTTTAAAAGAAAAAAAATAATAACAGGCAAGGACCAGATGGAAAATTTAGTTAAGGTTATAATTAAGAGAAAAAACAATAATTAAACGCAAGATAAAGTGAAATTGCGAAATGGGGGGGATTTTCGACGAAATGAGACTTCCTAGCGGAAATGTTCTTCGCGAAAGTTATAGATAATAATAATAGCTAAAACTTTCCTTTAAAGTATTTTTCAAAATAACCTCAATTTTTTCGTTTTTCGAGAAAATTTCGGAAAACTGATTTTTCAGTTTTTTTTATTTTTTCCTTCGTAAAAATAATTCAAATTACATGAAATTTTGTGAAAGTATACCATTTTTTGCATTGATTAAGCGCAATTTTCTTAGAATCTAGGAAAAATGTAGTTTTCGATATATTTAAAACTTTTGGAAAAAAAACCAAAATCTTCCACGGAAAACCTTATTGCTGTTTTCTTCGAGTTAAATATTCTATCCAGGCTCATTTTAACCGTTCAAATGTTTACTGTAGAATGGTCTATATATGTTGATGGTTTATTTTTCAAGAAACCGCTTAAAATTGCGAAAAACTAACAAAAATTACTCTTCGGATCACGAATTTTTCAATTTTTTTTAATGATTTTCAATTTTTTTTTTATTATTTAAGGTACTTGCGGCAAATAAGGCCCACCTAATTTCAAAAAGCAATAAATCAACTACTTGGTGATATAGAACAACAAAAACAAGTTTTCCGTGAGGTTTATTTATTTGCACAACTAAATAAGTAGAAAAACTATAACAAAAGTGAGTATTTCAAAAAATAATTCAGTTTTATAAAACCTTTTTCATGGGCTTATTAAACTACCAAACTAAGGCCTAAAGCGAAAATTAACTTTTCAATATCTAATCAACGGAATGATTCCCTTTAAACTTTTTAAAACTGAGAAAATCAACAAAATTCGGTTATTTACAATAATTTCCAAAAAAAAAACTGGGCCTTTTTAGTCCCCAGTGAGATAATAAGGCCCACCAATAACTTTAGTTAGAAATTTCTAAACAGAGTAAATTCAACAGTCTTCATTCTTTGGAACAAAAGTAATGTCAGAATCATAATCGTATATAGTAACATTAATTTCATTTAGAATAGAGGTTAGGTAGGGTAATAAGGCCCGCGGTCTATTCCAGTGGGCCTTATTCGACCTATGGCAAGATTTTATAACTTTACTAACCAATCAAATAAACACAATGGTGGGCGAAAAGAAACACCCAAAACATAAACTACATTAAAAATTAAAACATCTTTTTTATATACTTGTTTCAATTGTTTTATTCATTTTTCTTTACCGATACGCGTATTTCGGCTTATGAGGCCATTTTCAAGGAGTTTCTAAATAAAACTAAAGTACAATATCAAATATTGCAGTCCAATACCATGAGACTAATAAAAGACCAGTGAGAGCATTTACATGTGGAGCTTTTTAACAATAAAATAATTCAATGGTGAATGTAAAAAGTCTATGTGTTCATTTAAGAGACTGTAGTGCTCTTGTGAGGCTTTTTTTATATAACATGATTCCAGAATATTAACTCTTTGACTCTTTTCTTGTACATGTAAAACCTTTAAGCTATTGATATCACAGTTATGTCCGGTGTCACTCATATGTTTTGCTACCATTGAGTCCAATTTATTATATTTAAATGAATTTAGATGTTCTTTAAATCTAATTTTAAAATTACGTCCTGTTTGTCCCACGTAAATGCTATCACAGTCATTACAACTTATTTTGTATACTCCTGAGTTCTGTAGTTTATCTGGTTTATGATTACTTTTACGTACTTTTACGTAGCGTTTGGTACTGGCAAGATGTCGGCGCGATCTGTCGGACCCCCCTCAACGGCATTCATGTCGACTTAATGCATGTGTGCATAGAGCATAAGATTACTGCGTTTCATTTTAGTAGGAATTTTTGAATGTGGGCCTTATCATCCTCCGGGATCTATTTGCCACAGGTACCTTATGTAAATAATGGACTAAATTTCACTGACAGAATTTACTTTAATGTAATATTACTAAAGTTGAACCAATTTAATTAAAGAAAGTGGCGGAAATCATCCTGAAACCATTAAATGAATAACAAATAACTGCATAGTTATGCATATAAACGTAACAGAATATTTACACAAAAATTGTGAACTCGGAAATTCATATTAGAAGTACTTATAAAAGGGGAAGCGTTTGGGATAACGTCTTTTAGAACACCACGTGGGGATTGACTATTTTAATTAAAAAAAATAACAGAAAAACCGCTTATATAAAATAGAAAGGCAATTAATTTATTTTAAAGTACTACGTATTCCTTTTTAGTTTCCGAAGGTATTAATTATAAATACTGCAAATACTGCAGCTAAACTAGCAAAACACAATGATAAAACTGTCGTCGTCGTCGGTCAAGATATTTATTTACTAGTACCTACTTCTGCATCAACTAAATTCATATAGTCTCAGTATTTTTTTTCACAAACCAGGCTCAGGCAATGAAAAGGATAAATTTTATACATCTGATTGTTTCAAACACGAAATGTGCGCAAATATAATAGCATTTCTTCACTCTTCTTCTAATTGCGATACAACTTCCAGTTTTGCTTGAAAAAAAAAAAATTCTTGAGCAACAAAAATTTATCAAGCCTAGCCAGTATTTTTTTAAAAGGGATGCAGACCAAATAACCACTGCGAAAAATAAATGGATCTCAACTTATAGCTGGTATTCGGGTCTTTACAAAAGTAAAAAATGGATATGTCATTAAATCAATAACTGCTAACTAACAATTCCACTTTCAAATTGGAAAAACTATCCCCAACTGAAGGAGCAGTCGCACAATCGTGCAATAGAGTTTATTACCAA
This sequence comes from Dioctria linearis, assembly GCA_963930735.1. Lineage (NCBI taxonomy): Eukaryota > Metazoa > Arthropoda > Insecta > Diptera > Asilidae > Dioctria > Dioctria linearis. The sequence continues at coordinate 124,200,170 of OZ005743.1, read as the reverse complement.
TTGCAAACTTGGCTTGGTTATTTGGCCAACGAACCCGATAACAAAACAGTTATATAGTGGTCTTGAAACGAACATCTAGGTAGACTTGTGAGCCAATTGATCCCAGAAAGTTCAGACTTAATTCCCGAAAAAATTATTAAGAAGTATTACCTGCAGCTGTGAAAGTGGTTGTAGTAAACAAAGATGTGGCTGCTGAAAACACGACTTAAAATGTACAAATTTATGCAGTAATGATCATAGAAAAGAAATATTTGAAGACTTAAATGACTCAGAAGAGATTCTTGTTGAAGAGCCAGCAAAGAATCTTGTTATTGAAATTGTAGAGCTCGAAGACGTCGATAATCTCGAAGATCGTTCCGAATTTGAAAATTTTATTGATGAAGAAGAAGAACAACCAGAATTCAAAAGATGTAAAATTCATTAGAATTTTATAATTTCTCATACATTTTTTATATTTATATATAACCAAATTAATTGTTCTGCTTAATAATTACGTATTAAAATATACCTAAAACAGATTACTCATCGTTATACTATTTGTTTTAGTGAAAAAATAGTCAAAAATACGTTAATAAAAATGCCCACTGGGCCAGTGAGTCTTAACTGTTCCTTACGACTTTCACTACGGTATGGTGCATCGCCATGAAAAACTTAAGTTTGAGGATGATTCCGCCATTTTCTTCACTTAAATTGGTTCAACTTCAAATATATTAAAGTAAATTCTGTCAAAGGAATATTAAATAATAAAAAAAATTGAAAATATTTAAAAAAAAAGTGAAAAATTCGTGATCCGAAAAGTCATTTTTTTGGTTTCTCTCAAAACTGTTTCATGAAAAGTAAACCATCCAAATATATAGACCATGTCAAAGTAGATATTTCAACGATTAAAATGAGCCTGGATAGAATATTTGAATCGAAAAAAAAACACCAATAAAGTTTTCCGTGGAAGATTTTGTTGTTTTTTTTTTCGAAAATTGTAAATATATCGTAAACTACATGTTTCCTAAATTGCAAGAAAATTGTGCTTATTCAATGCAAAAAAAAGTATACTTTCAACAAAATTTCATGTAATTTGAATTATTTTTACGAGAGAAAAAAATAAAAAACTGAAAAATCGGTTCTCCGAATTTTTCTCGAAAAATTTGAGGTTATGTTGAAAAATGCTTTAAAGGAAAGTTTTAGTTATTATTATTATCTATAACTTTCGCGAAGAACATTTTCCGCTAGGAAATCACATTTCGTCGAAAATCGCAAAAAACTACTTTTAACTCCTTAACACCTCCCCATTTCGCAAATTCACCTAACAAATTTGCACTATCGACTCCTGTCTATACAGATATCTTCCCAGGCTTTGCATCTTCCTTGGACTTTGTCATTCAAGATAAACAGATCAAGGTAGTAAACGCGAGTGGTGCTTCAGAAATGGACTTGCGCTTAATCCCAGCAAATCTCAGGCCATGATTTACTTCCCCCGGGTCAGCAATCGCCACAAGACTCCCTTCCCCTTTTAAGGCCTGTTTGTTTGTTTGGTATGAGGTGTCATTCCCATGTTGCACCGCTGACCCAGTTCCTTCTTCCAGGACCGCTCCAGACAATATATAAACTGACAACTCTTTGTTTCATTTATAGAGCCAGACATATCAGGCTCCCGCGATATATTAATAATGGGTTTTCCTGGAGCCCTCTGGATTCATGCAGAATTGTGCTACCTCAACTTAGAGCTCACTTAGGTACTAGAAGCGTGTATTAGGTGGGAGCTGTTCGTTGGAATTCCTTACCTAGCCTGGTGGACAATCCGATTCCCTCATCAAGTTTAAGAAGCTTGCCATGGACCATCTCACTAAGGGTTAATAAGCGTTGAATCTATAAAAAAACAAGCACGGTGATTGATGGGTTGACCTTACTTAACTTCATCGTTGGTATTAATTTTGGTTTGTAGTTTGGGGCTACCCATATCAGGTGCACTGATAAAATAAAAATTGATAATATTATTACATAACGTGAAGCGCGTGAATCTGAACTACTGAACTACATGTGATTTCCATGTTTTTTGTAATAATTAATAACCTTGGTACTACAGCTGAATTTTTATTTTGTGTACCTGATATTTCATGCTGATGTACTACTTATGTGTTGCATTAATTATAATAATAGTTGATGTATACAAAAAAGTCTAGCTCTTAGTATTAACACCAGCATTAACATTTACTTTTGTTACTCTAACTCTCCACCAGCTCTAACCTTTTAATTCTTCTATTTACTTCTAATTCTTTTATATACTTTTGTCCTGCAAATTTTATATATTCAATCGCTAACCCATATGTTAGTAATAAGCTTAATCTTGTAAATTTTCGATTCGCCCACCGTTGTTTGACGGGGCTGTGGCCGGGGCGTTTAATAAATTTATCTATGACTATGACTATATTACGAGGCAAGTTCTTGATAGTGTTCAATCCTGTCTGGATGAATTTTAGCGGCGAAACTATCCTCGGAGGTGATTTCATCTGCACGCTGAATCCCTCAATGGATCGGCATTCCGGAGTTGAGTTCAACTCCGTCAATGCTACTCGATTGAGGAATTTAGTCCGTGTTTTCATACTCGTGGATATCTATCGTTGGATGCATCCTACGACTAGATCATACACGAGTGTCTCGCGAAGGACGTCTCGCAGGCTCCAGAATCGATAGACTTTACGTCTCACCTGGAATACTAGTACATTTCGTTGGTGTCACTCATGAAGTGTGTTTTGGTAGTGATTATCTTCTTGTAGTGGCAACCAGCACTCTAGTTGAAAGAAGAACTTCATACTGGATATTCAACAACTAGTTGTTGAACTCAGAGCAGTTCATCAATGAGTTTATTGAATTCTGGCACGATTGGCAAGAGATAAAACTGAGTTTCCTTTTCTTAGTCACTGGTAGGATGTTGGTAAGCTCCAAATTTGATCTTTTATCGAAACAAATTTCATTCGAAGTGGGTATTAAGCTTCTAGCTTGTCGGCCGAAGTATCTCGGGTGGCAGCTCTTCTCCCAACTCAGCCAGAGTTGATTCGTTATTTTAACAGTATAATGGAACGCTTGGCAACACAAAGTTATAAGCACAGCTTGGAGTTTGTACTGCATAGCCAATCACGCTGGCTGACGGAAGGCGATTATTCAACAGAGTACTTCTTCCAGGCAACTAGACGACGTACTGCTTCTTGTGAATTCGAATCGATAATTGATGAATCTGGACAAGTCCTGAACGTACAAGAGCTATCAGAATATATTCGAGACTACTACACTAGTCTCTATCTTGAATCGACGTCGACAACATGCTCGACCACTCATGAAATTCTTGAGAATATTCCCACTTTCTCTGGATCCTGGATACAGTAATCACATTCGAGGATATAATTGCTACGACAAAGGATCTAAGGCGACACACTTCACCTGGTTATGACGGCCTGACTCCAGAATTCTTCATACGTTTTATGAATTTCTTAATTCCTGACCTTTTGGAAGTCTTCTATTCGGCGGTTGAGACACATTTAGACTTTCCTTCTAGTTGGAGGAGGTCTGTTATGCGCTTAATTCCTAAAAAGGGAGATTTGCAGAGGATGGGGAAGTGTAGGCCAATAACCCTATGCAATGTAGACTACAAAATCGTCTGCAAAGCGTTAGGGACGATACTCCGCTCAGTGATTTCTTCGGTAATACACACGGAACAGTCCTATTGTGTACCTGGTCGTAGTATCTACGACAACATCGCGGTAGCCAAACATTTGTTTGCCTACCACGAACAGACAGGTACACGAATGGCCATGATTTCACAAAACCAACAAAAGGCTTTTGAAATCGTCTCGTACGAGTATCTGTTGACTGCTCTCCTCGAGGCATTTGGACTTTCAACCCAGGCGGGAAATTGTCTAGAGGTTCAGAGATTTTGATTAAGCATCAACGACAAGTTCTGGCTCCTATTTCGTTTCATCGAGGTATCAGGCAGGGCTGTCCATTGTCAAGTATGCTTTATGATCTTTCGTTGGAGCCGCTACTGGTGAATCTTCGTCGAATGCTCGGACAATATTCAATTCATCTACCATATACCAATTTGAGGCCTCTTATGTTGGCATATGTGGATGTCCTTTCTATTTTCGTGACAAGAGATGAAGCTTTTCCGATCCATCGTGCTGTTTTCGAACAGAACGAATGTAATGCGGGCGCTAAAATTAACCTTAGTAAGAGTCAAGGCTTCTGGAAGGTGGAGATATCGTGCAGATACTCCACTGAACATCATCATCACAATGGACTAATACTTGCCTGAAGTATTTAGGTATTAAGGTATTTAAGTATATCGGACGCGAGTTTAAATCAGATAATAGCCGCATTGTTCTGGAGAAATTCACTAGAGCTGTAAACTTATGGTGTAGTCAACTAATTCCATTATCCTTAATGGGAAGGTCAGTCATGATAAACTATTTGATTACCTCGTCCATTGCTCATCTGCTAAAGTCTGAGATGTTTGATGAAGGTTTCATAGGTCTTTTTCAAGCAAAAGCGATAGACGCCTTGTGGTGCGGAAGATGATGGGTTGCTGACAGCACACTCTACTTGCCAGTCAAGATAGTTGGATTAGGTCTCACTAAGTGTGTGCATTCTAACAAGTGTTTTGCCAGAAAGACACCTTGATTTCTCAACTGTGGGTGAATGTACTGGGAGGGTATAGGGGAGTATTACTACCTGATCTCTGTTCTACCACCCTATCCGCGTGACTGGCCCCAGGGTCTAATCTCAACGATTCAGACCTGGGGCAGAAACAGGCCAGCATTTCATCTTAAGTGGAATACTCTACGGTACACGGCATTCGCGTCGATTTCAATCAGGTTTAATCCTGAATTAATAGATTCGGTGTTCAGTAATGCTCGAGGTTTTGAAGCTGACTAGCATTCACTGACAGTTCTCGGTGATATTATTTATATCTCTGGAAATTGTCGAATAAGCACTAACACTCCACAACTACACGATCTGGCTGCTTCGGCGCGGCAGAGATTTCACCAACTTTAGACCAATGACCCTGGCACTAAGTTGGAAGATGCTTTCGTTCTGAACAGAGCAACTAACACACCTTTCAGCAAGTGCTTATGTCCATATAGACCTCTGGAGTATACAGAATATGGCGGACATACCTCACGCCCATGATGGGAGGGATAACTGGCAGAGTGGTCTACAGTTATCATTCTAATTACAAAGATGCTGATGTAGCATTCAAATTGCTGCATTACAGTCCTAATCAGTTGTCACATATTGATCGGTGAGTTCAGAGGATTTGCACAGTTTATGCTGGTGAAGGCACCTGTTTCACAGGTACTTCACTCGCCCGGCTTTGCAAAACCTAATGGAACTCGCGCGCGATACATGTCAGTTGATCGACCCGAATTTCGGCATCACCAGGACATTATTTGTATGGGGACCACAGGTTTTTAGTCAGATGAATTGTTTGATTAGTTTTGTGCCAACACTGGGCAAATCTACAATTCATTTTTATTACATGAGAGTCGAAGATGGGAATCAAAACACTGGCCCACAACACCACGCACAAGCACTTAAGCGCCATTTCGTTGACAGATTGAAGAGACGTTTACGTCTTGAATATCTAGAAACGAACGCAGACACATTCAACAGCGCATGGCAACCAGTATCGTCGGTGCAGTACGGCGCTCTTGTCTTTTGCTGGTGATAGCAGGCCACAGTACTTGCAACACTAGTCCACAGGGCTTCTCCCTGCTTTGGAACCTTTGCAAGTGCTGTGGGAAGGACAAGCGCTCCGTTAGAGATGCCCAGTTGGAGGGATGATGAGGGCAATTTGTAGAGTCTATGATACAGGCTACCCTCGCGGGACTCTATAACGGTATCGCGTAAATTTTTCGTTCGTTCGATTACTCGGTTTCGGTCTCGTTGTTAGATTGCAAAATTTTTGTTCGTTTAGGAAATTAGCTTTTATTAAATTATTTTGGAACTGCGACGTACCTAATTGTCAAAATTGGGACTGGTTTTAAATTTTTGTATATCCTTTAGATCTTTTTCCAAATTCTTGTGTCCGTTTTTAGTCTTTTTTGAGAATTTTGTTTGAATTTGTTTTACTTTTGTGTCAGTTTGTTTTAGTTTTGTGTCATTTGTTTAGTTTAATTATTTTAACTGTCCCTATTGACTTGTATAACTTTAGTTTAGTTAGTATCGTTTTTACCTTTTATATAGCCATTTTCCAACTATTTTTAAGAATTTTTGAAAATAGCCAAAGTGCCACAAAATAAAGAGCATATACACATAAAAAAAAAACAAAATTATTATTTCTTTCCACCTTAATTATACCCAGCAGATTATCATTTCCATACCGTCTATCCTATTGTGTGGGTTCGAACTAACGGACAATAAAAGTTAATAGCATCATTTTCGTTACGTATAAAATCAATTAACACTTTTAAGAACAACTCACTCAGCAATCCGCGATACCTAATAATTCTGACATACCTCAACTAATTTACTCTGTGCATAATATTAAAATTTTCCCACTGTTCTCTGCCATCATTAACTTCCATTTTCAGTGTGAGTAAGATACTAGGCCGGCAGGCAACAGGTTACTTTCCATATCAGTAACAGAGCACACATAGTTTATCAGGGCCCACAATCGAAGGCAATAAAACCGAACGAGACTGCAGTTTGTTGGAACACATGTTCGAGTAAAGCGAGTTGCAATTTTGTCATCCTCCTCGTTACGATTATCTGGCAAAGTTGTTAATATACCACCCACACGTCCTTCAATGGTAGGTACCATATGCAGTCGCCTCACAAATAGGTTACCGTCACCATTACTAATAAATAACGACAACTTGTGCCTTTTTGCAACCGTCATGAAGTGATTTTGTTCAAAGAATTCCGCGAATGTGGGACGAGACTTTACGTTGGCCTCCGTCTAGAAAAGACAATCTGTACGTCTCTGCTAGTCTACTGTGGTGTGCCTATCTGCTGGTTCTGGCACGTTTTATACAGATTTCCTAGGTTCATTTCGGGTTTTATTCGTTCCCTCGCATTGTTAGACTTATCATTAAGGAAAAGTTTAAAATCACCGTGGGAGTAACTAGGGAACTCTTATTGTTGCAAGTTAATTGGCAATAAATCTGCGATATTAAGTTCAAATTTTATTAAGTGATTTTATTGTGCACGAGCACATCGAGTTTTTTGTGCTCGAATAACATGTGAAATTGTAATTACGGCCACTAAGTCTCGTAAAATTGATTTTAATTGAAAATTGCAATTTTACCACAGGAGAAATAAATGTTTGCCTTCCTTTAAAGTTTTGGGTGGGCTTGAACTTGTTATTTTTATGTCCATAAAGGTTGTTAGGTTTATTTGAAATTAATTTGTTATTGTTAGCAGTTAAATACATGTGTATCTAGCCTACCTGTATCGGCAATAGTACTTTAAATTTGGGAACTATTACATCTCATTGTCCTTGGTATAAATTAATTTAAAGAAATGTTGAAGCATTTTAACACTCTTGGGGTATGATATAGATTGTATGTTCAAATATTAAAATTATTCTATGTAATAACATTCGGAATTACTACTGCACATTAATGCGAACTAATAATATCTTTAGATCAGAGTCGAAGCGATGCATTTGTTTCTGATTAACTTAAATTTGAACGAATATTTCGTCACCACTTCAATTGATTCAACTAGGAGTAACGTCACCATTTATCCTAATTTTTACCATACTTCTACTGTTTTTGTATTGGAACTGCAATTTTGTATTAGCGTAGATCACCCTGCAATTTTAAATGCGCGATAAAAAGGAAAAAAATCAGTTTTGGATTTATTTATATGGATATTGACATCCCTTGTGTACGTCCATCAGCTTCGGTAATATTTTTATTCTGGTAACAAAAGGTTCGCATTACATCCATGTATATGGGATGTCCGAGGTAGATTCAGCATTAAACTTCAATTTTTGTTCACGCTGAATTGAATTTCAAACCAAGAGGATTACTATTTATTACAAGATTTTTTATTAAGGTTCTGGTATCGGTGACCCATCAATCAAGTGCATACAGCCTAGGCTGTTGCCAAGAGCAAGAGAATTAGGAGCGGCTATTACTGTACATCCTTTATAACCTCCGGACTTAAAATTAAAACTGTCTTATTTCCAACACTCGAATTAGAATATGATCTTTTATCAACTTTATTATTTGAATAAGAGATCCGCGACTATAAATGTGATTTATCAGTTGAGTTAAAGGCCTTGCTCCTCTATAATACGTATCTATGATGTTAATGAAATCAACAAAGGAGCATGCTTTTCTAACCACTTATTAAGATTAGTGGGAGGATGTGGCTTTGTACATATTATTGTAAATAAAATATTATACATATATTTAGAAACACTTTAAGAATTAATTTAGTAACAGCATAAATAGAAAAATACTGTATATAACACAAATAAAAATCTCATTGCATTCACAGACTTTCAACTAATAAAATTTCTTAGGCTACATAAATGTATTACAAATCTAAGTATACGTGAAGCTTGAAATAGAATTATCTGTGTTTAGATAAGTCCTTGGTAGACAAATCATGATGAGCTCATCAATGAGCTCCTCATGAGTAATCAGATGAAAGTTCTGATGAAATTTATTCACGTTTGATTCAAACCCGATTAAAAGTCAATTGTGCATAAGAAATTGTATCTTCTTCACTTATTAAGAAATGTACACTTTGCTTCTCTTTTGTAAATTTTACAATATTAGATGAGCACTTCGATGAGTACATAATGAGTGTCATGATGAGCTTACTAATGAGCACTTCAATGAGTGCCACAATAAGCTTATTAATGAGCATTTCAATAAGTGTGACGATGTATTTATTAATGAGCATAGCAATGAGTGTTACGATGAGCTTATTAATGAGCATATCAATGAGTGTCTTGATGAGTTTATAAATGCGAATCTGATTTTTTTCCGAATTCAAACTCCAGTTGCAAATCAAACTCTGAGACGCTGAGGCGTAAGGATTTGGGCATAACGTCTTGCTCAACATATGGGCGAGTCTTTCCGTGGAATAACAATTCAAAAAAGTAATTTAAAAATTTAAATAAATAAATCACAAAAATCAATTCAAATTTTCCTAGTAGAAATGTCATCTGACAAGGTAATAACAAGAATAAATATTTATTTATTGCTGGTTTAGTATATAGGGAACAGTTTCATGAGATCCAATGAGCCCTTCGATGAGTTTTAAGGAGTGCTCCTCAGGAGGCTAAATAACTATGGACAAAAAGTGTATTTGTTTAAAAACCTTTTTTAAAAAAAAAAAAATAAAAAATAAAGAAAACATTATAATTATTAAATTATATTTTTATTTATTTTTTAAATAAGAGGAATTATGCAAGTTAAGGAGGAGTAAATATCAACACAACGCCTTCCTCAACATTGATAAGGGTATATTACCATTAGTAAGGGATTTGATTTTAGTTATTATTACAGTTTTAGATGGTGTTCGAACATTCAATCGTAAACGCAGAATGTTCTGTTTTGCTTAGAACGTTGATGATGCGATCCTCCCATATGCTTAGTTATTCATCTTAACTTGTCAGCAATCTTCCTTCCTGGCTATTAAATGGATTTAAGTTTTTGGTTGCTGCGTTTTCTACTTTTGATGTAATTTCATCCGTTGTTTGGTTTATGTTTAGTTTAACATACTAATACTAACAACGATAAGTGATGAAACGCATGTATTGTTGGCCGTTTATTTATTCAATGTGTCCATGCAGTGAGCTTGTGTTAAGCTGTTTCTGATACTCAAAGATTACTTTCTGCCTATTTTTGTCACGCCAACAAAACGCTACTAACATCTTTGTGAAATCGGGAGTGTTTGGTATTGTTGTTTTTGTCTTGTTGTTGATATTGTTCTTAAGAGCTCCCATAATACTTGGAGCTTAAGCGTTTTCGTCAGCTGTTGACATAAAGACTGTTTTGTAAACTGCACGCTTCATTAATTTTGCACTTTCGGGAACATGCAGCTGGTCTGAGTTTACTCTTTAAATACCAATGTCTTGGTAAAGTTTGGTAGGTCCTTCCGATTAACTTCTTCCCGTTTAAAATCTTTTATTTTATACAGGATGATTTGTAGTTGGTGGTCACTATTGAAACAGGTGATAGGTTGAAGAATTACAAACAAAAAATCTTTGTATTTATGATGGGGGGGGGGGCAATCATAACAATTTTCCAGAACAATTCATAACTTAAGGTTTTTTATGTACTTAACGTAATCTGTTTGTTTGTATATCCTGTAGTCCTTTACCCTTTGACTTGAAATAAGTTTCTTGCAATAAGTAACATAATCGCTTTTCGTCATGTGTACATATATCCAATTCCGATACCTTCCGTTCTTATGGCGCAGTTGAGTTAACTATGAAAAATTGATTTTTTTTTCTGAAAATTCAAACATGCGGCATTTTACGCTCAAAATAGCGTTATTAAGATGTGCATTTTTATTATTAACTATTATTTATATATAAAATAAATAAAAAATAAAAAAAATACTATATGTGCGCATTCATCCTTGATGTTTAATGCCAGCTGAAAGCATTTGTGATCTAGGTTACAAAATTGCGAAATACAAGAGGAAGGAGGCATCTGTCTTATTAGTTTAGTGGTTAAAGTAGTTGATAAGAAAAGGAATTTTCTCTCTCTTTTGTTTAGCAATTTAATTTGGAATCGTAAAATACAAAAATGTAGAAAAAGTTTTCAATTCCATCTATGACTAATTCTAGAATCATGTGATTTTCAGTCCAGTATGTGGCTATCGTTCAAATTCAAGTTATCTTTGTTCCAATAATAAAAAAATAAACAATAATAAAATAAGTAACAAATAATAGTTGTCTTCTTCATATATTTAATGTCTACTATAGTCAGGAGAAATTGATAAGTTTAACAATAAACATTATCTCAAGATTAGCTGAGACTGTATCTATTTAATTAGTGATTTCGCAAAAATTATGACGAGTTAAGATACTCGAGAGGAATTTTATTCTAGAAGAAAAGGGTAGAACCATTGTTTTGCTACTGCACAATATTTATTTTATATTTATGTCAATTCATTTATTTTATATGTTCTTTACTCAGCTATTTAAAGTTTTGCAGAGATCCGAATTTGAAAATTTTGTAAAAACTTGAATTTGAAATGAAAATGGTTGTGGGCTCTTTTTCACTTTTATTGCTTATAGTAGCATTTATAATGCATAATAGCAAATGATATGACCATCTGACAACCTTCATAACAAACTCACCGTATATTATTCCGTTCCTTTGAGTAATATAAATATGGACGTAATATTGAAACCTAAGTTTGATTAGTTATAATAGGAGATTTTGTTAAATATTATGATATTAGTAGGGTTGAAGTCCCCGTTTCATAATACGAGTATAAAATAGATATGTAAAATTTACGCAATTTTTTGCATCCATTACAACATGCGGAAGATCATTTATAAACAAGGTGAAAAGTAAAGGACACATAGGCGAACCTTGTTCAACTCCAGAATTGATTGGAAGGAAGTTAGATTTAACTTGTGTAGAAGTAGTGTGTGGTCAACGCTGCTGTCGGTACATTGGAAAAATCAAGCAGAACTAAGATGGATAGATGATTATTATCTAATGCGCTTCGAATATCTGTAGTGACTTTCAGTAGAGTAGTCTCGCAGCCATGTCCAGGGCGAAGGTGCAATCTGAAGAGCAAGTCATTGCGTTCGACAAAATTAATTATTTGCGAAGCCATCAACCGCTCCAATACTTTCCCTAGGAAGCATAGTATACTTATTGGATGAAAATTCCTTGGATCTTTAGGAACAGAGTTCTTTGCCAGTGGTTACACTATAGAATTTTTTCACTTACGAAGAAACTGAGAATACGTAAGGCATGAATTGAATATATATATAATGGGGAACTACATATTACTGGAAGGAGAAGTTTTATAAATCTGAGTGGGATACAATCATCACCGGTGGCGTCTGATTGATGCTATCGATAGCTTCAAATATCACATGTCTGGGCCGCAGCCAACTTTTACACAAATAAATTCAATTTCGTTAATACTACAATGTTTTAAAACTCTAGATTTAAGTTCATCCTTTACGTAGACCATTACGATAAAGTTTAAATCCTGGAATGGTTACCATACTGAAAGGAATAATATACCCGAATTTTCTAATAATAATTACAAAAAAATTCACTTTAAATGAGATTTGCATTTGTGACTGATTAAATTTAATGATACATTCACTACTTCATATTTTTGGGGAGAAAAAAAAAATATTAGAAAAAAAAACAAAAAACTTAAGCGACGAACTTGCCAATTTTATTGCAAAATGAAAATATTATGTTAAGAATTTTAGATTTGAGGGAAATGTTATCAAAATAAATGAAATTAAAATTAATTATAATTTTTAAAATATTATTTTCACTCTATACATCTAGCCAATCAAAATTTAGTTTTTTATTAAAGTATCAAAGTTTAAATAATACGATAAATTAATAACTAGTGATAAAAGTGCGTAATTTAAAATGTGCGAGGTCATTTGTGCATGGCCTGTTATTACAAAAAAAAGTTACAAAGTCTTAAAGGGTCTTAAAGCCTATATTTTTCGAATGTGGTTGCTTCTGCCTAAATCCAGTAATATCTACATATCTCTATTGAAGAATTGAAATTTTTTAGGATATGCAGGTTTCACATTAATGAATAATTGCAAGTTATAAGTTTACTTCTTTGCAGTTTTCATCGTATATATTATAAATCATTGAAAATTATATTGGAGTAATTCTTTTACATTATAGTATTTTGATATCGGTTATCCGCACTGTTTCCATAGTAGTGTTCTTTAATGGATTGCTTCCCATTTTAGAAGCGTAGTCATTTAATTAAAAAAAAATGTCATTGCACTTTTTGTGCACTTTGTATAGACCGCCCGATTTTTTAGTTGAACTAATGAGAGTTAAATTCTTATCAGATACTTAATAATATCAAACCTGATTTCACTTTTTTTTTTAAATTTAACATTGGGTAGGGGAATGGGCGTTATCTTATCGGTTCTGGGGAGACAATTAATGAAATATTATACTCTTTCGCAAAAGAAAAATTCCCCGAAAAAATCGAGATTTCATGGAAAAAGGGTGTGTTTGGCATCAGCAAGAACCGTATACTCTTCAGTAGGGTTTGATTTCTGTATACCGTAGATGCTACAGTAAACAGTCAACCTGACCCAATATCATATATGTACTTAGAAAATTTATAAGTAAGCAAGCATAAATTTCTCTTTCATTTTAGTAGATAGAAATTTCTTTAGCTAGTTTTTCACCTTCATAATCGTTACTAACAGACATACCATTATCATATGATTTATAATTAGGATTCGGAATTTGAATCAAATTAAATGATGAAATGAAGACCCTCCAATTTATAAAAGACTTATTTTTCGTTTTCATCTACCGTTGATTATTTAGTATCAACTCAATAATTCAATTCTGAAATTAGCGCTTTTGCGATGAAAAAATTTGTCACATTTTCGAATTTCTTATATGAAATAAGGAAGAAAACACTCGAAAACCAATTCGAAAATGATGAGAATAATATCAATTCGTTACAAGGTGCAATATCTAGGCATATTGACTGGTACTTCGAGGCCATAATGTGCATAGGGAATAATTTGGGAAATTTTTTGAATGGGACCGTGAGCTTTTCGGACCTAGGCACTGATAGGGGCGCGGGGACTATTTATCACGAGCCGGGATAACTTTACTGGTTTGGACAGGGTAAGAGTTTTATTCAATATCATGTGCAATCGTTCTCGGGGACTAAATGTTTGCGTATTTAATGCGAGAAGTTTGCGTAATAAAATTTATGATTTCAAGTACTGCTATGCATGTCATAATGGTCAGTGAAACATGGTTGAATGAATCGATCCCTTCCTCTCTTGTCTCGATTCCAGGTTACAATCTTTTCCGAAATGACCGTAAAGATCATGTGGGGGGAGGTGTGGCGATTTTTGTAAGGGAAGGTTTGAAGTCGAGGTTGGTTTTTTCATCGAGGGGTGGAATGATCGAATTTGTTGGCATTGAAATAGTGTCGGGGAGCTCTAAATGTATCTTATCAAGTGTGTACTGTCCGCCAAATGGCTTCAGATTGGACCATGTGCAGGAATTTGAAGGTATATTGTCTGATATATCGCATAATTATACAAATGTTATAGTCACCGGCGACTTCAATGTAAATATTCGCCGGCAAGATCCTTCAGCCGACCAATTTGTACATTTTCTTGCTACCTTGCACTTAAATGCTATAAATTCATATCCCACATACTTCAACTCCACAAATCCGTCACTACTTGATTTGATCCTTTCTTCTGATGTTACCAAAGTTAATTTTCATGATCAGCTATGCCCATTAAGTAACTTGGATCACGATATTTTATTTTTTTCTTATGACATTTCGCTAAACCCTGAATCACCTCACAGATTTTCTTATCGAGACTATAAAAATATCAACGTCAACGTTTTATCCGAAGAGTGTGTGCTTTTACCTTGGCGTTCTATATTTGACTTTTTATCTATCGATGACCAAACCGCAGCTTTTTCTTCATTGCTCAACTATTTATATCAAAAATATGTGCCGTTAAGAACTAAGACCTTGCAAGTTAATGGATGTCCTTGGTATACACGTGAAGTTCAGTCTATTATAGCAGAACGTGAGTTTCTTTATCGCCGCTATATGCGAACTAAAACTGACCATGATCGTTCTCTTTACCATGCAGCTCGCAACATCGCTACAACTGCAATACGTAGAGCCAAACGCCGCTACTTTAGCTCCAAATTTAATTGTCATCTCCTTGCCAAAGCTCTTTGGCATAACTGGCGGCAAGCGGGAGTTTTTGGTACTGATAAAACTAGCTGTGAATTTGACCCGGATGTACTCAATGCTTTCTTTACATCTCCTACTAACGCACAACAAGGACTTGTGGATGAAATGCAAGATAATCGAAATCTAATAACTTCAAATTTCACAACAGGTAATGATTTATCTTTTTCCTTCCGCGGAATCGACCGCCGCGAATTAATTGAAGCGATTTTTTCGGTCAAGTCTTGTGCTATTGGTCCAGATAATATGTCTTCGCGGTTCGTTAAGTTGCTGATTCCTTTCATAGATACCTACATCCTCCATATCATAAATACATGTCTTATGACTTCGTCCTTTCCTAGCGGCTGGAAAACCGCTACGGTGTTGCCAATACCCAAAAAATCTTCTCCTCAGTCCCCTTCTGATTTCAGACCTATAAGTATCCTATGCTTTTTATCGAAAGTTCTGGAAAAGCTAATAAATAGGCAATTAGTTGAGTATTTGGATTCGAGGGAGCTTCTAAGCAAATGGCAGTCTGGCTTTCGTCGTGACCACAACTGCGAAACAGCAGTACTGCGAGTGTCCACTGACATTAGAGCTGCCCTAGATCAAAACTACTTGGCTGCCTTGACACTGCTCGACTTTTCGAAGGCTTTTGACAGCGTTGATCTTGAGATCTTACTTCGGAAACTCAATTGCTGCTTTGGTTTTAGTCCTTCTGCCGTCGCTCTTATCCGGGACTTTTTGGTCGATCGTAAGCAGGTGGTGAAAGTGGATCTTAATACTTCCTGTTCTCTCCCTCTTCTGTCTGGCGTTCCTCAGGGCTCAATACTGGGCCCTTTGTTATTTAGTTTATTCATAAATGATCTCCCTGAAACCGTTCGGGACGTCAGCGTGCACATGTATGCTGACGATGTGCAGGTCTACCTAAGCAGACCTGTTGCTTTGTTTGAGGACTGTATTGCTCGTATTAATGACGATTTAGAGAGAATCAATATTTGGTCGAAGGCTAATGGCCTAAAGCTAAACCCTGACAAATCCCAATGCATTGTCTTCCATAATGGCACTTTTGACCCGCATGATTCACCTCCTGTGGTCTTGGATGGTACAATTTTAAATTTGGCACCCAAAGTTAAAAATCTAGGCATTATTTTGAATCAACATATGAAATGCTGCGACAATACAAAGTTAATAATCGGTAAGGTATATGCTGTACTTCGTAGGCTCTGGCTCTCTGCTGACTCATTAACTTTCGAAATCCGCTCAAAACTGATTAAAAGCCTAATTCTACCTTACTTCACTTTCGGCAGTTTGATTTACCCTAGACTCGATAGCGTTTGTCTGCGAAAGACGGAAGTTGCCTTTAATGATTGTATCTGCTTCATTTATGGACTTCGTAGGTTTGACCATGTTTCACCGTACCGTACAAAATTGCTGGGTTGCTCAGTACTAGATTATCTAAAGCAAAGAGGACTGATTCACTTTTATAACCTATTGCGCAAAAACAAACCGTATTATCTATGTGAATTTTTCCAGCACACAGCTTCGGAACGTAATCACAATGTGGTAATACGCCGTTTTCATAGATCAGTAATGGAGGGCTCTTATCCTGTCCAGATAGCCCGTCTCTGGAATAGTCTTCCCCCTAGTTAACAGAACGCGCGATCTGTCGGTGCTTTTAAGGATCTTATGAGGGTCCACGCTTTCAATTAATTTTGCCCATTTTCATTTTCATGTTGTTATCCAGTCTCATAGCGTAGCTCGCACTTTCGTAATTTTTATAATTTTTATCTTTCTTATAATTTTTAATTCTCAATACTGTTTAATATTTTGTTTCATTTCATGTATATCAGCTATAATTTTCTTTTGTTTAATTTTTAATTTTATGCCTCTGTTTTTTTTTTTTTTAGAAGTATACTTTTTCAGTTATTTGAGTCAATTCCAATTTTTGCTTAGTTTTTGTAGGTTTTTTTTTAAATTTAATTTTAAATATAGTTCCATAATTTGTTGTACTAAAAAGATTGTAAATCTTGTGTACGGTTTGCCAGTCCAACAAATAATAATAATAATGCCCGTATAAAATTTCGTATGGTCACCGATCTATGCTAGTTTGATTTTTGAAGTGGTTTTTCGCATATATTTCTGGAATGGTTCGTCGGACAGAAAAAATGATTCTTATTAATTTTATAGGATTTCATATTCAGAAGAAGTTTTTAGTACAATAAAAATGTCTAGCACTGACCGTTTTCACAGTATATATAAAAAACTTAATTTTTTATATGGCAACACCAAGAAGGGGTTGCCCGATTTAGTCCATTTTTAATTTTTTTTTTATTACTATAAGAACACCAGGTACCAAATTTCAGTTCTCTATCTCGACGCATTCTCCAGCAGTGTCGAAATATATAGTGGAAAACGAAATTTTTGTGTTGCAACCCCATGAAGGAGTTGTCCGATTTGTCTCATTTTCGAATTTAATTTTACTTTTTTTTAAGGTCCTTGTACAAAATTACAGCTTTCCAATTGAACGCATTCTTGAGTTATCGGACGGACGGACGGATATGTAAAAATCAAAATAACTTTTAATATCATGCGTGGGTGTCCAATCCTTTTTGCTCTATCATCATTATTTGTGTGCGTTACAAACGGAATGACATTGGATTTCATCTACGGTATAAAAATACAAAAAAACATACATTTGCATGAAAAAAACGGGAAAAAATCTTTCCAACACAACAAAAATACCATGGAAAATTACTAATTGATAAATCATAATTTGTTTGCTGGTGATTAGTTCCCCGCAAACAGCTCACTCAAAAATTTCACACTGCTGACAGTTGATGTGGGTGCAGTAATTAACTCGCTGGTTTTGTAATTTAGCAACAATTTGAAACGAAATAACTCATAAAACTAATTAAGAAAATATATTTTTGTTGTTAATACTATATAGCTTGGTATCTAAGGTGTAAAGAACTAACACTTGTCACTTTTTAAAAAGACGTAAATTTCACATAGATTGAGCTCTTTTCCATAAAATAATTACATAATGCACTTCATGACAATTCTGCAAGCTAATTAATCGCTACAATTCTAAGTAGAAGAAGAAAAAAGCTGGAATTGATCTGAGATCAATTCTTACAATATTCTAGATCAGGCCCAGTTGACGAATTTTTGCGGTCGAATTGAAATTTTCAGCTTTTAATATTCTGAATTTTGATATTCATAAAACAAAAAGAAAGCCTTCTTAAACCAGAAGTTAAAAAGTGAAAATAAGCTGATTACAGAATGTTATCAAGATATAAAATCCTTCGGAACAAAACTCAAGTTTTATGAAAATCAATTACGTTCATATAATTCGATTCATTTCCTATTATTAAATGTTTTTTATAGTGACGGTAAAGATTTTTTAAAATATTCTAATGAAGTCATAAAATTAATTAACGAATTCGGTACCAGATTATGCAAGAATCTTGCGCATAATTAAATTTAATCCATTCGGATTGAAGAGCTTTTATAAAGTTCTTTTTAAGAAAACCTATTGAGCTTTTTAAAAACTGTTCCAAAACTGCTCTGTTCTACTGAATTTTGTAAAAGGCGTGTGAAGATCTATTCCGTATGAGAAATCATGCGGAACTATTTTGATAGTTTGTGTGGAAATTTTAATTGATATCAATGAAATTTTGATATTTTCGTAAAACTTTGTCTAATTTTCCGGAAAGAAAGCATTTTTAAATTTTTTCGATTCCGATCACAACGATTTCCGTTATAAGACTGATAACCTTTATAAAAAAGAAAAAAAAACGTAAAATAAGGCTTATAAATTGTTCTAAAATGTATTACTAACGCTGGTATAACTACTGGGCATTAGGCAGAGTGTCATTATCATATCAGTTTCGTGTACAGAGCTTGAGAATTTTGATTTTATTTTCCTTAATGAGAGAAGCAATGGATGGGAAGTGGAAAACAAAGGTCTTAATTAAAATACACCACTTTCTTTTATTTTGTTTTTATTTCAATATTCAAATAAAAACTATTTTGTATGATTTAAAAAAATTGAAAACACTTCGGATATTTGAAGTAGACTGTACCGATATACAAGTGTCGCTCTGGTTCATTGGGACTATTTAAAAGAATGGACTTTCACTCAATTCGCTAATTACATTATTTACTAATCTATTTCCACAATAATGGAAAATATCCGACTAAACTGAAAATAACAAATAGAAAGTTGACTGAAAACCTATCCAAAAATTAATTGAATGTTGATGGCTTATACTAACGGATAAGTGATGTACCATGCTCTGTACCGGATGCTCAATAACATTCAACGAGAATTATAATAAATAATGGGAATCAATTGAAAACTTTCTTCAGAGATATTGAGAGAAGCCACCAAAAGTTCCAATGTTTGTTTCTGTAATCCTATGATATTTGAACAGCATGCCCTTCTGTTCACATTCGTGTTGCTTCATTTACTTAGCCATCCCATATAATTCCATAGTCAAAAATTGCACAAATTTTTGATAAAATCTGTTTGTCTCCTTCAAGTTCAAAATTTAATTTGAACTGTAACCAGTTTTGCAAACAGTACGGTTGTATTAAATGAAATGCATTGGTATTGACATAAAAATTCAGACAAATATAATACTTATATACGTATGTGACTTCAAGCTTAAATATGTTTGACATCAGTATATTTTTCAGTAATATTAAAAATTTATTTATGTGTTAATTAAAACAAGTTTAACTTCCTAAACAATTTTTGTGTAATGAAATACTATTTACGAAATAAGGAGTTTTCACAGCCTGCTCAAAATGTGTGCCATTTTGAAACAAGAACGCTCAGTCCATTTTTATTATATGTCAGTGGTTTTGCTCTAACAGATTAAGTGGGGTGGGTGTAACTCATGCTAGATTCTCTGATATTTTTGGAAAAATGAGAATTTTATTTGACAGAAATTTTACATCTCCTCTCAGCACCTTGACCAAAGCGAAATATATCGTAAACAACTTTTCTTAAAAAATTGAGGTACATAGTGTGACCCGATGTACGACAAATTAATTACTATGAATAGTTTGAAAGGATTTTGAAGATATTCAAGAAGATTTTATCATTCGGGTAATCCTACGTTGACTTAATTTTTGTTTTTAACTAGTTATCTCAGTTGTACTACAATAATGCATAGCGAAACTCTTTGCCCCATTCATGCAAAAGACTTAAGTATGTGTTGGCCATATATTTCTTTCCTTGTTGAAAACAACAAAAATTTCCAATTTTGATCGGACGTTTTCTAACTACTTTTTATGTTAACTTTGGTGCTTATGTAGTCTTTGTGCTCTCGTGGGAGCGGAGTTACGGTTTCACGTAGGAAGACTAGATATTAAAAACATAGTGATTCGATGTCTGCGACTTGTAAAGCGAGAATAATTTCACGAAATTTTTGTCTGCAAAATTACTTTAGCGGAAATTATGTTTTAGAATTTAGACGATGTTTTGTGCGGGTTCTGTGACTTATAGACTCTCACAGATTGTGTGTGGGTTTTTCAATCTATGCAATTTCATTGGTGCTAGGTATTATATTAACATACTATTTTGTAAGTGCCCAGTGCAATGCATAAAAAATGACGGTCAATAGCTGGGAATACCCAGTTCTAACAAAAAAAAAAACGTACGCACGAAAGCTGGGGGCTTGGCCCCTCCCAGTCAAAAATTCTAGTTACCGCCAATGCTCGTATGTAATTTCGCATGTTTACCCCTCTCTGTAAGTATTGTTAATGTGGTTTTTTGCATATATTTCTAGAACTATTTGTCGGATACATTCATCAATTTCATTTCTAGACCGTATTACAGGAAAAGACAATATGAAGTGAACATTTTTAGCTCATTTTAAACCTTACACTCTGATATCTAACTAGAAGTAATAAATCCGTGCATTGTATTTGGAATATACGTATTTCACCCATCGCTGCTGATGGTTCGTACGAGCATCTTCTTTGATGAGAATTCAAATTCAAACAATTACGTCAAATTGCCAAAAGTGCCCCTTGAGGGGCAGGATGTCTGTTAACTGGCAGTTTAGTTTCAACATCACCTCTCTGTATCACTGAAATATCAACTACATCCGGAGATACGAATGTCCAACTATGCCCTTTTTGATTTAAAGAATGTGGCCCACGAAATTTCTAATTAATTTTGTATTCTTTACTTTTTTTTTAAAGCACATTGATAATTTTACATTAAGCATTAATTGGTTACATTATTCTCATTCCACAATTGAGCTGAAAATCTTCCGAGAAACAACTTACTTACCATGAATCAAAATTTACAGAAAAGAGAACGAAACACTGAAATGGGTGATACTCACAACGCAGCTGGAAGAGAGCTCTTTAGAATATAAACGTCTAGGATTGATCGTGCACAGTGTACGTAAAAACCAATTTTTTTGTATGGCAACACCAAGAAGGATTTACGTTTATTTAATTTACGGTAATTTTTTTTTTAAATGACCGTTTGCAAAATTTCAGATTTTTAAGTGAACGCATCGTCAACTTATCGGGAAGACAGACAGACATACGGACATGAGAAAATCGAAATAATTTTTAATATTATGGTTGGGTATTCAATCCACTTTTTTCTACCAGCATTGTTTCTAAGCATTGCAAAGGGAATAGATTCCATCCAGGGTATAAATACGAGTATATGAAATTACTACGAAAAAAGAGAAAACCCGCGAAGCGCAACTTATAAAATCTGCGGAGCTTTCATCTTTCAACTTTTGTCAATATATGACATAAGAAATTGTGTTGTATTTTCATGAGAGATTCAGTTTTCATGCTAAAAATTAGATTAAATTAATTAATTAAAAACTAAATACCTAGTAGGTCGACAGGTAGGAGTCGAGAATATAAAAATTAGCAACATTGAAACTTTGAGTGATTTTTTGAGCTAAATCTGCAAAACCCAGATGGGGATCGAAAAATAAAATGGGTGATGTGGCTTTAAAATTTTTGCAAGTCAAGTATCGAACAAGTTAAATTTTTTGCGGTAATTGTTTTAAGGCAATTTATCAAATCAGGGACAAAGTAATAGGTAAAATAGGGAAGGACATTGCTATCCTTTCGGATAATCAGGCAGCCTTGATGGCTCTGAGTGGCCCTCAGATATCATCTAAGTTACTGGAAGATTGCAGCACATCTGTAGATAAGTTGTGTATCCGCAAAAATGTGTCCCTTCTGTGGATTCCTGGTCACATGGGGATCATGGGGAATGAAAAAGTTGATTTTTTAGCTAGGGCTGGCTCTGATTCTCTGTTCCTTGGACCGGAAGCCGCCGTATGTGATGCACTTCGGGTATTGGTTCTCTCATCAAAGCGAATATTCATAGGAAGCATCAGCAGAGATGGGCGCACTAGAGTACTGGCAGGTGTACAAAACTGTTTCTTGATGGGAAACAATGTAGAACTGTGGTCGGCGTCATCACTGGCAACAGCTCGCTTCACGCTTATCAAACTAGGATGGGAGTTGTTGACAACCTTGAGTTACTATCCTGCATGGAAGGAGAGCCTGAGACAACCGAACACGTTTTATGTGCTTGTCCGGCCTTCGCCCGGGCAGGCTGGTTACTCTAGGGTCTGCCCTTCTATCTGCAGATGGGCTGAAAAACCTTCCTCATCAAGACCTGAAGCGGTTCATTAAGAGGAAAGGAAGGTTTTGGTGAATGGGCTTCTAGCAGGATAAAACCATGGGGCGCTATGGCCTCTGTGCTTCAGATGGGATCTCCTGTAGCATAGGTAAACAAACGTCAGAAACAAATCTGGATATTTTCAAAGAGTTTCCATGAGTTTTTTACGTAGATATTTTAAATGGTATGAGTTTTATTCCTTACCTATTAGTTAATTTTAGTTTAGTGTTTTGACGTAAAAAATTTATTGAAATAAAATTGCAGTAAAACTATACTTACATTACCTTTTCTTGCAAAAATTATAAACCATAAGTGCTACATGAAGTCTAATAAAGTAACACTAGAATAGATTCATATACGCGTTTAGTATTGTTTTTGGATATTTATTGGTTCCATAAGTTATTTAACAATCACATAAAAGTTTGAACAAACAAAAATCTGAAAAAATCGCTTGACTAAAAACGGAACTTTCTTTAATATGAAACATGACACAGTCAAAACGAGAAATCTGTCTAAACGCTGTTCACTTGGTTCCACCTGCAAGTTAATACTTAAAATTAAACAATATTTGTTCTCTACTGGAAATCTTCAAGATTTCAACATTTTCTAGAATAATGGGAGCTCGTTTGGAGATATTTCTGTTTTATACACAAAGTGCTCTAATTTCTGATATTTTATTTTAAATAATGAACATTCACGCAAAAATACTAAAAGAGTTAAGAAAGTTAACAAACCATTACCATTATTTATATATATATATTATATAAGCATGTATGTGTATGAAGACTTTGTATAACGCACCTGTAAATAGCTAGAAATTTGAAGAACCACAAATTTATAAAGTGTTTTCATATGAAAATTTCCTTCGCTTATAGCACATAGTTACGTTTTGAATCGATATTATAAGTAAGTCAATATAGATTCACTAGGCACCTTCAACCTCCCATCCGAATATCCTATCCAAAGTCTTGAAATTTGAACTGGCTTATCCGGGAAACCTAGAATATCCGTCTCTGCCCACAAATCCCATAGTACGTGAACAAAGGAAGACTCTTGGTTGTAATGTGTATCAAACGGATGCCGGTAGTTGGTACGTGTGCAACGGAAAGCTATCCTATAAGCCGGTACGTGAAAAAAGGAGAGCTTAGTTGTAGTACGTGAACAACGGAGTCCAATAGCTAGAACGTGTACAATGGAAAGCTTACTTGCCGCCAGCACGTGAACAACGGAGGACTAGCTGGAGTATGTAACCAACGGAATCCACTAGTTAATACGTCTATAAAGTAACGACCCCCGTAACACCGCTAAATTAGATTTAAATAGTTTAAACGAATTACGCTAATATGTACTCATTTTACATTTATTATAGGGACACAACAAAGTCATAAATTGAATTCAAGCCAGCTGTTGTCAATTGGAACCTTTACTCCACTGAAACTACCCAGAGTCGAATTTCTACATTTTGCTACCGACCGAACTATTGGCACCTGAACTAACAACTCGACCGAATTAATGACGTAACAACTTTATTTAACTTAGATTTTATCTTGCTACTTGAAATAACAATAAGGAAATGCTCTGGTCAACAGAAAATCTTCATCAGAAATTAAAATTTGTATTGACATTTTCACTAGACCTCATACTGAGATGAGCAAATATCAAATTCCACTATTCGGATTTATTTAATTGACTTTAATTTTTTTTTTACCCTAATGGTAATATCCTTAAGAATATGATTTACTCACACACATTGCCAGTATATGGTATTCATTGATACATGTGAAAAAAAATTTCCAAAATCAGTGCAGCAAAACTCAAAGAGGGAATTTTCGTTGGGCCGCTGATTAGAAAGATTATGACTGACGAAGAGTTATCCTAGTGCCAGTAAACTAGCTCCCAATGTTTGCGTTTTGCCTTTGAGAATCCTCATTGCCCTCTTAATTCGCACACAAATCTATGAACTAGGAACAGATGAGGGTTACAAATATTTTTCCTCAATAAAATTCAAATTTTTAACGCAGAAAGATCTCGTTTAACTTTTTAATCTATCTTAGAACTCTAGGATTGGGCTTTAAAATATATAACTGGTTTAGTTTTCAATTAACCATTTAACATTTTTGTGAAATAAATACATTCTTTATAATTTAGCATCAAATTTACAATTAGTCTTTGAATGAATTGTTTGGAACATTTTAATTTGGGAATTAAGTGTATGCCCTTGTGAAAATTTGGAACACTTGCTAACTTGGTTTTTTCATCTTTATTCACCTATATTCTGTCCATCCATTGAACGATAATTGGAGAATGTACTGATCAACTGAACTGTTGATATACGTATGTATGATATTGTTATTTTATATAATTTGGTACCTCTACCTCCTGGTGTTGTACAGAAAGGAAACACTATTTTTGGTCTACTAAGAGAAATAAAATAAAGGAACCTTATTCCAAAGCAAAATACGGAGGTAAATCGGGATTGATTAGGGGATATCAAAATTGTGGTTTGTAGCTCGAAGATAAACTGTTGAAAATATGAAGTGTGTCTTATGAGTACAAAGTTTTTATGTTTTCTGACAAATTAGAATTTCTATTATTCTCTATATTAATATTAAAATCCCAAAATTATTGTAATTATCCTAGCAAAAACAAACACCCGTCTTTAAGACGGTAATGTACCTGCGTAGTGAAAGAAATTAGGAAACAACAGCACTAGCCTTTTCTTGAACATAAAAGAAGAGGTTATTCTTTTCATTCATCAGGTATTAGCTCTATATAATATTATTTTGGATAAATATATTGAATATATGTCTTACGGCTTAGTAACTCACCAGTTCAATCTTTCACCAATATGTAGTTGATTCTACTGGCAAAACAATTTGTTATCTAAAATAATTTACAAAATATCCAGAAATGGTACATGAGCGATCAAGAAATAAATAAATTTCTTAACCTTGTCACATACCGCAAAACGGATTCAAGATAGATGATGAATGAATGATTGAAAAATTGAAAAATATATGTGAATAAAAAGACAACATAATTTGGTTGTGAAACACTCCAACCTACTACCTTCTCTATGCATCTCAGATATGCTCTTTAGACTGCTATTTCCTAATAATTTGCACGTACATCCATTAGATGCATCCAACAACAATATTCAAATGCTTAAAACGTTGTTATTAAGAATTTTTGTCATGTCTTATGAGAGGAGTGGTCAGTAGAGTTACAATGTTGGTAAACAGTTTCTACCATAAAATTTTATGCAAATCTCTTCTACCAACAAACCGGCTCGAATTTGTCTTAAAAAATTTCTTGACTAATAATCTCGTGTCGGTGATTTCTCATAGAAGTGCCATACTTTGCGTGAGATCTCATGTGGAGCAGTAGTACTGTGATTTCTGAACTAACAGAAAATATTATTAACATTGTTGTCACATGACTTACAAATATGTGCCATTAATCCAGTCCTGTTAACACGCTATCAAAGAACGTGAATCTAAAAGGCGATAAGGTCTATGTTTTTTGCACGTAAATTACTTGCATATTATATAGGATTCCGTTTCTGAATACCCAGGGTGTTTATCCGCCTTGCAAATCGCGTCTGGCATCAATCATATCACCCAGGTGGGACGCTTTGTTAAGGAAGTAACGACAGTGTAACCGAACTTTAATGCAGGCAATAAATTCGGTGTCACAACAAACACCACAACTTCATTGGTGGTAACACCGTGGCAGCCAGAAAATAGGTAGCATAGGAATGTATCGTATGCAGCCACCAATTTACATTCTAAAACGGAAATTGTATCTGTGGGCCAGTTAAATCAATCAGTTCTGAGCTTAAGCATCTGTGCAATGTTTGGCATTTTTTACGCCTATTGCAATTGGAAATAAAGTTCAATGAACAAATCTTAACAAGGCGGTTGTTGTGAAAATTTGGTGTAAATCACTCCGATTTTGTACCTTATTGTGATAAATTTAATTCTAATCCTGTTGCCATTACTAAAAGGAACTGGTTATGCCCAGACTCACATGTATTTTATAATTTATCAAGCCTGTCGAATCTGAAGTGAGAGAGGAAATGGACACTTGGAACGCTGAGGTATGCATATACATATCTGGTTGGGATAATGGCAGTGTTTCCATTTAAAAACTTTGAAATTGACTTGAATATTGCTAGACTTGAGGGTGAGAAATTCTATAAACTTATTTCGACAAATCTCTAGATGTGATGTGGCCCTAATCGTTTTATTAATTTATTTTTTTTTTAAAACACTGATAACGCAGAAAATGCGCAAATGCATAAAATCGTCCGGAGTAAATGTGCTTAGTATGTATTGTGAATTTCTTAAGTTCATCAAATTTAATAAAGTCAGATGTTTTAAATACCAGATTGCAATGACATATATAAGTGCCCAACTAGTAAAAAGTATGAATATTATTAAATAAAACAGTTCAACAAAATTTAAGAAATCCTAAAATGCAAGAATGAAACTGGCCGTATCCGTATAATTTTAGGTCATAATTTTGGAATCAGGATTTTCTCCAGACGTCAGGTTTTCTTTTAATTAATTTTTTGTTTGTTTGGCACTTAACAGACCTGTGATATTGTTAAAATTTGCATTAGAATTATCAAATATTTACCAGGAGATTTCACAAATGTTAAGAAAGATGTCAGATAAGAAATAGTAAGTTCACTAAACCTTTGACAAAAACAGTCATAATACAACTTAATAAGGGAAGTTAGACTAGATGTCATTCCTGTGAGTCAGTACTAACACATACATTTACCGACTGTAAAACTAACCTATCAAGATAGATACAACCGCTGCATGCATATGTTCTACATGTGTACTTTACCTGTAACTCACACGAAATTAGGCATTAGAAGAGACCGAAAAGTCAGCACATCATTTTATATTATGCGCTTGAATTAAAAGAGAAGGGCTCATTAACTTGTGAGTGCTCAAACAATAAAAAGGCTAGAATTTGTCTAAGACCAATTCTTATGATATCCTAGCAGCGGTGGTGAACCTTTTTATGTACGCGTGCCATAAAATTACAAATATTACTTTTCGCGTTGCTGGCATGACGGATAGCTTTTAATTAAGAAAAATTGATAAAAATTTGAAAAAAAAAATTAATTTACAAAAACTAAACTAAACATATATTATGCTTTCAATACATAATCATTTTACCTTGTAACTACTTAGTAACAATCTGTGGATGTACAAATAAATTTAAAATAAAATAAAATACCAACGCTTACAAAATACGCAATGAAAAATATTTTTAATTATCCAAAACGTACAAGAATAAGAGGACTATGCAAAAATGAAAACAAACATCATACCTATTAGTTTATAGATAAATCAAAAAATTTTAAGATTTGCAAGCAACTCCATTGAAACAAGGACAATCAAATGAAATCGAATACTTAAAAAATAAAGGATTGACATTAAAAAAATACTAATTGATGAAATCATTGGTAAATTATAACAATAAATGCAATTTTTCTAGTTGTTTATTGGTAGACGAATATTTTATGTCAGGATCAAATTTTGATACTTTTAATAAAACACATGCTGCGCTGGATTCTTCAGTCATTCTATTTATTAATTTGTTTTTTTATAAAATTCAATTTAGAAAAAACTGATTCAAACACATATGTGGAAGAAAAATTATAATTATTAAGAATTTACTTGAGTTTTGAAAATATTTAAAATATTAACATTATAATAATAGTCTTATTACCACCTTGCAGTTTCACATTTAATTCATTTAAGTGCGAACACAAGTCAGCAAAAACATGAGTTTTGAAATCCATTCACTGTCCATTAATTGGTTATATTTTTCAATTAATTTCTATAAACAATCAACGAATCTTTGAAGAACTCTTCTGCGACTTAACCATAGGACGTTGTTGTACTTCAGTAAACCATCGTACACTGAATTTACCTCAGTTAATAGTTGAGAAAATTTTCGTTTATTTGAAAGGCGTGAAGATATAAAATTGAATAATTGTGTAACAAGAATCATAATATCGTCAATTCACTTTAAACCGGCCTTTGCAGACAAAGCCTACTTATGTATGATACAATGGAAACCCAGAATTGAGTGTCCAACGAGCTTAGTAAACAAGCTCACAAACCCATTTACATATCAGATTGCGAGCACCATCAGTCGTTACAGAAACAATTCTGAAAGGATCTATGTTTTTTCAGCAAGTGCATTTACAACTGTATTGTAAATATCTATTCCTTTTCGTTGTTGTTGCTAATGATGTTAAACTTACTATTTCTTCTTTGATATTATTTCCAACAGCGTAACGGATAAAAATTGCATAACGCGCAGATCCAGATATGTCAGTAGAATTTA
The DNA here is from genome assembly GCA_963930735.1 of Dioctria linearis. NCBI lineage: Eukaryota > Metazoa > Arthropoda > Insecta > Diptera > Asilidae > Dioctria > Dioctria linearis. The sequence continues at coordinate 124,171,192 of OZ005743.1, read as the reverse complement.
TTCCCATTTTTTGCTGGTGACTTATGTATATTTGTAACCATTTCCAAGATCCTGTCTTTCACAGTGTTTCTAGCCAAAGGCATATATTTTATTCTTTGAATGTTTTTTTAATTTTTTTCAAAATATTCAAACAAAATTGGTGCGCATTTTAACCATGCTTCTTTCACATATTCGGCATCACTAAATGGTTTTCAGTGGTTCGCAATTACATTAGATGCAACAAAACATGCACCAATTATATTTGAACGTCTATCCATAAATTTCAATAGAGATGTTGACTGAGTATTTCTAAGTTTAATTTCTCAAGCAATAAATTCTTTTCGTTTTACTCTGAAGAGATTAAGTGGATATTTTCGAAAAAAAATGAGAGTTTTATTTAACAGAAATTTTAATGCGAAACTTATCTTTTTCTCGAAGAATTAATGGTAGTGTGACTCGATGTATAATATTATGCATATACTTGAAAGGATTTTGAAGGTATTCAAGAAGCTTTTATTATTCGGGTAATCCTATTTTCTCTAAATTTTTGTTTTTAACTTCTTGTCTCAGTTGCACTACAATAATGAACAGCCAAGTTCTTTTCCTTCATTCATGCAAAAGATGAAAGTAAATGACATTATTTGTTTCTTTCTAGAAAACAAGGAACATTTTTAATGTTGTTCGGCTGTGTCCTATCTTCTAATTAGCTTAACTTAGACCTGGACTATATGTACATAAGTACATGAACGTACACTTTGCACTTTGCAATGATTGGACGAGCTTATTTTACAAAAGCATACGCAACTTCATCCAAAACATAGTTTAATTTTAAAATTAATCTATATTAAATCCTTTTTAATAATAAATCGTTCACATGCCAGCAAAACTTACGTACGTGCCATCTCTGGCTCATGCCATAGGTTCGCCACCACCGCCCTAGATGAATGCCGGTATGTAATTACGTATGGTCACCCATTTGAGCAATTTTGATTTTCGCAGTGGATTTTAGCATATATTTCTATTTCAGAAAAATAATTATAACTAATTTTATAGGATTTCATATTTGGAAGAACGTTTTAGTACAATAAAAATGTCTAGGATTGATCGTTTTGACAGTATCCGTAAAAAATTAAATTTTTTATATGGCAGCACCAGGAAGGCGTTGCCCGATACATTCAATTTTTTTAATTTTATTTGCTACTACTATGAAAACACCATGTTCCCAATTTCAGCTCTCTATGTCAACGCGTTCTCTGGCGGTGCCCAAATATATAGTGGAAAACGTAATTTTTGTATGGCAACCGCACGAAGGAGCTGCCCGATTTTTCCCATCTTCGAACTTAATTTTACTATTTTTTTTCAAAGTCCTTGTACGAAATTCAGCTCTCTAAGTACACGCGTTCTCGAGTTATTGTGCGCAAGGACGGACGGACGGACAGATGGTCATGCAAAAATCAAAATAACTTTTTATATTATGCGTGGGTGTCGAATCCATTTTGCTCTACCATTATTATTTCTGTGCGTTGCAAACGGAATGACAAGCTTAGTATACCCTATGATTTCATATAGGGTATAAAAATGGAAATGTGGTTAAATTTAAAATAACGGTATTTTTTATGCGAGTTGATGTATTTCTCAACAACTGGTGTAAATAAAGTGTTGGATAAAAAGAACAAGTGTGCGAACAAACAAAGTAAGTTTTGTTACGTGTCTGGATAATATATAATTAGCAGACGAGAACGGAAAATAACTTTTAAATACTATTTCAGAAGACTAATTTTCAAAAATGTGGAGTGGGCCTTTTGGACATCCGATAAATTGTTCCAAAGTAACTGAGCACAGTGAAGGCTCATTATTTTGGTAAAATCGAAGTATTTGGGCATTCCTCAAAAATCGAAAAGACAATTAAGTATGGAAGTCTCTCTCAGCATTGACACCACTTCAACATAGTGAAGAGATTCCTGTACCAGTATTACCTGATATGCACTGTAAAGAAAGTAGGACAATTCCCATTTTTTCTAAAAAATAAATGTCATTTTCTCTGAAATAAAGGGAAAATCAGTTTAATTTCCCAAAACCAATGCAACATTCAATGGATATAGGTATTTGGCACCAGAAACGTAAAATTCCCGAAGTATTAAGCTTTCTCGGATTTAAGGAAGAGAACATTCAATAAATTAGGTATTATTCTACATTTTTTATGAAACTATTACAAATATGTTCACAGATTGTTTTTGAAAACAATTGATACATTTATTATTTTCAATATTTTATTTGAGCGGCCCCAGCGCCCCAGCACTAACTTCCATACTATGTTGTAATGAAAAAAACATAATTGGTTGTATGGTACTTTCGAAATGAGCCATTCAGTGAATTCTTATGTCTTTTAAAGGTGTGGTGTGGTTATAAACTATTACCTATTCCCATTGTAGGGAATATTTCCTACATGTTAGGGATAAGAACAAAAACATTTGAAAACTCACTTCATTTTAGGAAAAGAACCCTACATAGATTTTAAGGTTACATTTTTTAAGGTGGAGCTTTCCCTAATCTTTTCGAAAATTACCTAAGCTTTCTGGCACAAATTGTTGCCACTCACTTTAGGGAATTTTTTCTTACTGTATGGCTGGTTACCTAGATAGTGTTGTTACTGAAGATTTACATTTCACAAGTTACCACAAGGCGTCCTTTGTATCTTTTAGATTTAAGGATCTACAGCAACATCCACAATTAATTATGTAAGAATGATTAAACTACATAATTTGCGATCTCAAGCTACCAATTTCAAAAGCGGAGATGCTAGGTTCTCGCTTAAGACAATGGAATCTTCTAAAGCCAGAAGTAAACATCACATCCTAATGATTTAAAATCATATTTCACTGAAGAGGACAATAAATTTACTTACTTCGCCAATATAAAAGATCTTATGACGGCTATAGACAGTAACGTATATAGAGGGGGCTGTGAGGGTGGTCCGCCCCGGGCGGCAAATATTTTGCGCCAGCATTTTTTATATTTCTGTCTAAATTATTTAAAAATAAAAATTAATATCATAATAATGTAGTAATCCACAGAATCATTTATAATAAGTATTTAATTTAACAAAAAGGCGTGTTATTGTGAACAGAACCCCATCGGTCATGGATATCGCCAATTCGAAAGAGGAACGCATTTGTTATCTCAAGTTGATTTTTATTTTCGCAAAATTTGATTGATTTTTGCAAAGTTTGATAGTTTCTGTCACTGGTCAAGGTGTTAATCGCAGTGTAGAAACTCGTTTGGAACACAAGAGGAGGTACGGTGACTGTGTAAAAAAATATTTATTAAACATTTTAAATGCTTTGGAAAAATTGATATCTGAAGAAGAAAATATTAAAACGAGATCAGACGCTGGAATATTACTCAACAAAATGCCATCTTTTTCTTTTCTTTGCTACCTCCATTTATGGGAATCCGTCCTTTTGGAAATTAATGACGCGCAACAATACCTGCAAACAAAGGGATTAAATACTTATCAATGTAATTTAAAACTGAATTCTTTACAAATAAATTTCATTGGACAAAGGGACACCCTAGTGCAAAAAGCAGTTACAATAGCCAACAAAATATGTGAAGAGTTAGGAAAAAAAATATGAGTGGTGAAAATTGGCGGGACGTGGGGCTATCTTTAGAAGAAGAAATACAAAGAGAAATGTTTTTGTCATTGGAAAATGTTACTCAGGAAATAAAAGATCGATTTGAGCAACTACATGCCCTTGCTGCGAAGTATTCGTGCCTAATACCGTCTAATCTTTTAAATGAAAATTTTGAATGTCAACTAAATAACTTTGTTGACATTGACGAGGAATAATTTCATATTGAAAGGAAAAGGATCCAGAATTTTATATCTCTACCTGATGTACAAGAGCAAGGAAAAGATTGAAAAACGGGGAAGGGCCTCTTGAACTTTTAATATTTATCCAAAAATATTGATTGTAAAACTCTGTTCCCAACATAGTAATATAATTAAAAATGATTTTAAGTGTTTTTAAGAGTGATTTAATATTACGAAATCTAGCGATATTGTTCATAGAAAGAGAACTAACAGATGACATAAATTTTGACAATGTCATTCAAGACTTTTGTAATAAAAAAACAAGAAAAATAAATATATAAATCAACATACGTTTTACGTGTTTAAACAAACCATTTATTTATTTGTGTTCAATAATTGTTAATAACCACTCTTGATTTTGATTAAGTTAGAAAGGGTGGCAAATTCGGGATCGTATAAGGGGGAAAAAGCTCCAGCTACGCCACTGCCTATAGACCTTGATTACATGCCAAATGAGTGGATATTGTTTATAGATTCATCCAAACAAGTCTGAATAAAGTACTTCTTCACAAGGGCAGTATTAAGGCTTCCGCTTCCATACCTTACGGAGTGGATTCAAATGTAAGTTATGAAAATATAAAAATGTTGCTTGAATGTGTGCAATATTCTCAGCATGAGTGGTACATTTGTAGTGATTTAACAATTATCTGCTTAGTTCGAGGATACCAATTAGGTCACACCAAGCATCCACATTTCTTATGTGAATGGGATTCAAGAGACAAAGAGAATCACGCATTTAATGCCCTAGGAGTAAATATGTTCCTTAAGATTAACATTTTGCACGACCACCTGGACTTCTTCTCGGAAAAGTTGGGAGATGTTAGTGATGAGCATAACGAGCGATTTTACCAAGACATCAAAATAATTCAACAACGCTTTGGGAAAATGTATGAGGAGTATCTGGTAGATTTTTCGCATATACATCAACGACATGCCTTCTTGTTTTATGTGTGATTGTTTATTATACGCTGATGATGCCAAGATTTTTAGAAAAAGTAATAACGTGACAGATTGTGTCAATCTGCAAAAGGATATACTACGACTAGAAAAATGGTGCCACGAGAACTGTATTGAAATCAACGTAAGCAAATGTAAATGTATTTCATTTCACCGTAAAAAGGACCTTCTTTTACTACGCCATTCACTAGCAGTATAGTGATGAGATAAAAGGTTTGAGTGTGATTTTTAACCGAAAGCTGCTCTTCATTCCTGATATTAATTTCATTACTTCCAGATCATTACGTTTATTAGGTTTTATCTTTCGCACCAGCAAATCATTTAGGTCGACATATTTTTATATCAGTCTATATTATTTTTTAGTAAGCAGTTTTCTCGAGTATTCTAATCAAGTTTGGAGTCCTTTTTACTCTTCTTTTAGTGCACAAATTGAGGCTATCCAGCGTAAATTCATCAGAGTTTTTTATATAATGTAAAGAATACCAATCTAGAGTATCATGAAAGATTAGCAAAATACAACTTAATCACACTAGAAAATCGCAGAATCTACTTGCATAGAACATTTAAATATTATATTTGAAATGGTCGAGTATATTGTCACGCACTAGCCTCTAGTATTGATTTGAACGTCCCTGTGCGCAACTCGAGATTCCAGATCCTCTTCAGACTACCTACTTGCAGAAATAACATTAACAGAACAGAATTCCATACTTAATCGTTTAACAATATAGATATCTTTAACACTAGTCCTCTAACTTTTAAAAAATTTATAATATTTTAGAACAACAAGCGAAAAAGATGTAATTGGTATATTACATCCTAGAAGAAAAAAAAGTTAAATAAAGTGAAAACAAAAAGTTTTGTATGACAACACCAAAAAAGGGTTAGCCGATTTTGTTCATTTTAGAAATTTTATTTATTAGTTTTATGAAAACGCCATGCATGTAATTGCAGATTTCTACATCGACACGTTCTCAGGCAGTACTAGAGAAATACCAAATTTTAATATGACAATCCTACTGAGGAGCTACCCGATTAGTACCATTTTGGAACTTAAATCTATAATATTTGTAGAAAATCCGTGTGCAAAATGTTGGCTCTGTCTGTAAACGCGGTTTTGACTTATCTAGTTAACACTCAAGACAACAAGAAGTCCTAAGTCACTATATTCATATGACATTAAAAAAAAAATGTTTCCGTGTAGAGAAAAAACTAAGATCTAAATCGGATTCAGCAATGAAACCGTTCCACGAAGAAATTATTCGACGGAACTGATTAACTCCTTTTGCTCACTAACATGCGGAATTGGTCTGCGGAATAAGGCCTCGGCAGATCTGTCCAAAAATTACTCTCGTGTATGGCCAGCTAAGATAACCATATCCATAGATAATCATTTTAAATCAAGCCGAAGAACATGGCTTGAGCCAAAATCCATTGCACAGAAAAGGGTCCGATCGAGCTTTTCTAAAATATATATATCGCTTGAGAGATTAATAGAGTGTACAGAAAATTACATAAATTATTGTAAGAAAGTATAAATCTAACCGGAACCAGCTACGCATTACTGCAAATCTCATCAAATTCAAATTCCACGGAGAATACGTATGGGAAAAATATACATATTGACATTAAATTTCATCCGAAAGCCTCACTCAAATCTGTATGTAGTTTTGTTATCAGTTTCTTATATTTAAGTTCCCTAAACTATTTGTATTCATAACTGCAAAGTTTGTAAGAAATCTGTCGAATTATAAAACAAGAATAAAATCCGACAGATGACAAAAATTGAGTAGAATCCATTTTATTTATTGATTGTTAGTCGTAATTATTTCGAGTTTCATAGTAAAAGCTGATATTCTTCTAGGCCCTTTTGGAGAATGACGGCAAATAGTGTAAAGCTAAAAACCATAGAACTATGTACGACAGTATATCTGCAGATCCTCGTTTTCATTTACCCAACTTAGAGCAATACAACTTTTCAATCACATCGTCTTGCATTGTTTCCGTGCAGCCGAATATTACTTTCAGTCTGATTACTTTATAACATTTCCTTCGGATTCCGAATGATAAAATCTGTAGTTAAGGTAAACCATTTCATGCCTGTCGGCACAATCAAGGCGCAATGCTGGTCCGAATGAGGCTCAAAACGTGAGTAAAATAGCACTGCAACACCATTTGAAAAATTGATTTATGGTTATTGAAAAATCGTGTATTTTGTTCAAACCAAAGCTGGCGAAGTGGGAAATAATAGAAACGCATTGCAACATTAAGACATCTGCCGAACAACAACTTGATGATTTTGTCATTCTCCTTATATGACTGAAACTCCTTAGAATAGGTGTCAGCACTTATTTTAACATGTCTATCAGGTGGATGAGTTCACATTCCTCAAAAGGCAGTGATTTAACTTCATATAATTTTAATTAGTCATGATTTATAGTTCCATGGTCGTGTGTACATAAAGTGCCCGAGTGACGGGTTTCAGTGTTTGATTGCGATAACATATCATAATATGGTAATTGCACTGTCTTAATTTAATTAATCCTTGACTTAGACAGCAGATTTCTAACACGTGCTCTTAACACCTCAGGTTGTTGCGTTTCAAGGTTTTTGATATATTTAAACGATTTACGGCACACGCTGCTGTCTACATATTGTGTTTAATCTTTTTTGCATTGATCGTGTACTGCATGAATGATTTTTAGAATCTTAGAAATATTTAATAAGAAATCTCGCGAGATATTCACAGAACAATTAAAATCAAATCCACTTTGTGTTGCCTACGTTTAATAGGATATTATCGGAAACTTATGAATATGTGAGTGTTAAGTTCACATGTGTGTACTAGAACTATCCTTCATCTGAATTTCTTGCGTATAAACACCAACGTATGATTACCGCTACTCCATTATCTACATACAGCGGTAACCATATTGGCTATAAATTTTAATTGTGGAAAATTATAAGATTCTTACCAATGTCAGTCAGATATAATATTCGCACTATATCGTATAAAGAGAAAGTTTTTTTTTTTCTTTTAATTTTTGATTAAAATTGATTTTCGAACAACACTTAAAATTCCAAAATTTTACCGTTTTGATCTCAGCTTCAAAATGGATTAGAGGATGAGAGAAAATATGGGTAATTGAAAAGTTCCAAATGATTATTTCTCTGACGAATTTTAAATCATCATCAAAGGTTATTTGGTCGGAGCATACAAGACGACTCATAAATTATTAAGAAAAACTCGTTAGCTCCGCCCTTTCAAACGATTAGGATTTATCGCCTACTAGGTGCAGAATTTGTTGTCTGTTCATCTAAACGTATCCACAGCTGACCGGTTATCTACAAACTAATAGCTTTCAGCTATAATAAGGATTGCATTAGACACTTATATGCGGACCGTGCAAGTTCAGTGCAGTCTTACGAAAAATTATATTAATTGATTCAGGTCTTATTTGAAGAACAGTAATTATACTAATTATGCTAATTATCAGCGTTTACGACAACTGTTGCATAGCAATAATCGTAAATAGCAATCCTTTTGTAATATCCTACCTAAAGTCATTCAGATTAAGCCATTTTTATGCACCATCCCTTTTTGAAACAACTTTCTAACCTTGTTTGTTCTTCAGCAACTAGATAAATGAGAAATTTTAAAAGCATTAAGGAAAAATTATATAATTATATTTCTGTTACCCTTGAATGAAATCGCACGAACGGGAAAAACAAATTTTATATATTAGTGATATCCAATATTATAAGATATGCAAAATGTCCATATTATAAAGGTTTATAATGTCAGGTGCAGCTAATCTTGGGCCAGAATAAATAAAAAAAGCCATATCCACGCAATTCAGCTCCAAATCCATGAGCTTATATTATACCGTCCTTTTAAAGTGTGTCTGCTTATCATAGTGTTCATACAAGCATGGCCACAGGAAGTGTCTGGAAATTGGAGAATATTTAGCGTACAGCTACTGAGGGACACGATATGGATAGTAACTGCAGTGCATCTAGATTTTTTTTTTTGATCAGAATAAAATATTTTGGTTATTTATATATACTACTGCTATACCAAGAGGCGGTGGAAAAGAAGACTGTGAAGTTTATCGTCTGGGAGAACTGCGAATATTTTGTTTGTCTGGTAATACTAAACAATCCCCTACTTCGAGTATGATCCATAAGTTCTGCTTGTTTCAAACTGTTTGGTTATTATTAATTAATTCTTCATTTCTCTCTATTGAATTCCTAACAGCATTTATAACATAGGATTTATAGTAGAATTCATATTGTTACGTGCCACAAAGTGAATCAAGCGACATCTGTTAGGAATGGAAGCAACTTTAGGTTAGTGTCATCTTAGTAAACTTTGGGTTCGGAGAACGGAATATTCAGGAAGGTTCTAGGATAATTCGTAGAGTATAAATACGGCGCTCTGACATCCAGGAGGCGAGTATTATTTCAGACAGCGAAGTGAGAAGTGAACGAAGTAAACTATTTGGATTGCGATAATTAGAAGTACAGTACTAGCGATAAATAAAGAGTTGATTTGATAATTATTTGTGAATTTGTGAGAGTAAACAGTAAAGTTAAATAAAGAAAGAACTTTTGAATTATATCTGAAATATTGTGTTTTAAATAACGAACTAAGGCCACGCTCGTAACAACTGGTGTCAGAAGTAAAATAAAATCGCGAAATAAAGTGGTGGCATTTGACTTTGAAATTCAAAGAGTGATTAATTTTGTGAAATCGCGCAAGAATGGGACGCAAACTAGAGGAGCTTCGCATACAGGAATTGAAAGTGGAGTTGGGGAAGCGGTCATTGCAAACGACAGATCTAAAGAATGTTCTAGTCGAGCGACTTAGACAAGCGTTGATAGAGGAAGAAAAGAATCCTGATACATACGTTTTCGAGGAAGAACCAGAAACTGAAGAAGAGCCTGCGATGAACATAGAACAGCTTTTGGGTACTTTAATGACCAAAATGGAGCTTTAAACCCTGCAAGTGAAAAATGCTTTTGAGGAACAAAAGAATTCTCTAGAAGCCCGTTTGGACGATCAAAAGAATGCTTTTGAGGAACAAAAGAATTCACTAGAAGAGCGTTTGGATGAACAAAAGAATTCTCTGGAATCCCGTCTAGATGAACAAAAGATATCTCTAGAAGCCCGTTGGGATGAACAAAAGTGTTCTTTGCAGAATTGTCTAGAAACCTGTTTGGAGGAACAGAAGACTTTTCTTAAAAATTCATTAGACGAGCAAAATGTAAAAATTGAAGGAATCCAGCAGGAAGTGCTGGAAGTTCAACAGCAAGTGTCGGAAGTGCAACAAAATGTTACGGAGAAGCTTGACAACTTGAAAGCAGATTTGGACAGAATGAAGTATCGACAACCTCGGCACGAAGGAACTGAAATATCCGGTGCAGGCAGAATGAAACCTCCAGTATTTGATGGACAAAATTCGTGGCATATTTTCAAGAGACAGTTTGAGGCAGCTTCCGAAGTAAATGGATGGAATGACGCAGACAAAGCTACAGCTCTGGTATTAGCACTTCGAGGTCCTGCGTCAGAGTTATTACAAACTATTCAGATTGAAAAGCAACGTGATTACATTTCACTAGTACAGGCGATAAAATTACGTTATGGAGATGAACACATGCAGCAAGTATATCGCCTGCAGTTACGCAACAGGACTCAAAAGCATGGCGAGTCACTACAACAACTGCAGGCTGATGTGGAAAGATTAGCTTATCTTTCGTACTCTAGCGTAAATGCGGATTTCCTTAATGAAGTGGCAACAGAAGCATTTGTGAACGCCATTGCAGATCAAAATTTACAACAAGCATTAAGGCTAGCAGGAAAGAAATCAACAGCAGAAGCACTAGCGTATGCATTAGCGTATGAATCTGCCAGGCAAGCTTCTCGAAGTGTAGTACGAGTGAGAGAAATTTCGGTGGAGGAATGTACTTGTAATAGAATGCAGCCATCACAGAGCAATTCTTCACGCGGTATTCTGCGATACTGGAATTGTAATAGACCAGGACACCTCCAAAGGGACTGCAGAAAACGCCGACGAATGGAAGCGCTAGAAGAAGGGCAGAGATATCGAGATGGGAAAAGATATCGAGCTGGGCAGCAGACTCACAGCAGAATACCGTCATCAGAGATCACTCCTTCGCGTGGTGTCATTCGATGCTGGAAATGTAATAGACTGGGACACCTGCAAAACGACTGTAGGAAACGAGGACGAATGCAAACAACAGAAAAAGAAGGGGAAGATGGCGAGCTAGAGAACAAGCTTTCCGTGAAGAGACTAGACTGCAACCTCATGACTTTTAAATCCAACACCGAAGAGGACTTATCCATGGAAATGCAGACGCAGACATATCACCTATTCTTGCTTGGAAAGAAGACATGGAAAGACCACAATGGCAAGATATCTCGGAGAGGAGTGAGAAACTGAAGAGCTTCTAGGCTCAATGGAACTCTCTTCACGTTGAATGTGGTATATTAAAGCGCAAGTAGGAATGAACTAACGGCGAGTCATTCCGAATGCAGATAGTCGTGCCAGCATCCCAGATCAAAGATGTTCTAGAAGAAATGCACAGTGGATCATCTGGAGGACATTTGGGGGTGAATAAAACAATTTCCAAAATACGTGAAAGGTTTTATTGGTTACATATGCGAGAGGATGTTGAGGAATGGTGCCGCAGATGCACTATCTGTGCTTCTTGCAAAGGACCACCACACAGAAGTAGAGGAGAAATGCATAAGTATAATGTAGGAGCCCCATTTGAAAGGATAGCCGTAGACATCTCTGGACCTTTTCCAGAAACAGATAACGGTAACCGTTATATATTAGTTGCTATTGACTATTTCAGTAAATTGCCTGAAGCTTATGCAATCCCTAATCAAGAGTCTACCACAGTAGCGGATCAAGTAGTAATGAATTGGGTCAGTAGATTTGGTGTTCATCATGAACTTCATTCGGACCAAGAACGGAACTTCGAATCACGGACTTTCCAAGAGATGTGTAAAATTCTGGGAATAAGAAAAACCAGAACAACTCCTCTGCATCTACAATCTGATGGCATGTATGTATCGGAACTTAGACAACGATTGGCTGATGTACACGAAGTGACGAGAGCAAAATTAGCAATAAATACCGATCGGATGAAGACCCGCTATGACTTACGTGCTAACTCAGCAGGATTTAATGAAGGTGACCTTGTTTGGATGTACAACCCGAAACGACGTAAGGGACGTTCTCCCAAATTACCACAACACTGGGAAGGACCGTATTCAGTAGTGACTAGAATAAATGACGTAGTATATAGGATTCAGCGGGGTACAAGAGGCAAACGGAAAATCGTTCATCTAGATCGTTTATGCCAATACTGCGAGCATCAAGACCATGGATCACCTGTTGTTCGGGACGAACAAATTTTAAGAAGGGGGCAGTGTTACGTGCCACAAAGTGAATCAAGCGACATCTGTTAGGAATGGAAGCAACTTGAGGTTAGTGTCATCTTAGTAAACTTTGGGTTCGGAGAATGGAATATTCAGGAAGGTTCTAGGATAATTCGTAGAGTATAAATACGGCGCTCTGACAGCTAGGAGGAGAGTATTATTTCAGACAGCGAAGTGAGAAGTGAACGAAGTAAACTATTTGGATTGCGATAATTAGAAGTACAGTACTAGCGATAAATAAAGAGTTGATTTGATAATTATTTGTGAATTTGTGAGAGTAAACAGTAAAGTTAAATAAAGAAAGAACTTTTGAATTATATCTGAAATATTGTGTTTTAAATAACGAACTAAGGCCACGCTCGTAACAATATTTACAATATTTGGAAAATTTTATAGACTCATTTTCAACATGTTCGACCATATCTGAGTTTAAAAAGTTCAAATGACTTTAAGAATCAGTGGGTACAAGAGCATACCTACTCGACACAAATGCGTTGAAATTGTCGAATGTGAGAAAAATGTACAAATCCCCGAAAATTGTTTTCCTAAAGTGCTAAAGTATAGATCTATGATTTTTGGAACTACTCATGATGCCAAATATTTATTTCAAGTTGAAAATCTCAAAAATTGAGTGAATGTCGAAAAATTGCCTTTCGGACCATTACCAGCTCATTGGAGTAAATCTAAAATTTGCGCCTGCTTTTTATATAGCTGGTGAAATTGCAAATGAGATTTCTTATAATAATTTATAAAACAGTAAAAAAATGGGAGTAAAAGTAGTACAACGCAAGAGAAAAGTTGTAAATGAAAGAAGTATCTTGTAGCCAATGAACGAGGATAAGGGAGGAACTTAATTTTTAGGTCAATTAAAAATTATAGTATACATAGTCTTACGGTTGTATGTGATGATCCCATGATTCCCGGTCGGTCACGCTTCATTTAAGCCTCTCTAATTTATAATAACTTTGTTTTTCTCAAACGTAATTCTTAGTTTGTTGGCTTAGTAGATCACCGAAGATGAAAGATAACAAATAACCGCATCAGGAGATGAAATGTTTTCCAAGACAACCATCTAAAAAGTGACACGGAAAACAAACATGACAAAGGCATTAGAGCTATTTTCTCTTGCCGAAGAGAAATTACAATTTTCGCCATCCTGTTGGCTTTTTGCCATCAAAAGGTAGTCTCCTGATGGCTATATGACAAGCAGTTCTCAACATTTCTGTCTTGTCACACGGCTGATATAAAAACTTTTTCCACAGAATAAATTTATTTTCACGCCAAGTTTATTGGAAGAATGCAAGTTTGTTCCCGGTCAAGCGGCACGGCCGGAGAACCTTTTTATGTCCAGCATAAGTTGATGACATGGTCAGAGATGTATGGCAGTTAACCGTGCTGCGTATCTCACATTCTTACGGGAGGCCACTTTCTTAATCTTTGAGGCCATCAGTAGGAAGGTGTATACACGACGCCGTGAAGAGTGCACGAAGCGACCCGTAGCGGATTTTCTATGTTAAGGGAAGATAACGCGCAGCGGCCTTAATTGGTAAACACTTGTTTGGTTGAGATAGCCATCGCGAAAGGATTAGAAATGCTAATAAGTCAACTTAAGAAATGCTAAAGAAAATTCTCTGCGAAAGTAGGCAACTCATGAATGTAAAAGGTCATCACTATGCTGTTTGCTAACTTACTTAATTCTCTGCAGGCTATAATTTCTGAATTTTTGTGTTTTACAAAAAACCTTTCGAAATTTAGATACTTTTTCATGGTAAAGTGAAATCGAGCTCGAAGCTGGTTGTTTTGTACATCATATTTTATAAATTAATGAATTATCTTTGTATTGACACTTTTAAAACGCAATTATAGTATGTATGCAAAAATGAATTACATACACAATATAAGATAACAACAATTTTAAATTTGGCATATTACTTCACGTAAAACGAGATGACGACTACCGTTTTTATTATCGTAAAATCGCTACAGACAAACAATTACCTTTAAATGTTCAGGATCAGGATCAGCCTATAATTCTACTTCCTGTGTTTCTGGTGAGCCTGATTGAGTTATAACATGAAGTTTTATGTTTTTGTCTATCTTTGAGGAATATCTTAGATCTGTTCCAAATACATTACTCCAACAGCTTCTGCTTCTATGGAAGCAGCTCTTGCTGTTTCCTCTAAAATTGGAGTGCCTTCATATCGAGCACTGCTAGTCTTACACATATTTTTTTGTTTTTTTGTCAGTTTTATTTTTGTGTCTTATACTTGTTGTCTGTGCATACCTGAAAATCATAAGCCAAACATTATCCAGTTATTTTATCCACTAGAAGCTGATTTGTTTACTGAGCCCTGCAACTGTTTTACATACGTATGCCTCAATCCGCCCAATATTTATAACACCATTCACTACACATAAATACTTATATGATTCAATGAAGGATTTAATAGTTTGTGCACTTGTGAGAAAAACTCACAAACTTCAATATATAGACTGCTAGCAGCAGGCCTTTGCCATATAAAATATTTGAAGCCAGCATAACTATGAGGGCAGCCAGCGGGGCAAAACATCCTAAATAACTGTCATGATACAGGATATTACATAATTAGGACGACCATGATTATCTAAAATGAAGGGAAATTTTCAATTTTATTTTAAAAATTAATTCTGTACGCAGTTCTCAATAAAGTTGTTGCTAAATATTCTGAAAATACTTAAATAATTATGTTTTTCCCCTTTCAAATTTAAAAGTACACTGCATATGTAATTTACTACTACAATACTGTAACAAATTTTATATCTTACGAGAAAAATAGGAATCTTAAGAATTGATAGATCTGTGGTGTATAATAACTTTAAAAGTTTACATGTTTCTTCATTAATTTTTATGTCAAATTAATCCTTTTAAATTTAAGAAATTTATATTGTGAAAATATGAATTTAGAGATTGTGGAGCCACAGTGAAATTCATTCAAATTTTTGATAAACTTTTTGACGTATTCAATAGCGTAAATACTGTAAATACCGTTAACAAAATATCTCAGTATTGAAATTAGTTCAAAGCAAAATTTTTGCAATTTTCAGAGGCGTAAAGTGTAAAAAAAAATACACTTCCCTAAAAGTACAATTGATCTTAAAAACTATGTTAATTGTGGTAATGACACAAAATATTCAACATTATATTACAACTGAAACAAATTCAAAATCGACATCATTCATGAAGAAAAAGATAGAACTAAAAGATCAAATTAGAACCGATTGTTCGTTAATTTGGAAGATAACCGTTTCGGAGTTACAGCATGATTAAGAAAATATGCTAGTTTTTCACAAAACACCATGTATTTTAGGAAATACAAGGTATACGGTCACCGCTAAGAGCTCATTGTATGAAGAACTTTATGGGCTTCCCAAGGACTGCTCAACAAGCTCCGTACTTCTATGTTAATCAGCTTTTTATAAAAAAAAGCCATTTAAAAAAAGGTAAGAGAATCCGAAACGTTTATTTTAGACCGCCATAACTCCTGAGAGGAGAGCTTCAGGATTGGTTGAGCAGTCGTTGGAAAGGCAATAAAGTTCTTCATACAATGAACTATTAACGGTGACCACACGCTCTGTACTTTTTAAGATACAAAGTGTTTTGTTGAAAAACTAGGATATTTTGTTAATCACTCTTAAACATTCCGAAACGGTTGAGATGCCCCCCCCCCTCTGCCCCTGCCAATTTTTTTTTTGATGTCTAGTAGTACTTACTATCACCTGCTGCCCTATGGACTTCCATGGCGGAAGCATCGAGAATTGCCTCGACCTGGACCATCGCCTCGAATAATGAAGGTGTTGCTTACTAATTGTATTAATATGCGATGAAGAATTTTCCTTACTGCGCTACGTAAATATATCCTCAGAAATAAGGAAAACTATCCTAATCATCAAATTTTTATTAGGATGCACATTAGAGTTCCTCCTCCATTTCTGAGTTCTACCTTATATAATGCTTTCAGTCATGTATATCTTCAACTTCTGAATTTCCCATTTGTTGGAAGGTCGCAATTGTGCGGCCAAAAGCTAGAATCAGTAATCCAAGTAAATTAACTGACTACAGGCTACTAAGTGTATTATGGTATCTTTCACAGGCCCTTGAGAAGATAATTTATTCCCAAATAATTGAACACTTGGAAAGCAATAATCTTCTAACTTGCTGACAATCGGGGTTCCGGTGCTTGACATAGTTGTAAAATTTTATATAGCATTTTAGCAGTGTTGACCCGTCTGGATTTTTGAAAAGCTTTCGACTGTGTCAACCATCCTAAGTTACTGACAAAATTAGCTTCACGATTCAATTTTCCACGTCAGCCATTTCTGTAATAGTTGATTTTTTTGCTGATGAGCGTCTCTCATCAGTACTACCTTCACATTGCGGAGTATTTCAAGGTTCTATTCTCGGACCACTATTGTTTAGTCTGCACATTAACGATCTTCTTAATCCCATCCAGGACTGTAACATTCATCTGTACGTAGATGATGTACAGCTCTACCTGAATAGGCCCATTGGACTAATGGAAAACTGCGTGAACCGCATCAACTCTGACTTGGAGCGAGTATCAAGATGGGCGTCTGAAAATAAGCTTATATTAAATCCCACTAAATTCCAATCAATGGTCTTTTATAGACAACATCTTGATATAAGCGAGTTGCCTCGGGTCATTTTTGATGGAACTACCCTGCCTTTTGTGAATAAATTTAAAAATCTCGGTTTTACTCTGAATACCTCAATGAGCTGCTGTGACCATGTATACGGAATAATTCGTAAGGACTATGGTGGCTTTCGGAGGCTGTTGTTATCAGCTGGTATACTATCAAAGCCATTGTTAAAGTGCTTTTATTGCCATATTTTATTGGGTCTTGTCTAGTTTTCCCTCGTTTAGATTCTTCTTCCGCTAGGAAATTGGTGGTTGCTTTTAGTGATACGAGATTTGTCTATGGATTGAAACGATTTGATCACATTTCTCCGTTTCGGTTGCATACTCTTTAAACACATTTCTTGTTCGAAGGCAGTTAATTTTTCTTCATAGAGTTATATATCAAAACCGTGTACCTTCTTATATGACGAGCTAGTTTTCCTGGGTTCATCTAGAAATCTTAACATTTTAATTCCGCGACACAGATATTCCATAATGGAGAACTCTTACTTTGTTCGAGTAATACATTTGTGAAATTCACTTCTTGCCAACTTTCAACGATCCAGCGCATTGGGGGCTTTCAGGGGTCTTTTATACCAATACTCGCCTATTGACAGCTTTGAATACAAAATTTATTTATCTTTGCACTCACTCAAAACACAAAACACTTAATTGTCACTATTTACATTCTGAATTTTTTTATTATTTTTGTTTACTTTTTATAATATTATTATTTTCATATTAATTCTCTTTTCGTAACCTTTTAACTGTTTAGATTTATTTATTTTAATTTTATTTTTCTCTAAGTTTACTCATTAGCTTTTAGCTCAGTATATTACATATTCAGTAATAGTAGGTGCAGGTAAATGATTTTTTAATGCCCTGTCAAACTGGTTTTGATGAACTTATCACCTTAAAGAAGCAATTTGGATCGAATTAACGCGATAAACTTTGTTTTCATTTATTTTCAATTTAACAATTTCCAAATGAGAAAAACATTATATTTAAAAAATATTAATAATATAATTTGTGATTTGCATTTCTTTGCATTTCTGCTTCTTATTTTTCAAATCGGCAGATGCACAGCGGAGCTCCAGATTTACATTATATGCCAAATCTAGCACATTTTTCCTCATTTTAACTATAATCTGATTTTCGAGCTATAATGATGTATACTATGTAACACACGGCATTTTAATGAATGGTTAGTACAAATGATTCATTAGTTCGTGCTGTGTGTCTAGGGTATTAGTCTTATTGCATCATTAGACAGAAAATAAAGAATTGAATTGAATTGAATATATTGTTTTTACTTAAGAATTTGCTATTCCCCTGCAAACAATCGGTCGAAATTTCGCCGAAGCGAAATGAGTTCGAAATAGAGGAAACGCTCGTAGCTCGAAATCTCTTCCATTTTTTTTAACTTAAACGAAGTTTTAGCATCATGCCCTATTTCCGAGAATTCGAAATAGATAAACCGCTTGTGGCTCGAAATCTCTTCGGTTTTTTTCACTATAAACGAGGTTTGCAAGCATGCCGAAATTTCAGAGAATTCGAAATAGATGCATCGCTTATAGCTCGAAATTTTTTCGTTTTTTTTGCTATATAAAGAAGTTACGATACAGCTTATGCCAATTTCCGAAGAAGTCGTTAAAGAAAATATTTTCTATTATTCGCAGTCATTCTAAGGTGAGATTTTATTGAGTGATATGCAAAGTGAAATTTACTACAGTGAGTATTTATTTTTAATTTATGCGATATCATATTTACCTAGTACTTTCAAAACGCCTTGCAAGAGGGGTCGATACTAGATCGTACTGTCAAAAAACATCGAATCGAAAACGAACTGCTAACACATAAGGGAACTTCACAAGAATGTCGAGCTAGCGAACCACTGTCGGGTCGCCAATACAATTCGATATCGTGTTCCGTTTTTTCTTCTTCTGCAACTCGCAAGCATGTCGAATTCGATTTCGAAGCTTGACTTCACCTAGTTGAATTGAATTACTTCGAATTCGATTCGATTTTGAACCGCAATGTTTGCAGGGTTAGTCCATTCTTATGTTTTTTAAAGCTGTGATACTCGTACTATCACCTATTCCTTACATTTTAGGGAATACTCCCTACTTTGTAGGAAAAACAAAATAAGAAAAAAATTTGAAAATTCCCTGCATTTTAAGGATAAAAACCTAATCTACATTTTCCAGGACGAAGCTTTCGATAATCTTATCGATATACTAATATGTGTATCTCGAGAACATTATGAAATATAGTCCTTTGCTAACGATTTACAGGTTTGCAGTATTCGCATGTAAGTAAATAATAAAAGGACACAAATGTTTCTAGAATAAGTGAGTGCTAAATTGATATTTATAATTGAAGGGAAAAAGCAGAGAATTGATTTTATCGGACACAATTCAATTCAACGATCTACAAGTTGCGTAAATAGCAGCATAATGTTCTGGGATTTATGAAATTTCCATGCGGCTTTATCTTAAATTACACAATCATCAACAAGGTCTGCAGTAAATGCGGCTAGCCTATGTTTCTCGAACAGCATGGAGCATAGGTAACATAACAATATATCAATGTTGCAGCATAGGGACAAAATTGCTTGATAAATAATTAGCCGATGACAATTTCCACATTTTGCCGCTTTATGATCGTTATTCGTGCTACTTACTGTCATGCTCGTGGCTGCGCATTTTGTGCCAATATATGTGTTTTGCCTCGTTTTGCTCCGAAATAAGTAAGTACGGCGGATGCAATATCACAATAAATATCGCTCCACTTTGACGTGTGCTCTACGTGCTATATTTGACTCGGTTTGTTTACTTGCGCAGATATTTATAGCGATTTATTAAAATTTATTTATAAATTACACTTGGCCATTTTATTGCACAATTTTACTGTTCTCATATAATTAGTCGCTGTGGATCGTTTGCATTTCCGGATGAGTTGCTGCACCTTCTTTTCGGGGTGTGGTAGAAATTTGTTTACTTCTGCCATTTTGGTGGTGGTAAATCAAAATAACAAGTATGGATTAAACCGATGCTTTAAGATAAATTATTCCAAGGGCTTGCCTAATAATGTATGTTTTGATTTGTTTTTATCACTAAAATATTTTTTTGAGCCATTAAATTTAGACTGACTCATAAGTCCGTAATATATTTTTCTTGAAGTTAGCACTCACAATTTACAGGAGGATATTTCAAAATGTAATAAGTGTGAATTATACATATTTACATTACATACACGATTCAAAGAATCAAAGTTATGGAAGTGTTAGCTGATAACCTCTATGCAAAAACAAATCTATAAAGGAGTGGGAATACTTCAGTAAAATTGACGCCAACGGAGAAATGCGCGAATAATAAGAGCAACAAGAACAACTAGTTGGATCAAGCTGTAACAGCTGTTGGTTTGTGATCTCCTGACGTTCAAATGTAAGACATTAATCAGTTCAAAACAACATGGTTTCATTTAGGACAGATCAATATCAACCAACTTGACACTTTTAGCATTCTTTATTGCTAATACCTTTGAAAAGCGGTTGCAGACGGACTGTGTCTGAACCAATTACACCAAAGCCTTTCTTCCCGCAGAGTGCTGCTGTTTAAGCAATTAAAAATAGGGTTTTCTCCATTTTTGCTTGATTGGGTTTCATCTTATTTAAGTGGTAGACATTTTAAGGTCCTCTTCAGAAACGCGCTTTCAACTGTTGTTTGTACGCATCCTGGAGTTCCACCCCTTATTGGTCCCTTATTGCTTGTCTTATTTATTAATGACCTCGTTACTGTGAACAAATTCTCTGAAATTTTAATATATGCTGACGATATTAAGACCTTCATTCACTGTCCAAGAGACATTGGAGGCTTAAAATGACGTAAACTAGACATAAAAATTTAACCTCAAAGCGCAGATAAGAAATATACAGATATCGCCGGTAGTACTAAGAAAGTGATGTATGGAAGAGCTTATAGCAAACTCAGTATCTCACTGATCTTGGCTAAATATATCATGGGTACGAACAAACAGTTTTTTTCAATATAGGCATTGGGGGCATAGGTGTCCCAAGTCCTAACGAGTCGGCAAAATAGGGCTCTAAAGTGCCGTCCTGCACCCATCTGAGCACTTAAGGACTGCTATTGTATATTAAAAGGTTTTATTTTATTTTATCGGACTTTGTAATAATATACAGACCACATTTTATACGTAATTTGTAAATTATGTCCAGAAAACTGACATTCTGCAGGGCCCCCCCCAGTACTACCGCCGATATCTGTATATTTCTTGTCTATGCTCAATAGGTGCTCTCTTTTAAGGTAAATTTGGAAGGAAATTTTACTTAATAATTCCTTAAAATAGGCCTTCAAAGTAATCTTGACCTTGTAGTTAATTAATAGGGTAAAAGAATGTTATAATTCCTTTTTAATTCACCTTTAATGAGGAAAAATAGAGAAATAAATAAGGAAAATTTCCTAAATTAGAGGCAAATTTCCTTACTTTTTACTCACATTTTTCTTAACTTTGAGGTCAAATTTCTAAAGTTCAAGGCAAGATAACGTAAATACTCCCTAAATAATTTCCTATTCGATTGTGTTCGCCCTCAAAGTCCGAATTCCCAAGAAAAAACAGCCTCAAGGTAAATTGGACTAAATGAGGCACGTTTACCGAAATCGCTAATAGTTGAAATGACGTCCTACAAAAGTTGGGGTGGTTGTGATTTTTATATGTTATTCAGTTTCGGGCCCCGATAAAAAATCCAAGTTTAGACCCTTGGGGGGTGGTCCGCGCGGTCCGCCATCTTGATTAAAGGTACCAAAAATTGTTTTTTTCAAAATTATTCCTCAACGGACGGAACCTATGACAAAACTGAAAGAATAAAAATTTGAAGAAAAGTAAATTCCCTTTGTTTTTCGTAACAACAATTTTTTTTGTTAGTATGATGTGTAAGGAGTTACAGCGGTGGAAACCTGAGCATTCTTCCAAAAAAATGTAAACATATAGTACCATGTATACAAGGTATTTCGTCCCATGCTGGTCCATAGGACAGAAGCTGATAGTAGCATAGATGGCACAAGAAATAGATGTCGCATGGCATAATAGATCAGAGTATACAGATTGTGGAATGGGTAGTGCATTCTGGAATGGACCATAACATCTTTTAGAGCATGCCGAAAGCAAATGTTTTTATAATAGCAGTTTTGTATACATTTGATCGACTTCCTCAACATTTCTAATACGAAAAAATATGAATCACTCGACGTATACATCATTTCAAATGTTGTGGTCCATTCTGGAATGGACCACCCAGCCATATAAATTTTGGATACTTTTTTGGTACTGCATGCGACATCTAGTTCTTGTGCCATCTATGATAGTAGTCAGCTAGTCAACCAGAAAATTGTATGGCAGGGGGGGGGGGGGAGCGGATACTTTTTTGGTACTGCATGCGACATCTAGTTCTTGTGCCATCTATGATAGTAGTCAGCTAGTCAACCAGAAAATTGTATGGCAGGGGGGGGGGGGGGGGAGCGGCATCTCAATCATTTAGGAGTTACACAGGGTGATTAAGAAAATTCGGTAGTCTTTCACAAAATACCCTGTATTTGGAAAAGTGCAACTTACTTTTTCTCGCCATCTTGATTATATTATTGAGAGAGCCTTTTCAATGCTTCAGTTTGTTAGGCGCTAGGCGATAGAATATAATGACCTGTACGCATTACGTTCGTTGTATGATTCATTTGTGGAGACCTTACTACAGTGTATATATTAATACGATTGAATTTGTACAGAAAAAGTTTTCACGCCTTCACCGCCCTTCCATGGAATAATAGGTTTGAGCTTCCACCTTATTCTGATCGTCTAGTTTTAATTAACATGACGTCGCGGCATAAGAGGCGAGAATTTATCTTGTGTATTTTTATGCATAAAGTTTTGATTGGATTAATAGATTCTCCTGAAATTCTGAAATCTATTTTGTTGAATGTTCCCTGTAGAATTTTAAGGTGCCGCGATATTCTTTTTGTCGAGACTCATCGAACGCATTATGGATTTTATGAGCCCCTTAATAATATGTGTAGAATTTACAACAAATATTCAAATTGTTTATATTTTAATATTGATATAAGACCAGTTAGAAATTAAATTCTTTGAAAGGGTTTTTGATTTTTTTGATTTATTTTTCCAATAAAATGTTTTTTTTTTCTGAACTAATTATTATTATGTAACTTTATAAACCAGATTATATATTTTATATATGCTGACTAATATTAAATAAGATGAAATAAAGATTAAAACACCGGAGTCAAAGTAAATCTTTCGCCCAGAAGAGTCATAATTGAAGGCATCAACAAGCGCAAGAACAATAAAGTTGAAGATGCCGACGGAATTTACGCAGAGCTACTAAAAAAAGTATTAGTACCACAGTAGAGGTCTAAGAGAACTGTCACGGAGTCACACTATTACACTCGATAAATAAGATAATCGCTCTAGTAATTCTCTTTTCTTGCTGCCAATGCTTTCGAAATGAATAATTAAGGTTATTTCTGTAGCCCAAAAATTTTATAGAGTTTCTTAAAAGTTCTTTTAGCTAGGTTATTCGCAAGCTCTAGGAAATATTGTAAACGTTTTGTTTTTAGCTAATTAATTATCATAGGGTTACCATTACTGGTACTTGTAAGGTTTTCAATTATAATGGAGGGGAACCTCTTGTATCTCGGCCATTTTTTCAGTCAAGTTATTTTTTTGTTTAAACTTTTTGATGCTATTAGCGTTACTTGATGTATACTGTTGAAAACTCATACTATCCCGTAACACAATGTATTTTTCCAAAAGCTCAGTATACAGTATAGGCATTTTTTATGCTATGATATAAAAAGTGGACTTCTGTCCGAGGTACAACCTACCTTACGTATCTCGGACACATCCTGTTGTACCTTGGACATTAGAGTATTAAACAAAATATTTAAGATAACGAAAGCATTTTTAGTGTTATTATTTAAATTAAAGTACATGAAGTGAAACGATATTTAGCCGCTAGCCATATACTTCCACATCATTGATTCTCCTTGATTTATGAATGCCTATCACCTAGATTTTAAAAGAGAAGATTAATTTGTACAGCTGTTTATTACCAAATCGGTTACTAATGAAATACAAAAGAGCAAGTATTTAACTTCT
Source organism: Dioctria linearis (assembly GCA_963930735.1). Taxonomy (NCBI): domain Eukaryota; kingdom Metazoa; phylum Arthropoda; class Insecta; order Diptera; family Asilidae; genus Dioctria; species Dioctria linearis. Next base: position 124,147,050 of record OZ005743.1, on the reverse strand, counting down.
TCTTAAAAAAATAAATTTATTAGTAAATTATTAAAGGAAAGTGTCCCAATATTTTGTCAATTCCTTGACTTCAAAAACATCTCTTTTTGATTAAATTTTTTTATCCGATTTTATTTTCTGAACAATTGCGGCAGTCAGTTTTATCAGGCCACATCCAGGTTTTTAGAGACTTTTGCATGGAAGATATTCAGGCGAGTTTGCTGTAGGATCTACATGGTTAAAAAAATTAGTTGAAAGCTTGGAAGGCCCGTTGGAGTTGGAAGAATCTTGAAAGTCAAACACGTCACATTTAACGGAACAGATGCTGGAGTTACTGTTCGAAACGACCTTCTATGGCACGAATTTTGACGTTTTTGCTTTTCTATTCTTTACTTTGGACTCTCTCATATTTCTTTCTCCAATTTTACCTTTTTTTTAATTCCTCAATTCTTTTCTTCTCAGGCGTGTCAGTCAATGTACGACATTTTTCGTTTTCTCCTCCCTTACGAATATTTTTTTTTGGGGCCAGCTTTCGGACTGGTCTGATCATAGCAATGGTAGTAATATTGGAAGTTGAAGGTTGATCACGTATGACTTGTAATTGCAAGGGATGAAGAGCATCTAGAGCCATAACATCATTGTTGGTGGTTCGTGGTAATTGGAAATTCATCACCTTGGGCAATTGAAATGGTGGTCACTAACATCAGATGGTAAGAATTTGAATAGGTACACATGCCGCTGACTTTAAATCCTTGTACTATATTGGACGGCGTGCAAGCTAAGAAAAAGCTTTTCAAATTAAGCGGCTGACATCGTAAATGGTAACGTTCTTACCGACAAATCCTGCATTGATAATGAGTTCCTTCATCGCAGTGTTATACAGTTTTGAAAGGTCCAAATATTATCCGATCAAGTGTTTTATGGCTAGTACAACGGTGGGCAAATGCGGCTCTTCATTGAGCTAACTGCGGCTCCCATACCCATGGCAAATGGAAATCCGTTTTTTTCGTTATTTCAGAACTTCTTTTCCCTGAATCTTTTTATATGAAATAAGTAACTATGTATGTATTTTGTTATACGGATTTTATGTAGCGTTTATTTTAGTTTTTGGGCCTAGATATTTTGTAGTTTTTTGCAATAATAATTTGAATGAGCAAACACAATATCCACTTAATTTACAATTGCGAACAAAGAAACTTAAGTCATTGCAACCAGAGCTTCGTAAGCCTTAAGGACTCTAGGCTTCTTTTACTCGCGAAGATGACAGAGCCAACGAAGCTAATCTTTTGATAGCTTGGCATGTTGCCTGTGCCAGACGTCAGGTTACTACCTATGTCACGTCGTAGAACTGAGATTAGTAAACATTTTGAAAACAAGTAAAAAAGCTAATATTGGTTTAAGACCAATTCTTATGATACCCTAGATGAATGTCCGTATGAAATTTCGTATGGGCACCCATTTGAGCAATTTTGATTTTTGCAGTGGTTTTTCGCATATATTTCTAGAACGGTTCGTCGGACAGATAAAATGATTATAACCAATTTTATAGGATTTCATATTCTGAAGAAGTTTTTAGTACAATAAAAAGTACAGTTTTCAAATATATAGCGGAAAACGAAATTTTTAATGGCAACCCCACGAAGGAGTTGCCCGATTTGTCTCATTTTCGAACTTAATTTTACTTTTTTTTTAAAGTCCGTGTGCGAAATTTCAGCTTCCTAATTGTACGCGTTGTCGAGTTATCGTGCGCACAGACAGACGGACGGACGGACGGACGGACGGACGGACTTGCAAAAATCAAAATACATTTTTAATATTATGCGTGGGTGTCCAATCCATTTTGCTTTACCATCATTATTTCGAGGTGTTACAAACGGAATGACAAACTTAGTATACCCCTATAGATTTCATCTAGGGTATAATAAGTTGTTGATTTGTGATTTGAAAAATTGTACGGCATTCAGTTTTTAGCACTCGACGAGGTTCCATAATTCTTCGTTTTTGCCCGCTATGTATTTGCAGGCGTAAATGTGAAGGAAGGAAGGTTAGACTTAGTAGCTCTTATTGATGTAACTCGCGGTGTCGATTTCAGAAATATACACTTGACGAAGTAAGGTACAGCTTTGAATTCCCTCGTGATATATTCGTAAGTGTTACGACTGATGAAGTGCCTATAATGGGGGAGGGTGTCATTGTTCTTTTAAGCAATAATCCTGAAATTCCACAGTTTTTATCTCTTCACTGCATAACTCACCGCGAGCAACTCATAGCTAAGTTTACTTAAAATGCAAAATGTGTAGAGGATTGTTTCGTAGATTGTGAATTTAATTAGAAAAAATGCCAAAACTCATCGTCAATTTAAGATCGTTTTAGAAGAGTTACGGTTAAATTATGAAACAGATGAATTGTCCAGTGACCTCTCCTTATGGTCAACTTACAATGTATGCCTCTTGCATTTTGTGAAACTCCTCAATCCTACCATAACATTTGCAAAAGAAAAAGCAAAAAACTAACCAGAATTAGGAAATGGAACTTGACTTCATATTCTGTACAGACATTATGGCATACTCAACGGATTTGTCAAAAACTGTTTTTAGTTTTGAAGCTGAACTTCGGCAATTTGTGTAAAAACCCAAACTAATAAGTCAGTTATCGACGAAGAAAAGAAGAAAACGTAAACAAAGATAAGAAAAAATTTGAAGAATTGCAAGCGGATTTCAAACTTAGGTTTGAAGACTTGAAAGGTTTTAAATCTACATTTGCATATTTTGTCAACCCATTTATTGGTAATATTATTGAAGATGAATGTCCAATTTCTGAACATTTTTTGAAAATGCGGTTGGGGAATTGGAGTTATTAGAGATGAAATAGGGATCAGGCATTACAAATGTAGCACAAATCTGCTTCTATAATTGCAATTTGGAAACATATACCAGAGTCATAATATCCACACAGAAAGCTGCTGTGTAATTTCAATTTATGAACTTAAATACTATGGTTCAGCTCATCATAATTATATGGAAAACCCGCATGTGACTCTCATGCGTGTCCAATCCTGGGCTAGTATGTGGGAGGAAGATGACTATAATCACACCATTTTCTTTTGCTATATCGATGAGAGGATCAATGCTGTGACTTTGATATACTGCTTTCATTGACGTTCCATATTTTTACAGCCAATTCGTTCGATGGGCATTTTTCTAAAGTGGTTTTGCTGTTTGAAAAGGGTTTTGGTAGCATTGGTTCTATCAAACCAGATTGACAGTGTCAGACTTGTAGCTTCTGGCTTGCTTAGTGATATTTCTTTGCTGAATTTTTTTCTAAATAAACGAAGTAAAGAGTTACAAGAGAATTTTTTCTTATTGTACGATGGCGGGTAAATTTTGGCATTTTTTTTTATAGCAAATTAATAAGCTAATTCTCTTGCAATTGTAAAAGTTAAACCATTTTGTTATGTAGACGCTTCTTTTGTGTAGTTAAGGAGAAATAGATCTTCCTTTTCTGTAAACACTTTCTTAGTGGATTTATTTTTGAGTAGACAACTTTGATCGTTACCAGTCTTTAATATATGATCTTGGTGTCTCCTAAGAGTGCTTCTGAGTATTCCTGTAAGTTTTAGCACACCCATAAAAGTTGATGTATTATTTTTTGATACTTGAAGAGCTTTTATCAATTTCTCATTATCTATTGGTACCCTCTTAACTCAACTCTTGCTACACGGCATATTTTCAACTATAAAGTGTATCAGTATATGTAAGGAAAGTATTAAAATAATTAGTGCACACATTGCACCTTGGACATCTCGTTGTACCGTGGATATGTCCGAGGTATCACATGCTCATTATGTCCAAGGTGCAATGCACGTACAAAATTTATTTAATAATGACATTACATTTATGGTTTAAGTTTATAACAGTTTTGGCTACTGATTTCAAAACATTAATAAATAATAAAAGACTTAGGTACTTTTGCAATTTAGTTAATTGTAACATATTATAGATACTTAAGGCAATACATACCCGAAAAAATATACTTGTTGAGTGAAAACTTTTAAACACGACCAACACTTGTCAAACAGATCTCGCAGTTAACGAACATATAGTATGTAGCCAATAGACGCATTGAACACGATGGGTTTCTTGAAAATTGCAAACCAGGAACATTTGAAAACTGCCTGCTGACCGAGGTACAACCGCGTCTGCGGTAGTTGTATTTCCGACGTTTTTAAATTACAATTACAGTAATTATAAATGTAATCAGCAAGTACATCCCATTTTTTGACACTTCAATTATCTTGGTTATAACTATAATCAAATTGTATTGATTCTGCCATCGGTTGTTTTTGAACATAATGAGTTTACTGTGAAGGCAAAAAAAAAAAAATGAAGTCGGAAAATTTGTTGATTTATTTGAGGTAATTGGTTAGATTTAAAACAAAATGACTTGATGACTTATTTGAGAAGTATATAGGTGACAAAAAGTAGTGCTGGGATATGTTGAATACTTCAGTATCGATTCATTCAACGAAGCAATCACGTCGTCTTCACGGACTGTTGAAATACTATTTATGTTTGCTGGGAATGAATTCTTTACGCAGCCATTCATTTTCTGAAACAAATATAGACAAATTGGTTTTGATAAAATATAAAAATTAATAACAAACATGTTAACTGCATCACCATGAAAAATTGAAATCAACAATTAATTGTTTTCATATAAAAAAAAACAAAATAAAAAATCAATCAATCAGTCATCGTTGTGCAAATTAAGCCAATTATATGAAAAAATTGTAAAAAGTCATTAGCAAATAATCTCGAAAACAATGAAATTGCTAACTAAGCAAATAATTTCGAAATTTTGATTTTTGTTTGCGGAATGATTTTCCCTTTGATATAATGTATTAAAATTGTATAAAAAGGGAGATTCTTGAATGAATCAATCAGAATTGTTTCTTACACAACAGTATTATAATTTTTCTCTCTGAAGCGGTACCTAAGCCTTATTTGATCGTAAAGCGAAATAAAGCCTGATCACCTAATTAACAAAGCGGTTCTACAGCCTTAAAGAAACCTTATGCCAGAAAGCGAAATGAGCCCAATCCTATAGCTGCTTCCCTTTACTAAGAAAAGTTTATCATGCATTCTGACACTAAAGTGGCAATTAGCCTCGCCTAGAGTACAGTACGGGTTTTCATCCTTTCTACCTACCGAATTTTCAAACCCTATAAATGAAATACTTTTATATGGTCTATCACTTTTGGAACCCAATAGATGTATCACTTCAGTATATATAGCATTCTCAGATTTATTTAAACCAATAACAAATGAGTTTAAACTATAAGCAAATAAATTTAAACCTTGAACAAATGATTTTAAACCCTTAACAAATAAATTTAAACTTTAAACAAATGATTTTAAGCCCTTAACAAATAAAATTAAACCTTGAGCTAATTATTTTAAGCCCTTAACAAATATATTTGAACCGTTAACGAATCATTTTCAACTATTTACAAAAAGACTTAAACCTTTAGCAAATACATTTAAACTCTTAACATATTTATATTTAAAATAATTTATTTCAATTTATGTAAGCATTTCTTACAATTTTGCTCAAATTTTGGATGCAAAAATAATCTGCAATACTTCTGGCTTTTCAGTGCAACGGTTGACCATCCGCTACCTCAGGAATAAGTAAAACCAATTTCATTATACGGGTGATTCTGATCAAGATATCCTCCGGTATGCCACGCGATTCTTTGAGGTAAGCTGATCAAAAAATTGTTCCACATACCCCCCCCCCCCCCCCCCCCAGAAACCTTCCTTTAGGAGTTGTGGCCAGTTGAAGATTTCGCCAATATTCGTGAGAATAAATGAAACCACCATAAATTGAACCACGCTATAGATTTTGGTTATTGTTGGCTTATTACATAGCCAAGAGTAGTAGCTGTCGAAAAGTTTATTACTCTGTATTTTTTAATTAAGCGTCTTTAAATTATTCTCAAATATTTCCAAAATTTTGATTTTTTTACAAACAAATTTCATAAATACCGTTATATATTTCAAAATAGTCTTTTTTAAAATTCAAGATGAAATTTGAAATAGTTGTAAAAATCGAAATAAAATTTTTTTTTTGTTGCAAATATCGAATAATAGAGAAACGAATGCGAAGGTTGCAAAAATCGAGACTGGATTGTATTATACTTAGTTTAAATGTATTTTTTTTCAGTTCAATTTTATTTAATAAGCTTCTTATAAGATTTTACATAATCAACACGAACAAAAGAGAACATTCTGTTTAATAAAACAATAAAATACATAAAAAAAACTTTTAAAATAAATAACTTACGTAAAAAAATTGGACTAAAAGGTAAAAAAATAATTTCTTCTTTCTCAGTGATATGCACAAGAAAAGTTTTATTGCAAAATAATGCTACAACTCAGATTAAATCTTAATAGTTTGTATATCCATAACTACAATTGTCTAACTGCAGATCATGCCCAAACTTTAAGATTGTAAATCTTAGTTGTGGCATTTTTATTTTGTAACGAAACTTTTCTTGTGCATATCACTGAGAAAGAAATAATTAGTTTTTACTTTTAGTGCAATTTATTTACGAAAGTTATTTATTTTAAAAGTTTTTTTATGTGATTTTATTTTCTACATTTTAGTCATGAGTTCTATACACTCTCTCCATTCTCGACTCCCTTAACTTTAACTTGTTTTAACTTTTTTTAAAGTTTTTAAGCTTTTGTGAAATTTTTGTAACGTTTTTTAATTTTTATAACTTTTATAACTTTTTTAACTTTTTTTTCCTTTTTTCAACTGTTTTCTTTTTTAACTTTTTAACTATTTTTTTAACTTTTTAAATTTTTTGAAGCTCTTTTAACTTCTTTTAACTTTTTTAACTTGAAACTCGCCTCTCGAATCTTGACTAATCACTCTGGACTCCCGATTCATATCACACACGACTCATATTGGACAACCCCAAGGGTGATAGTTACCACACCCATATCAAAACCCCCCAAAACCCACCAAAACGTAAGAAAGTTTTACTCCATCGAAAACTCCACAATCTCTCATTGTAAATGAAAAAAACGCATGTAAATTCATCCACGTTTACTACCCTAAATTTCCTTCGTCACGAATATCACTCTTATTTTTAATATAGATTTCTTGTGGCTAAACAACACTTTTCTAATGCTTTAATGCGTGTCTCAGTCGTTTACAATGCCACTTAAATATATTACCTCTACAATTCAATTGAAATATGAAGATTTGTTACACTTTGTAAATGTACCTTGAGTTTCGGGATCTATTAGTAGTGGTTTTACAAATTTCAGTATGTTTAAATTACATAAATATTTGGGCGACACATTTATCATTGCAATGAAATCCTCGTTTTCTTTGCTTTAACTTGTTAGCCAGTACGCCAGTTTTGCATGTACTCGTAAAATATGGAAACAATGACTGTAATTAAGCTTTTAACACAAAACCACATAAATCCCTTAACTGTTTTGTAATTTCCTTTTAGATTGCCCGCTCGATGAGCCACTATGACCAGAATGTGTTTTTCACGTGTTGATCATCCAAGTTGCAATGCAATCTAGCTAAAGTTTATAATTAAGCCCCGCAGCTACATATAACGGTGTAGCGTTGGATTTATTTTAGTCTTTTCTTCCTGCAGAAAATCCAGTTTTGGTGTGGCATATTTCGAGGTTAATAGAATACTACAAGAAATTATGATTTGTTTTTCTTGAAGGGGTCGAGAGACACACTATGATTACATCGCTTAGTTAAAGTGATCGAGAGCAATTGGCTGCAAAAGTATAGTCATAAAAGTGACAAAATCAATTAGATACAAAGCTACTAGAAATCGAATTATATTGCTTAATATGACAAAACTGTGCAAATATCCTTAAAGGCTGCCACTTACATTTCATTTTATTACACAATTTACTTGCGGAGTTATAAGTCGTAGTGCAAGACGAAACTCAAAGAGAGTTACTAATGATTCAGCTTTCCTCAGTAATTTTTTTAAAATTAGTTTTGACCTGGAATACATAAAAGACTCACATTTATCTTTTTGTACAGTGTATCACAGCGAAAAAGTAGGAATGGCTGATGATTTAACATTGAATTGATATTTCTAAGGACTGCGTTCCTATTTGCATCAGGATCAATTTCTTTTAGTTTTATACCCTAGATGAAATCATAGGCTATACTAAGTTTGTCATTCCCTATGTAATGTAGGTGCAAACATATAATTCTTGTAGAACAAAATGGGTTGAACACCCACGCATAGGGTATAATTAGCGGTATTGACAACGAATTTCCGTGTGCCGGAAAAATTTAATTTAATTAATTTCGGTGCAAAATCAGCATGAAGTGCATTTCTTTGGACTAAAATCAACCTGATTTCCTACGTTTACGCTCGGAAAATATGAAGAACTGGTGAAATTCGGGAGTTTCTCAACGTCCGTCAAGGTTATATTGAATTGTGACAAAGTGTCTTATATTGGATAAGTATGGAGAAATCTGGTTCAGGTAAGCATATCTTTCTTCTAATAATTAATTTTACACTAATTTTATACATTTTAATTCAAAATAAATTAATCCGATAGTCTGGTGATTCTTTCTAGGATACTCCACCCGTTATGTAAGCTCCAGTGTAAGAACGGTGAGTTATGTACCTTAAATATC